>CM061747.1:147640951-148090950 GCA_030979885.1 Lolium multiflorum
GAAAGATAATGAAATAATATATCTACATGTACTTCCCTCTTTTCTACTTAAACATCAAAGTATTGTTGCTATTGACCAATGCTAAGTTTTCCAAAACCAAATAGATTTACTTGATGCTCCCAAAGTGATATCAATACTAATGACAAGAGTAATCATATAACAGAAATTGCAAACTAAAATAAGGTGTGCAAAAAGTAAATGATAAAACTTCTCATTAATATTCCATAACGATAACTCACACCAAGGGATACATAGATAACCAACTAAAAGAGAGATACTTCCACACTGCAAACCATCTTATATGATAACTTCCCTACTCATGATATGACACTACTTGATAGTAAAAAGGTAAAAGATAGTGATGATGTGATACCGCGGCACTCCCCCAAGCTTGGAACAAACCAAGGGGATGCCAATACCAATGATGAATTACTCCTTCGGTGGTGATGGTGAACTCTTCTCGTCAGACTTCCAAGGAAGAGGCTCTCCATCAACAAACGATGTCTTGGTCTCGGGAATCCTGAAACTAGCAGCATAGCTAATGTGTTTAAACCTGTTTTCGTACTCACAGTTTTGATTCTGAACATCATAAAGTTGCGCCTGAAGTTGGTTGGTAGTGTTGTGAAGTGAGAGGATATCGCCCCACAGCTTTGTAGTCTCCTTCTTGTGTTCATCAATAAGTTCGGACACAATTCTGTGGAAGATGTCCACTTCACGTTCAGCCATCTTCTTGTAGGCGAAGACCTCTTGTTCTAGTTTCTCCATCCTGTCCTCCAAGCTTCCTTCTTCTTTAGGACCCCGGACATCTTCTATCTGCAACTCTCCATCTACGAGCAGCAATTCCTTGGGATGCATCTTCGCTTCTCATACGGTTGACGTTGATACATCCAATTTGCATCACTATTTTGTATCATAATTTGCTGTTATTCATTGATATATTTCATATTGGGACACAATACTTATGTTATTTCATCTATTTTGCATGTTTCATCATCATTGGAGGATCAAGCACCGGAGCCAGGATTCTGCTGGAAAAAGCACCGTCAGAACGCAATATTTCGGAAGATCAACTGTGGGAGGAAATTTCACGTAAAATCCTATTTTTCCAGATGACGGAGGGAGCCAGAAGGGGGAGCAGAGAGGATCCAAGGTGGGCCCAGACCATAGGGCGGCGCGGCCCATGGCCTGGCCGCGCCACCATGTGGTCTGGGGGCCCCACAGCCCCTTTCGCCTCCTTTTCTTCGCGTACTCCTTCGTCCCGAAAACCTAAGCCACAGAGAGGACCTCACGAAGGGTTACAGCCGCCTCTGCGGGGCGGAGAACACCAGAGAGAAAAGAGCTCTCCGGCGGGCAGGAATCCGCCGGGGAAATTCCCTCCCGGAGGGGGAAATCGACGCCATCGCCATCGTCATCGAGCGGGACATCATCTCCATCATCATCATCATCATCTCCACCATCTACACCGCCATCACCACCGCTGCACCTCGTCACCGCTGTAACAATTCGGGTTAAATCTTGATTGTATGATAGGGGAAACTCTCCCGGCATTATTCTCTACTTGTTATAGATGCTATTGAGTGAAACCATTGAACCAAGGTTTATGTTCAGATTGTTATTCATCATCATATCACCTCTGATTGTATTCCATATGATGTCTCGTGAGTAGTTCGTTTAGTTCTTGAGGACATGGGTGAAGTCTAAATGCTAGTAGTGAATTATGGTTGAGTAATATTCAATGTTATGATATTTAAGTTGTGGTGTCATTCTTCTAGTGGTGTCGTGTGAACGTCGACTACACGACACTTCACCATTTATGGGCCTAGGGGAGTGCATCTTGTATTCGGTTGCTAATTGCGGGGTTGCCGGAGTGACAGAAACCTGAGCCCCCGTTAGTATATCGATGCAAGAGGGATCGCAGGATCTCAGAGTTTAAGGCTGTGGTTAGATTTATCTTAATTACTTTCTTGTAGTTGCGGATGCTTGCAAGGGGTATAATCACAAGTATGTATTAGTCCTAGGAAGGGCGGTGCATTAGCATAGGTTCACCCACACAACACTTATCAAAACAATGAAGATTATTAAACCACATGAAGCGAAAGTACTAGACTAAAATCCCCGTGTGTCCTCAAGAACGCTTGGTCATTATAAGTAAACAAACCGGCTTGTCCTTTGTGCTAAAAAGGATTGGGCCACTCGCTGCAATTATTTCTCTCGCATTTTACTTACTCGTACTTTATTCATCTGTTACATCAAAACTCCTTGAATACTTGTTTGTGAGCATTTACAGTGAATCCTTCATCGAAACTGCTGCCAACACCTTCTGCTCCTCGTTGGGATCGACATTCTTACTTATCGAAGATACTACGATACACCCCCTATACTTGTGGGTCATCAAGACTATTTTCTGGCGCCGTTGCCGGGGAGTGAAGCGCTATTGGTAAGTGGAATTGGTAAGGAAAACTTTTACTGTTTGTGCTGATTTTATTTCTGCCTGCTGCTATAAGTCATTATGGAGAGATCTTCTCTTCAATTTCTATTTGGGAAATCTACTACTACTGCAACGGTAGTGGATGAAGCGCCAGGTGAGGAAGTAGTACCATATAAAATACCTATGAAAATTATTGAACGTGTTATGGATAACCGCTATGAAGGGGATGGAACTGTCCATCCTGGTGATCATTTATTGTTTTTGCATGAATTATGCGGGTTATTCAAATGTGCAGGTATTTCTATGAATGAAGTTAGGAAGAAACTATTCACTATATCGTTGTCTGGTAAAGCGGCGCACTGGTATAAATTGCTGAAGAATGGTGATTCTATTGATTGGGAGGACATTGTGCCTTTATTTTATTCCAAATTTTATCCTCCAAGTGAAATTCACAAAGATCGGAACCGCATATATAATTTCTGGCCTCATGATGGAGAGAGTATTGCCCAAGCTTGGGGGAGATTGAAGTCTTTAATGCTCAAATGCCCCATTCATGAGCTTCCTGGTAATGTTATTATTGATAATTTCTATGCAAGACTTTCTTTTCAAGACAAGACCTTGCTGGATACTTCTTGTTCTGGATCATTTACACGCAACAAAGAAGAGTTTAAAAGAGACCTTCTTGATCGGATCCAAGAAAATACTGAAGGATGGGAGAACGACAAAGATAGAGAATCAGGTATAATTTATGATTATAAATGCATTGAAGCTTTTATGGATACTGATAAATTTCGTAATATGAGTGCTACATATGGTCTTGATTCCCAAGTTGTTGCAAATCTTTATAAAGCTTTTGCCTCTCATTACACTACAAGAAAAGTTCTGATAGACAACGTCCCAAAATCGTCAACTAAGGGGCATTTTTCGTCGCCTATGGGCCTAACCCGACGATATGGGTTCTGTTGTCGAAACTGCGTCAGGCAAAGTCCAACGACGATTTTTTCGGTCCGTCGCGCTTGGGCGCCCTTCCGCCACGGAAAATCGGACCGTTGCGGAAGTGTTTCGGGAGCCCGTTGACTGCTGACGTCATGCAAACGACACGTGCAGACGCCGTTAACTGGCAGTTAACGGCGTTAACCGTGAAACCCCGTGGTAGATGGTAGGCCCACACGAGGCCTGCCACGTCTTAAGCGGGCCGGGCCAGATGACATAGTTTGACCGGTCAACTATATAGCTGGGCTGGTCCATTAGTTACGTGGGCCGGCCTAACCTCTAATGTTGATCGGTCAAAAGTTAAATGGGCCGCCCATTTAACATGTGGGGTCCCCTTACAGAACGGGCCGCCCAAGAAGCAAGTGGGCCGGCCAAAACACAGTGGGTCCCACTATCCCGTTAAAAGGCGCCCATTTAGTGTGTGGGGTCCACCATATAGCAAGTGGGCCGGCCCAACAAGCTAGCCGGGCCAAAAACACATGGTGGGTCCCACTATCCTGTTAAAGGGCCCCATTTAGTATGTGGGGTCCACCATATAGCAAGTGGGCCGGCCCAACAAGATAGTGGGTCGGGCCAAAAACACAGTGGGTCCCACCTTCCCGTTAAAGGGCCGCCCATTTAGTATGTGGGGTCCACCATATAGCAAGTGGTCTGGCCCACCAAGATAGTGGGCCGGGCCAAAAACACAGGTGGGTCCCTGTTAATGGGCCGCCCATTTGGTATGTGGGGTCCACCATATAGAAAGTGGGCCGGCCCAACAAGATGGGCCGGGCCAAAAACACAGTGGGTCCCACCTTCCTATTAAAGGGCCGGCCCACCATGTGGGACCACCATATAGCAAGGGCCGGCCCAACAAGATAGTGGGCCGGCCAAAAGCACAGTGGGTCCCACTTTCCGTTAAAGGGCCGCCCCAATAGTGTGTGGGGTCCACCCTATAGCAGGTGGGCCGGCCCAACAAGATAGTGGGCCGGCCAAAAACACAGGTGGTCCCACTTTCCTCTTAAAGGGCCGGCCATTTAGTATGTGGGGTCCACCACAAAAGCAATTGGGCTGGCCCAACTAAGTAGTGGGAGGGGTCCACCTTAAAGCAAGTGGGCCAGCCCAATTAGAGTGTGGGGTCCACCTTCAATCAAATGGGCTGGCCCAATAAGTAAGTGGGCCAGCCCGTTTAGTTGCTGTTTATATGCCGGCATAATAGGCGCTATAGGAATTTGCGGGCAGGCACATATGTGATTTCGCTTAATTGGGCCGTTTAAGGGATGGGAATTCGTGATTTAGATACTGAGAATATTTACGCAGCATTGATTTCTGTCGGATAGCCTCACTTACCACAAGCACCAAAGAAAAAATGCGCGAAAGAACTATAAAAACTAACTAAATATTACATCAGCTGCAAGGCATTGAAAAAATATTACAGAACCCAGAGAAATTGAATGGTAATTAAACCTAGCAATACAAGAAGCGATCCGGCAATCTTTTAAGTTGTCCATGCAGCACCTATATCTGAAACAAAGACATTACAAGTTAAGACAACAACAATGGAAAGGCAAAGACACTACAATATTGTTTGGCAAAGAATTTGGAACTCATCATTTCGTCGTTATAACAAGATCATTGTAATGCGCACAATAAGCAAACAAAGAGTGCATGCCGCATACCAACAGCCAATATAACAGAGCATGTTAGAATGAAACAGCAGACTTACTACTGTCGAGTCCCATGCAAACCAACATGTTCAGGGAGTACAAAATTGGCATGAACAACATAGTAGCAGGCTATAAATTTTGTAACAACGACTGAGCAAGATGAAGTTATGATGGCTACATCTACAGAGCAGGGAATGTAAACCAAAAATAGAAGTTACGATGGCAAAAGCTAAAGAGGAGGGAATGTGAACCAACATGTGCCAAGTGCAATTACTTCATTTTGGCCGTGAACTAAATAATACTCCTGAACTTATAGTGAAGGGGATGCAAATCAAGATGTTTCGGGATATAAACTTGTAATGAGCAACACATAGAGGATAGTTAATGCTGGAGCTTAGGATGGACCAGATACAGAATATAGTGGGATCACCTGTGAACTTGTATAAGAGGGAATGCAAACCAATATGTTCAGCTTTCCATATGTGAGCGTCATGCCAAGTCAGAGAAACAAGTCAATAATGCAGCTTTTGAAGAACAAGATGGCACGCAAAATTATTATCTAGTAGTATGACAAGTTTATTTGTACTACAGGCTAGATAGCAGAGTGATAGCATGCCAAACTAAGTCCTTACTTTGTTAGCTTACAATGAACTAGATACAAAACAATGGCATCACCTGTAGTACAGGGAATGCAAGCCAACATGTTCATGGAGTAAAAAATTGGCACAAACAACATAGTAGCAGGCCATAATTTTTGTAACAACGACTGAGCAAGATAAAGTTATGATGGCTAGATCTACAGAGCAGGGAATGTAAACCAAATATAGAAGTTACGATGCCAAAAGCTATAGAGCAGGGAATGCGAACCAACATGTGCAATTACTTAAAATTGGCCATGAACTAAATAATAGCAGGATGTTACTATAATACCTATAATTTTTGTAACAACGACTGAGCAAGATAGAAGTTATGATGGCTACATCTACAGAGCAGGGAATGCAAACCAAAATGTTCAATCGCTTAAAGTTAGCAATGAAGTAGAAAATAGCAAGATGTTACGGTCATAGCTAGGAATGAACTAAAAGAGCTTCAGACAAACAAGCATCTGAACCCAGAACATGGCGCTAAAACAAGGGACTTACATTAGGAGAAGCACTCTGTGGGAGTCACAGCAGATCTTCCTGGGGTTGATAGATCCGGTGATGAAGTACGCTACATGTGCTACTTGGGGTTGGAGAGACGGCCATTAAACTTCATGGTTACTCATCTCATCTGCAAAAACGTAACGGCGCGTCGTTAGCACAAACAGATTCCCCCAAGATTAAACAAGAACTTGCAGGCAAGCAATAGAAAAGCGACAGTAGAAGAGTTTAGATCATGCACGGCGCCGGTGAAGCAGATCCGGTTCATGCACAGCGGTGTCGGTGAGCAAGATCCGATGCGGTGGACGACGGATCCGGCGAAGCGGCTCCGGTGGGGTGGACGATACCGCAGCTGAAGCGACTGCGGTAGACTGCTGGATGAGTATATGGTTTCGAGGTTCGGCGGGGATGATCCAGTCCGGTTGATGACGGCGTCGATGAAGCGGCTCCGGCAGGCAGCCGGATGACGAGGATCGCGAGGCCTCGGGTAGGCCAGGGAAGTCCGGCGGGGATGTTCCGGTGCGGTGGTCGTGGAGGTGGGAGAGAGAGGGACTTGGGAAGTTCCGGTGGGTGGTCTCAGAGGAGAGAGTGAGGGAAATGAATTTTTTTTCGGGGAGTTTCGGAGCTAGGGAGGTGGTGATCGAAAAAAATGACGGGTAGACCCCCCACCAACCGACTTATGCATGGACATTGTTGTCATCTTTACGAGGGTAGAATGGGAAGTTAGAGGCGTGTGAAATATTTGTATTTTTCGAGCGGGAAGTTTTGCCGCTGGAATGAGATTTCGAATTTGGCTATAGTCCAAGTAATACAAAAATATGAGACCGTACTAGTACGGCCAAGTGTCACATCAAGTCATCATCACGTTGAAAATCGGTTACCACGAGCATAATCATGATATATCTTGAAAATCAATTTTGAAAAGCCCTTCTGAAATATTTCGGGATTGGTACTAGGAGATTTTGCAGCTTGACTAAGTAATTTTTTTTCTTCGAAAAGGGGATATGACCCCAGCCTCTGCATCGTGGTGATGCACACGGCTTTTATTAATAATCCAGTCGCAACAAATGTATGTTTTTTTTTTGCAAGGAGCAACAAAAGTATGTTGTACAGATGGTCCAAGTAATATATACTCGTGATTGTAATATAAGGCCAGGGGTAGACCGGAACCATATCCTCTAACGTAGAGATGACAAGTCAGGTAAGCACAGTGCTTAAGTAGTGCAAAACGTAGAAGAAAAATCAGGAAAATGTAACAAATACTGTACGTATTTACTGTAGCAACCACTGTATATTTTTACTGTATAAAAAATCGTATAAATATTTAAAAAAGATAGTCATAATTTTGATTGTTACTAATTATCGTAAATGCATATGGCTTACATATATTATGGAAGTTAATTTAGATCAAATTAGACTTAATCATGTAGATGTGGAGAAGGAAAATTAGAGAGGTGTAGCTTACCCGACTTGTCTATTGCACGTTAGAGGATCTACTTCCGGGGTAGACCATGCTACTTAGACTACTCATAGTGGGAGTAACTAAGGAGTATTAACATAGAGCTGGTTGTGGTAACTAGCTATGTTACCATAACACTTTTCAAGATAGAATGAGTCTACATACTAACTAAAACAATCATGCATGATAGTACTACATCTAAGTTACTATGCATTATGAAGGTAGTAACATAGAGTAGTGTCATATGCATGCGGAAATTCAATTTGGCTCCCGGGTGCATATGCTCCCTCTACCAAAAAATCATATTTTAAAATGTCGAAAAAAATTAGCAAAAAATTTACATGTACATATTCATAATATATGTTCGTTCGTCAAGTTTCACGAAAAACCAATATTTTTTGTGGTCTATGTAAAAAAGAGAAAACTTATCTTGTGAAAAGCATTATTTTTAGTACTGTGTTTTATCTTTTTACACACGTCACACGACAAGTCGCAACTTTTTAAGGGCGTAGCACGAGAAGATGTACATGCGAATTTTTTGTTTCATTTTTTTGAAATTCAAAATATGTGTAAGATGCATTTCAAAATGGAGGGAGCATATGCTCCTATGTTTCAAAACACCAGTCCCGCATGCGCATGACACTACTATACGGTCACATCAAGTCATAATCACAACCAAAATCAGTTCCCATGTACAAATATTTTGGATTTTATTGGCGGGAGATTGTAGCGCTTGACAGATATTTTCAATTTAGCTGGCGCTAAAAAAATACTGTACTAGCAAAATTGGTAGCTTACTGTAGTACTGCCTCCTTTCAGGGATACAAGGACAAGGACCAATCAACTAAAATAATGTATGAAAATGGTCACCAATGGGCCAACTAATAGTTATACTTTTCCCATGCAGCGCAATATAAAAAATACTACAAATCAGATTAAACCTTGATTAAATATTGGTGCATCCAATCCATTCAGTTTTCATTTAATCCACATCACCAAGGAAACAACCACCAGGTACATAACAAGTGCAGATAGAAGCACCAACAAAATAGTTCAGCATCACAAACCCTTTCACACAACCAAGGGACACCTTTGACTGTCAGTGTTCACTGTGGTATTCAGCATCTCCCACACTTTCTCAGGATGTTGCCCAGGTGGGCTTGACTTGCTTCTAATCCTGCAGTTATACGGTGGATGACTACTCTTTGTGCAGCCACTATTGCTCGTTCCTCTTTGAGTAGTTCCTCGAGAACATAAAAAGACAATGACTTGGACCTCAACCTGCGCTTGGGCTTTGACTTGGACTTGGACCTCGACAAATTAGTTGTGAACCCAGCATTACGCAGGAATGTGTTGTTGGCTATACCATGACATTGTAGTACCTTGGAAAATGAATTCAGACATTCTTCCTGGGTTTTTTCTATACCATCTTTCTTTGGTTTTGCCAGCTCCACTTTCATGTCAGACTGAGGAGTTTTCAGTTGTTACACATGTGTAAGAGAAGAGATTATAATGTGAAGACATGTGTATGAACTACCTCTAATAATCCTACAAACTGGCATGGCTGATTACCGCATATACATTTTAGTAAGAGCATGTTACATCATATTGACATGTCTTCTATTGCTAACACGTAATAGCAGGACTATAAAAATATGCATGGATCCATGTGTAGAATTCGTAATGTGCATGATATTGCTGAGAAGTATATAAGTGAATTGTACTAGCCCTTTCCAGCAGTTCAGACATTTGGTTGTGTTGGCTAGTGCATGAAGCTTGACAAATATGACAAGATATTTCTGAATACAATTGAAAACCATAACTGACATTAGTAGAGAATACTTACAATAACACTCTGTGCAAAATGTCCAGTCAAACCATTTCTGCTCGTCTGGCACACCTTGAATTGCTCAAGTAGACTCATCTCTCTGTCTGTACTCTCACAGTATGCTTGCCTTGCCTTCTGATATTTTCGCAAGAGAAAATATAAATTAGTTTCACAACCACGTCACATGCCGACATGCGACAATTGAAAGTTTTCAAAAAAAATATAAATAAAACAGAGACATCAATTTACGATGTATATTGTGCATCTATAAATTCTAAATGATTTACTAATTTAAATATAGTTGTACAGATAACATTCCTTACCATACAGTAGAGGTGTCCAATCAAGCTACGAGATCCTGTACGCTGTTGTAAACGTACATTATTACGAGCACGCATGTTACTTCGAGCGATGAACTACAAATGAAGACTTGTGAGACACATGCTTAAAAAGGAATCAGTAATGTGATCTTGTCTCACTGTCTTCACAGAACATACCAAATTCTTTTGAGCAGACCAATACTCAACAAGATCACACCATTGATCATCAGTCATCTGTAGTATAGGAGAGGTTGTTGGAATATCGCTAGGAGTCCTCCCAGCAAAGTATCTCATCTTTAGCCTATGGCGCTCCTGGCGCAACGCTGAAGAGAATATGCTCCTGATAACAGTGATTACATTCTTCATGTCATCATCAAACTCAAGACATGTCTGTTTACAACAATGGGAACCGTTCATGTGTTAGATAGCTAGCCAACAGAAAGCTAGAGGGAATGTGAACGAGCAACATGGTATTGTTTACGAAAATGACTTACATGTAACATGTGCAGTAAACCTTCAAAATGAGAAGGGGTGTTTACGTGTTGTTTCCATGATGGAAAGATAGGAATTTGAGTCCTGACAAAAACGCCTGTGATCGATGCTATATTAGATGATTCTTGTGGATCCAGTGGCCTTCTGATACCTGCTATAACTGATGTGATGGGAAATCTTGTTCCCATTCGGGCAATCTTATTTTTAAGTGATTTCAAAGTCGTTGGCCCCCTTCGTTTTCTTGGTCGTGGTGGAACTGCAAATTTAAGCATTACATCAAGCTATCAAGGTATTTATGTAACGGAGCATGTAAGGGAACACGTACCTAATTCGGCCCCACCATCATCTTTAAGGAAGAAGTTGTCTCTGGCAGGACTAAATGTCAGCGGGCGATCGTGATTAGTTAGGTGTTGAGAACCTGCTGTTGAAACTGGGTCTGCTGTGAATTGTTCTTGGGTAACTGGATTGGCAACAGGTGGCTGGGGAACATGTGGTTTGGTATTTGCTCCGTCTACAGCTTTTAGACCAACCGATGTGGGGTTAGGTCGAAGCTTTTTATGTTGGTGTTTCGCATTACAATATTTTTTTGCCTGGTCATCATTTTCAACTAGATTAGAGTGACTCTGAGTCTGAGACCTTGTTTTTACTCTGTTCACTGCATTTGTTTGTGATCTGACATGACCAGCTTGAACCCTTTTTATTTTTAGGTGAGCTGTCAGATATTGATCTTCCTGTTGAACTATGTTCTTCACCTTGTTGGTATTTGAAACGTCCTTACGTGAAGTCCCTGATGCCTGCCAGAGATAAACGGTACTTCAATCAACAAAATCATATACATGCTTGATACGATTATGGAACATAAGAACAGCAAGCCAAGACATGATGAAACATATGTTATTATTATGTGTTAACTGAGCAGATGATAATGCTATAACTTGGGCTGGGTTGGACAGATACATCACAGTTATTGAAGATGCAACAATAATGCCAATGAAAAGAGCGAGCAATCACCTTGGGGGGTGGAGTAGGGTGCTTGACAAGGGCATCCTCTTTACTCAGGTCTCCCTCAGACTCTTGTTCAGTAGGATCAAGTTCTGAATAAGAAAATGATTGTTATCGATGGAGACAGGAGAGGTGTTTGATTGTTCACTGGTGATGCCTATATTTTCTCTCCGGCCCTCTTTGTACTCTACTACAGTATCTTTAGCATGCATTAGAAAAAAATGCTAACGAGATTTATCATGGAACTTTGAGTAGAGCAGTAGAAGGGCAAATTAGTAGTAGCAAGTAGATGATAGCTCAAAAAGGAATAAAGCGTAGATCAAAAATAAATGATTTCCCTGTGCATGCCAATTGATGATTACAAGATTTATAAACATGCAGTTTAATAATGTCGACTAATCACTCTGCAGGCTTGACTTCTACTACAGTCATACCAGATAGCACCAAACAGATTGTAGGAAAAGTAAACTTGAAACCCCAGATCGCACGAAACTGATGTTCGGAAATGAAATGCATAACGGAAGCGGCTAAACACCAACCTTCGCATGGGGAGTGGACGGCTTTACGCTTTGGTTTCGCGCGGTGGACCGGTTGGGCGCGGGGTCTACCCATTTCACCGTGCGGTAGACCAGGGAGTCGGGAAGCAGATCCGACGCAGCGGCGGAGGTGGACGGCGTCCCTGAGCAGGATCCGGCGCGGTGGGCGTCGGCTACGGTGGAGCACAAATGGTGCGGTGTGCGCCTTCGTAGGGGAAGCGGCTCCGGCTTGCTTGACAACGTCTTCTCGGACACTACAGCGTCTGGTCAGGAGGCTGTGGTGGCGAGGTGGGACGGTGGTGCACTGCCGTCGTCGGGCGAGATGCTCCGATTCGGTGTGTGACGCGTGAGAGATGTGGGATTCGGCGCCTGTGCCGGTGGTATGTTTTAATGGCTGGGGTGAGATTGGCCTTGGCCAAGAGAAGAACCGCTGGGGACGTTTTTGATGAAAGGATAAGATCGGAAATTCGAACATTTGAAAATTGGAGGCGGCAACCCGAGCTATTTTCGCCGCTGTTTTGGCGCTTCGTTGAAATGGTTTGGTGGATGCGCGAAAAAAAATGGACGCGGTCCGACCCCATCAAGGTCTCATTTGTAAGCATGGGCGGTACGGCAGCCATCCTACCTTGATTTTTAGTGAATATCCATCCATTCATATATATGTGTTTTTTTCTGAACATTTGAGTACTTAAAACGGACTTCATATGACAAAGTTGCGCCTATTTTAGTGAACACTGCGTGGAGCCGATTTCGAAAACAAAACATGGACTAGGTACCAAAAAACATATATAGACTCGTTCTCCGCATTAAAAAGATTGATGTATCATGGATCTTAGTATATGTAAAATAACCTTGAGCTATTCATTATCATACGCGTAGAATTGAAGACTTCAGATATTTCTTTATATTTGAAAGAAACGCCATGTTTCATCCGACAACATTTATCATCTCATTGAGTTGGCGCTGATTTTATATGTGGTGACGAAAACAACTGAGGCTCCTTTGATTTATAGGATTTAGATCCTACGGGAATTATTCTACACTATTGGTTATATTCAAAGGGAACATATCCCATATGAATCTTGTACTACAAATCCTATATGAACAAAACATTAGGTCATCCCTCATGGAAAAATCCCTTTGGTACAATCAAAGAAACTCATATTCCCATAGGATTCAAATAGACAAGATGTACATACGTTTTTCCTATCCTATGACTTAAAGGACTCCTGAAATGGCTCGACAACAAAGATCATAAATTCCGAGTTGTGCATCGAGCAAAAGATATTGAAAAAATTCTTGATCGATCCAATTACAAAATGATTTTCAAAAGAACTAAAGTTTTGCCATTGATCACATAATTGGTATGTATATAGGTTCTACTTATAATAAAATATGTTTTGGTTTATTGGGATTGCGTTAGAATTACATGCATCACAATGTCTCGGGACTATTTCGGTATTTACCTCTTCTTTTAGAGTTCGCCCTATCTAAGATTATTTCCGACATTCGCCAATGTTTGCAAGGAATGGCATGCAGTCGATTCCCACCCTGTTTCAGAAAAAAATGAAGAAAAAAAAGTGAACTTGTGGCTATAAAATGATAAGCTTGAATTTTGATATGTTTTTTTAAAAAAAAACTAGCTTCAAAATATGGCCTACCATTTTATATAAAAAACCATGGGTCTTAACGAAAATGCCCAAGGTAAAATGTGCATTAACATTTTGGGGAAAGGTGCAATAAGATTTCATTTTATTGTGGGAAACAAATTGTTGTTGTTTTTTTGCCTTTTCTGAATAGCTAAAAAGGTGTCATCTTTTTTCCATACATTCCATAATGTCATAGAACATAAGCATCCGGTGTCCAGATATAGCAACAATTCAGTATAAGACAATACTAACATAGTTTCCATAAAGTACTGCTAACACATAAGAAAACAAAAGATCTAGATGATGACCCAAGAAACATCCTTGTATATAATAACAATCTATTGACCATATGGCGGCTTTTGCATCACCCTATCAAAATCATCTGCCTTCAAGCACGAGAGCAGAATGTCGACACGTGCTTCAACATGTTCCAAGATCCTCTTGATGATCTCATGGATATCTGCATCAGCCGAATAGGAATCAAAGTTGTCAGCCACTAGCTTCTGATAGAAAGAAACATCAGTGTTGAAGGCGTCGATCTTAGGAGTCCCCACATTTCATTACTTGCAAGACCAAGATGATCAAATTCCCTTTACTTCATAAGAATGTCTGGATCGCTGACACGATCGAAATCTTTGCTAGTACCCTCCTTTGGCCGAATTCAAATTTGCATCAGATCTTGGTGCCCATGCCTTTGGTACATGCGGGTAATTTTTTGCCAATATGTCGTGCATTGCACATAGCGTCCTACTGTACAGGGGTATTTCTACATATCTTCTTCCAAATATAATTTAATTTATTTCGGGTTGGATTCAATTTGTTTCAAAATTGTCTGATATACCATTTGTATTGGTAGGAGATGCAGCTTTGAATTTTAATCATTGTTTCTAGGTGCCACACTTGCAGGGTACAGTCAAAGATTTTATCCAATGTTTCATGTCTTGACAAATCCTTTTCGTAATGGAAGTTGAGACCCCCAGCCTCTGCATCAAAATGATGCACATGGAATTTTTTAGTATGGTATTCAACAAAATATGATAAGATGCAAAAATCAAACCTTGGACAAATATGACACATGCTCACTTGGGTAGAAAGCCAATCAAACTGATACAAATTACATTGCAGAGTCCTTGCATGTTAAACTATATATTGCCAAACACCACATATATTAAGGGATACATATTAATTTCGATACTACTACTTTTACGATAGAAGATTTGTAACTACAAACGTTGTGGGTTGTGGCTGCCCTCCTCAATCTACTCACTTGTCTCATCGGCAACCGTCTCCACCTCTCTACATGCACATATGGGTACAACTTCTTCACACCCGAAGAAGATTACTTGTTTCCTGTCATGCTCCGCCACTTGTAGTAGGTGTGCTCCTTTTTCAGAGATGAATTCTCTTTTAGGATGGAGATGTTCTCCTTTTTCAGAGATGAGTTCTCTTTTAGGATGGAGATGTTCTCCTTCGTTAGAGACCCGTTCTGATTTACCATGGAGAGGTTCTCCTTCGATAGAGATGAGTTCTCCTTTGATAGAGATGAGTGCTCATTCAAGAGTACGGCATACTCATTCCATAGCTTCATAGCACGGTTTACCAGATGTGCGTTCACATCTCGGAGCTTGGACGCATGGTCAATCAACTCGCGCGACTCATCCAGGAGCGACCGCCGGATTACTTGCAGAGACGCTTCATGTTGTCGTCCTTCATTAGATGGTAGATTCACAGAGCGACCCTGTGTGACACATGATATTATACTAATAAAGTGCAAGAGTGTAACTTCAATAGTAAAAATATAGTACTCCGAAAGTTTGCAGGACTTAAACTTCAATACTCATAGTAATATGTACAAGACTAACTTCAATAGTAATTGTAATATGTATAAATTTCAATTGCAATACTGTAGTAATATGAGTACTCCGGAGCTTGGAGTAATAAAGTTTCAAACTAAGAACGAAACATGAACTAATAAAGTTTGCCCTATGCATCAATCGATGGAGAGGCTGGATCTCAAGTTCGAAAGGGGGAAAAAGACTGCAGTGAAGTTTCAAGTTTGCATTGAAGTTCGAAAGTGGTAATGCAGCTAGTATTAGTGCAGTAGAAATCCCTTGTGCCTTGTTTGGTTGACGTGTTTTCACATGGTTCAGTGAGTAATATCTGGGTCTTTCTTAATAAGAACACATTTTATCTGTTTGGCAGAAGAGTATTGGACAGGATCAGAGTCGCGGGGATCCTCAGGAAACACTTCCGCGCACGTCGGGTGGACGTGGAACCGCAACACCTCTATGCTCTCGCGTTTCTGGTCGTTCCGCATACGTGCTCCGATTGCTGCTTCTCCTTCCAGGCATCCACCCCGTTCCAGCATGGATCAGGCTGAGGGATTGATTCCAATGCAAAATTACAAGTCCTGAGGCCTGCTGGCATGGATTACGTGAATAGAAATTGGACGCTTCACTAATAAGGCCCGAGGAACCCCTCAAAAAAAAACTAATAATGCCCCAGGACAGGCTATCTCTCAGGTTGTCCTGATCTGCCGCAAATACTCACGCCAAAACATGGTGAATGAAGTATTTTGCATCAAATCCCCTCCGAATAATACTCAGTAGGGGGCTAACTAGTTTTAAACCAATGATTAAACTACATTAACCACTGACCTCGAAGCTCTCCTCCTTGGAGAGGACCGACTCCCCGGCGACGGCGAGGTTGTCTTGCAGCTGCAGCAGGACTGTCACGTCTGAGCCCACGGAGAGGTCGTTGATCCGCTGCCGCTTGGTGGGCACATCAGACTCAACGGCGAGGCCGCCATGCGCCTGCTGCAGCAGCTGTAGGGGGGCGTGCGAGTTGGCGGCGAGGTCCTGTAGTTGCTGCTGGGGGATTACGACGGTGGGCCGCACACCTAACAGGCCCCCTTGTCCACTCGTGGGATTCATCGCCGGAAGATGGGGGTGCAGGGAGGCGCTAATACAGAGGTTGTGGATGGTACAGCCGCCGACGAGCACTGTACAGGTTGGGGCTATAGGATTTTGAAGATGAATGGGGAGAGGCGGCAGGGGCCTATATAAATCGAGAGGAGTGAGGTAGCGAGAAGTGAAGTGAATGGGGAGAGGCGGCAGGGGCCTATAAATCGAGAGGGCTATAGGTTGGGACATGATTTTTACGCAATATTTAAATTTAGATTTAAGCCGCATGTCACCAGGTGACATGCGAAAGGTGCATGTCACCTGATCTCTATCCGTGAAGGACACAGGTCACTCGCAACACTGTACATGGTGTACTGTAGGGACGCGAAACAGTATTGTTCACTGTTCGTAGTGTTTTTCATTTTTCTGATTTTTTTGAATTTTATGCCCATTTGAATCTTTTGGTCAAATCCTAGGTTTGACAAAGATTTAAACAAGTTTAAAATATATGAAAAGGTAAGCATGGATCCTTCTTAGTCACTCTAAAATGAAGCTTTTGGGATGTTCTTGAAATTTCCATGCTTGACTTCATAAGACAGAGTTTAGGGTTAGGGGTAGATATATACATGATTTGTTTGGTTTGAATATGTCTAGACCTTGTTTATCAACTTTAATTCTTACTATATGACATAAGAAAACTATTTGCTTTGGTTTTTCATTTTTCTGATTTTTTTGAATTTTGATGCCCATTTGAATCTTGTCAAATCCTAGGTTTGACCAAGATAATTTAAACAACTTTAAAACATGGAAATGAAAAGGGAAGCATGTATCCTTCTTAGTCACTCTAAAATGAAGTTTTTGGGAGGTTTTTGAAATTTCCATGTTTGAAACCCAAAACCACTTCTCTTCATGCTTGACTTCATAAGACAGAGTTTAGGGGTTAGGGGGTAGATACATGGTTTGTCTAGTTTGAAACTTTGAATATGTCTAGACCTTGTTTATCAACTTGAATATGCTTACTATATGACATAAGAAGACTATGTACTTTGGTTTTTCATTTTTCTGATTTTTTTTATTTTCTGCGCATTTGAATCTTGGTCAAATCCTAAATTTGACCAAGATTTAGACAAGTTTAACACGTGAAAACGAATAAGTAAGCCTGGATCCTTCTTAGTCACTCTAAAATGAAGCCTTTGGGAGGTTCTTGAAATTTCCATGTTTGAAACCCAAAACCACTTCTCTTCATGATTGACTTCATAAGATCGACAGATTAGTTTAGGGTTAGGGGTAGATATATACATGATTTTTCTGGTTTTAATATGTCTAGACCTTGTTTATCAACTTGAATGCTTACTATATGACATAAGAAAACTATTTGCTTTTGTTTTCATTTTTCTGATTTTTTTTGAATTTTGATGCCCATTTGAATCTTGTCAAATCCTAGGTCGTTTGACCAAGATAATTTAAACAAGTTTAAAACATGAATATGAAAAGGGAAGCATGTATACTTCTTAGTCACTCTAAAATGAAGTTTTTGGGAGGTTTTTGAAAATTCCATGTTTGAAACCCAAAACCACTTCTCTTCATGCCTGACTTCATAAGATAGAGTTTAGGGGTCAGGGGGTGTAGATACATTTGGTTTGTCTAGTTTGAATATGTCTAGACCTTGTTTAACAACTTTAATGCTAACTATATGACATAAGAAGACTATGTGCTTTGGTTTTTCATTTTTCTGATTTTTTTGAATATTGTGCCCACCCATTTGTATCTTCATGAAATCCTAGGTTTGACCAAGATAATTTAAACAAGTTTAAAACATGAAAATGAAAAGGGAAGCCTGGATCCTTCTTAGTCACTCTAAAATGAAGCTTTTGGGAGGTTCTTGAAATTTCCATGTTTGAAACCCAAAACCACTTCTCTTCATGATTGACTGAGTTTAATTAGGGTTTTAGGGGTAGATATATACATGATTTTTCTGGTTTTTCATTCTTTTGATTTTTTTCTGAATTTTTAGGGCCATTTGAATCTTGGTCAAATCCTTGGTTTGACCAAGATTTAAACAAGTTTAAAACATGAAAATGAAAAGGGAAGTCTGTATCCTTCTTAGTCACTCTAAAATGAAGCTTTTGGGATGTTCTTGAAATTTCAATGTTTGAAACCCAAAACGACTTCCCTTCATGCTAGACTTCATAAGATCGAAAGGGGGTAGATACACGATTTGTCTGGTTTGGATATATCTAGACCTTGTTTATCAACTTGATTGCTTACGATATGACATAAGAAGACTATGTGATTTGGTTTTCCATTTTTCTGATTTTTTTAATTTTTTGCCCACCCATTTGTATCTTCGTCAAATCCTAGGTTTGACCAAGATAATTAAAACAAGTTTTATAAAACATGAAAATGAAAAGGGAAGCATGTATCCTTCTTAGGCACTCTAAAATGAAGCTTTTGGGAGTTTTTTGAAATTTCCATGTTTGAAACCCAAAACCACATCTGTTCACATGCTTGACTTCATAAGACAGAGTTTAGGGGTTAGGGGTATAGATACATGATTTGTCTGGTTTGAATATGTCTAGACATTGTTTATCAACTTTAATGCTTACTATATGACATAAGAAAAATAATGTCATGTAAATGAGTTAACTTGGATTTCCTACCCTTGAATCCATAGGAAACTTTGTTCTAATGCACTATAATAATCAACCGAGTTTTTACACCAACAGGTCTGTCACTTACGTGTGGTGCCCACGCGTGAGGTCCCACACTTCAGTGAGCACAAGTCACGTGCAATAGGTACGCAAACTCCCAGCCATCTTCTTTGTCAAGAGAAGACGCATCAGGATGCGTATTGGAAGTCTGTGGGTCCTTCTGGATCCTTCGGTTGTCCCTCTCACAAAAAACAAATCTCTCTCATTCTCGGCCTCGCTCGACTCGCTCGCACCTCCTGCTCACTGACAAACCCTGCACAAAAGTCAACATCATCACCCGAAAAAGGGGAGACACCATAATTCTCTCCCTTCTTCTCTCCCTTCCTCCGAGTGATCCCTCTTCCTCCGAGTTTCACTCGACGGGCAAACACACTTGTGCTGCATAGTAATAATAAAAAGGTATAGAAAAATCAACCTACGAATCTATAATTAAATAGGTTAGTAATAATAAAAAGGTAGAAAAATCAACCTACGAATCTATAATTAAATAGGTTAAACTAGGGTTTTGCCCACTACTACAGATCAAGGTTCAAACCTTGTTTATCAACTTGAATATGCTTACTATATGACATAAGAAGACTATGTACTTTGGTTTTCATTTTTCTGATTTTTTAAATTTTCTGCGCATTTGAATCTTGGTCAAATCCTAGGTTTGACCAAGATTAGACAAGTTTAACACGTGAAAACGAATAAGTAAGCCTGGATCCTTCTTAGTCACTCTAAAATGAAGCATTTTGGGATGTTCTTGAAATTTCCATGTTTGAAACCCAAAACGACCTCTCTTCATGCTACACTTCATAAGATCGACCGAGTTTAGGGTTAGGGGTAGATACATGATTTGTATGGTTTGAATATGTCCAAACCTTGTTAATTTATCAACTTGAATGCTTACTATATGACATAAGAAGACTATATGCTTTTGTTTTTCATTTTTCTGATTTTTTTTGAATTTTATGCCCATATATTTGAATCTTGGTCAAATCATAGGTTTGACAAAGATTTAAACAAGTTTAAATTGTGAAAATGAAAAGGTAAGCATGGATCCTTATTAGTCACTCTAAATTAAATCTTTTGGGAGGTTCTTGAAATTTCCATGTTTGAAACCCAAAACCACTTCTCTTCATGATTGACTTCATAAGAAAGAGTTTAGGGTTTTAGGGGTAGATATATACATGATTTTTCTGGTTTGAATATGTCTAGACCTGGTTTATCAACTTGAATGCTTACTATACATATGACATATATAAGAATGCTATGTGCTTTGGTTTTTCATTCTCTTTTGATTTTTTTTCTAAATTTTTATGCCCATTTGAATCTTGGTCAAAATCTTTGGTTTGACAAGGATTTAAACAAGTTTAAAACATGAAAATGAAAAAGGGAAGTCTGTATATCCTTCTTTTAGTAACTCTAAAATGGAAGCTTTTGGGATGTTCTTGAAATTTCCATGTTTGAAACCGAAAACGACTTCCCTTCATGCTAGACTTCATAAGATCGACAGGGGGTAGATACATGATTTGTCTGGTTTGGATATATCTAGACCTTGTTTATCAACTTGAATGCTTACGATATGACATAAGAAGACAATGTGATTTGGTTTTTCAATTTTCTGATTTTTTTGAATATTGTGCCCACCCATTTGTATCTTCATGAAATCCTAGGTTTTACCAAGATAATTTAAACAAGTTTAAAACATGAAAACGAAAAGGGAAACATGTAACCTTCTCAGTCACTCTAAAATGAAGTTTTTGGGAGGTTTTTGAAATTTCCATGTTTGAAACCCAAAACCACTTCTCTTCACATGCTTGACTTCATAAGACAGAGTTTAGGGGTTAGGGGTATAGATACATGATTTGTCTGGTTTGAATATGTCTAGACCTTGTTTATCAACTTGAATGCTTACTATATGACATAAGAAGACTATGTGATTTGGTTTTTAATTTTTCTGTTTTTTAATTATTTTTCTGCCCATTTGAATCTTGGTCAAATCCTAGGTTTGACCAAGATTTAGACAAGTTTAACACGTGAAAACGAATAAGTAAGCCTTGATCCTTCTTAGTCACTCTAAAATGAAGCTTTTGGGAGGTTCTTGAAATTTCCATGTTTGAAACCCAAAACCACTTCTCTTCATGATTGACTGAGTTTAATTAGGGTTTTAGGGGTAGATATATACATGATTTTTCTGGTTTGAATATATATGTCTAGACCTTGTTTATCAACTTGAATGCTTACTATACATATGACATATCTAAGAATGCTATGTGCTTTGGTTTTTCATTCTTTTGATTTTTTTCTGAATTTTTAGGGCCATTTGAATCTTGGTCAAATCATTGGTTTGACCAAGATTTAAACAAGTTTAAAACATGAAAATGAAAAGGGAAGTCTGTATCCTTCTTAGTCACTCTAAAATGAAGCTTTTGGGATGTTCTTGAAATTTCAATGTTTGAAACCCAAAACGACTTCCCTTCATGCTAGACTTCATAAGATCGAAAGGGGGTAGATACATGATTTGTCTTGTTTGGATATATCTAGACCTTGTTTATCAACTTGATTGCTTACGATATGACATAAGAAGACTATGTGATTTGGTTTTCCATTTTTCTGATTTTTTTGAACATTGTGCCCACCCATTTGTATCTTCATGAAATCCTAGGTTTGACCAAGCTAATTTAAACAAGTTTAAAACATGAAAATGAAAAGGGAAGCATGTAACCTTCTCAGTCACTCTAAAATGAAGTTTTTGGGAGGTTTTTGAAATTTCCATGTTTGAAACCCAAAACCACTTCTCTTCATGCTTGACTTCATAAGACAAAGTTTAGGGTTAGGGGGTATATATAGATACATGATTTGTATGGTTTGAATATGTCCAAACCTTGTTTATCAACTTGAATATGCTTACTATATGACATAAGAAGACTATGTACTTTGGTTTTTCATTTTTCTGATTTTTTTTAATTTTCTGCGCATTTGAATCATATCTTGGTCAAATCCTAGGTTTGACCAAGATTTAGACAAGTTTAACACGTGAAAACGAATAAGTAAGCCTGGATCCTTCTTAGTCACTCTAAAATGAAGCTTTTGGGAGGTTCTTGAAATTTCCATGTTTGAAACCCAAAACCACTTCTCTTCATGATTGATTGAGTTTAATTAGGGTTTTAGGGGTAGATATATACATGATTTTTCTGGTTTGAATATATATGTCTAGACCTTGTTTATCAACTTGAATGCTTACTATACATATGACATAAGAATGCTATGTGCTTTGGTTTTTCATTCTTTTGATTTTTTCTGAATTTTTAGGGCCATTTGAATCTTGGTCAAATCCTTGGTTTGACCAAGATTTAAACAAGTTTAAAACATGAAAATGAAAAGGGAAGTCTGTATCCTTCTTAGTCACTCTAAAATGAAGCTTTTGGGATGTTCTTGAAATTTCAATGTTTGAAACCCAAAACGACTTCCCTTCATGCTAGACTTCATAAGATCGAAAGGGGGTAGATACACGATTTGTCTGGTTTGGATATATCTAGACCTTGTTTATCAACTTGATTGCTTACGATATGACATAAGAAGACTATGTGATTTGGTTTTCCATTTTTCTGATTTTTTTAATTTTTTGCCCACCCATTTGTATCTTCGTCAAATCCTAGGTTTGACCAAGATAATTAAAACAAGTTTTATAAAACATGAAAATGAAAAGGGAAGCATGTATCCTTCTTAGGCACTCTAAAATGAAGCTTTTGGGAGGTTTTTGAAATTTCCATGTTTGAAACCCAAAACCACATCTCTTCATGACAGAGTTTAGGGGTTAGGGGTATAGATACATGATTTGTCTGGTTTGAATATGTCTAGACATTGTTTATCAACTTTAATGCTTACTATATGACATAAGAAAAATAATTTCATGTAAATGAGTTAACTTGGATTTCCTACCCTTGAATCCATAGGAAACTTTGTTCTAATGCACTATAATAATCAACCGAGTTTTTACACCAACAGTCTGTCACTTACGTGTGGTGCCCACGCGTGAGGTCCCACACTTCAGTGAGCACAAGTCACGTGCAATAGGTACGCAAACTCCCAGCCATCTTCTTTGTCAAGAGAAGACGCATCAGGATGCGTATTGGAAGTCTGTGGGTCCTTCTGGATCCTTCGGTTGTCCCTCTCACAAAAAAAAAACAAATCTCTCTCATTCTCGGCCTCGACTCGCTCTCGCTCGCTCGCTCGCACCTCCTGCTCACTGACAAACCCTGCACAAAAGTCAACATCATCACCCGAAAAAGGGGAGACACCATAATTCTCTCCCTTCTTCTCTCCTTCCGAGTGATCCCTCTTCCTCCAAGTTTCACTCGACGGGCAAACACACTTTTTTTAATTTTCTGCCCATTTGAATCTTGGTCAAATCCTAGGTTTGACCAAGATTTAAACAAGTTTAAAACATGAAAATAAAATGGTAAGCATGGATCCTTCTTAGTCTCCCGAAAATGAAGCTTTTTTTTTGAAATTTCCATGTTTGAAACCAAAAACCACTTCTCTTCATGCTTGACTTCATAAGACATAGTTTAGGGTTAGGGGTAGATATATACATGATTTTTCTGGTTTGAATATGTCTAGACCTTGTTTATCAACTTGAATGCTAGCTTACTATATATGACATAAGAATGCTATGTGCTTTGGTTTTTCATTCTTTTGATTTTTTCTGAATTTTTATGCCCATTTGAATCTTGGTCGAATCCTAGGTTTGACCAAGATTTAAACAAGTTTAAAACATGAAAATGAGAAGGGAAGCATGTATCCTTCTTAGTCACTCTAATTAAAATGAAGATTTTGGGAGGTTTTTGAAATTTCCATGTTTGAAACCAAAAACCACGTCTCTTCATGCTTGACTTCATAAGATATATAGAGTTTAATTAGGGGTTAGGGGTATAGATACATGATTTGTTTGGTTTGAATATGTCTAGACCTTGTTTAACAACTTGAATGCTTACTATATGCCATAAGAAGACTATGTACTTTGGTTTTTAATTTTTTTGATTTTTTAAAATTTTCTGCCAATTTGAATCTTGGTCAAATCCTAGGTTTGACCAAGATTTAAACAAGTTTAAGACGTGAAAATAAAATGGTAAGCATGGATCCTTCTTAGTCTCCCTAAAATGAAGCTTTTGGTTTTTTTTTTAAATTTCCAGGTTTGAAACCCAAAACCACTTCTCTTCATGCTTGACTTCATAAGACAGAGTTTAGGGATAGGGGTAGATATATATATACATGATTTTTCTGGTTTGAATATGTCTAGACCCTGTTTATCAACTTGAATGCTTACTATATGACATAAGAATGCTATGTGCTTTGGTTTTTCATTCTTTTGATTTTTTCTGAATTTTTATGCCCATTTGAATCTTGGTAGAATCCTAGGTTTGACCAAGATTTAAACAAGTTTAAAACATGAAAATGAGAAGGGAAGCCTGTATCCTTCTTTGTCACTCTAATTAAAATGAAGCTTTTGGGTGGTTTTTGAAATTTCCATGTTTGAAACCCAAAACCACATCTCTTCGTGCTTGACTTCATAAGACAGAGTTTAGGGGTTAGGGGGTACATAGATACATGATTTGCATAGTTTGAATATGTCTAGCTAGAGACCTTGTTTCTCAATTTTAATGCTTACTATATGACATAAGAAGACTATGTGCTTTGGTTTTTCATTTTTCTGTTTTATTTTAATTTTATGCCCATTTGAATCTTGGTCAAATCCTAGGTTTGACCAAGATTTAAACAAGTTTAAATTATGAAAATGAAGGTAAGCATGGATCCTTATTAGTCACTCTAACATAAATCTTTTGGGAGGTTCTTGAAATTTCCATGTTTCAAACCCAAAACCACTTCTCTTCATGATTGACTTCATAAGACAGAGTTTAGGGTTTTAGGGGTAGATATATACATGATTTTTCTGGTTTGAATATGTCTAGCCCTTGTTTATCAAAACTTGAATGCTTACTATACATATGACATAAGAATGCTATGTGCTTTGGTTTTTCATTTTTCTGATTTTTTTGAATATTGTACGTGCCCACCCATTTGTATCTTCATCAAATCCTAGGTTTGACCAGGATTTAAACAAGTTTAAAACATGAAATGAAAAGATAAGCCTGGATCCTTCTTAGTAACTCTAAAATGGAAGCTTTTGGGATGTTCTTGAAATTTCCATGTTTGAAACCGAAAACGACTTCCCTTCATGCTAGACTTCATAAGATCGACAGGGGGTAGATACATGATTTGTCTGGTTTGGATATATCTAGACCTTGTTTATCAACTTGAATGCTTACGATATGACATAAGAAGACAATGTGATTTGGTTTTTCAATTTTCTGATTTTTTTGAATATTGTGCCCACCCATTTGTATCTTCATGAAATCCTAGGTTTTACCAAGATAATTTAAACAAGTTTAAAACATGAAAACGAAAAGGGAAACATGTAACCTTCTCAGTCACTCTAAAATGAAGTTTTTGGGAGGTTTTTGAAATTTCCATGTTTGAAACCCAAAACCACTTCTCTTCATGCTTGACTTCATAATACAAAGTTTAGGGTTAGGGGGTATAGATACATGATTTGTATGGTTTGAATATGTCCAAACCTTGTTTATCAACTTGAATATGCTTACTATATGACATAAGAAGAATATGTACTTTGGTTTTTCATTTTTCTGATTTTTTTAATTTTCTGCACATTTGAATCATATCTTGGTCAAATCCTAGGTTTGACCAAGATTTAGACAAGTTTAACACGTGAAAACGAATAAGTAAGCCTGGATCCTTCTTAGTCACTCTAAAATGAAGCTTTTGGGAGGTTCTTGAAATTTCCATGTTTGAAACCCAAAACCACTTCTCTTCATGATTGACTGAGTTTAATTAGGGTTTTAGGGGTAGATATATACATGATTTTTCTGGTTTGAATGATGTCTAGACCTTGTTTATCACTGTTGGAGATATGCCCAAGAGGCAATAATAAAAGTGGTTATTATATATCTTTATGTTTATGATAAATGTTTATATACCATGCTATAATTGTATTAACCGAAACATTGATACATGTGTGATATGTAAACAAACAAAGAGTCCCTAGTAAGCCTCTTAACTAGCTTGTTGATTAATAGATGATTAGTTTCATAATCATGAACATTGGATGTTATTAATAACAAGGTTATATCATTGTATGAATGATGTAATGGACACACCCAATTAAGCGTAGCATAAGATCACGTCATTAAGTTATTTGCTATAAGCTTTTATTACATAGTTACCTAGTCCTTATGACCATGAGATCATGTAAATCACTTATACCGGAAAGGTACTTTGATTACATCAAACGCCACTGCGTAAATGGGTGGTTATAAAGGTGGGATTAAGTATCCGGAAAGTATGAGTTGAGGCATATGGATCAACAGTGGGATTTGTCCATCCCGATGACGGATAGATATACTCTGGGCCCTCTCGGTGGAATGTCGTCTAATGTCTTGCAAGCATATGAATAAGTTCATAAGAGACCACATACCACGGTACGAGTAAAGAGTACTTGTCAGGAGACGAGGTTGAACAAGGTATAGTGTGATACCGATGATCAAACCTCGGACAAGTAAAATATCGCGTGACAAAGGGAATTGGTATCGTATGTGAATGGTTCATTCGATCACTAAAGTCATCGTTGAATATGTGGGAGCCATTATGGATCTCCAGATCCCGCTATTGGTTATTGGTCGGAGTGAGTACTCAACCATGTCCGCATAGTTCACGAACCGTAGGGTGACACACTTAAAGTTGGATGTTGAAATGGTAGAACTTGAATATGGAATGGAGTTCGAATATTTGTTCGGAGTCCCGGATGAGATCCCGGACATCACGAGGAGTTCCGGAATGGTCCGGAGAATAAGATTCATATATAGGATGTCATTTTATGTGAATTAAAATGATTCGGAAGGTTCTATGGAAGGTTCTAGAAGGTTCTAGAAAAGTCCGGAAGAACACACCAAGGAAGGTGGAGTCCACATGGGACTCCACCTCCATGGCCGGCCAACCCTAGTGGGGTGGAGTCCCAAGTGGACTCCCCCTTAGGGGCCGGCCACCCCCCCATATGGTAGGTGGAATTCCCACCTCTAGTGGGAATCCTAGCTTGGGAAGGTTTCCCACCATATGGAAGGTTTTGGGTTCGGGTCTTATTCGGAGACTTGTAGTCCAACACTTGGGGCTTCCACCTATATAATGAGGGGCCAAGGGGAGGGGGCCGGCCACACCAAAGCCATAGCTTGGCCGCACCCCTTAGTGGCCGGCCACCCCCTCTCCCCAAACCCTAGCGCCCCGCTCCTCCACCATATCCCGCACGCTTAGCGAAGCTCCGCCGGATTTCTCCACCGCCACCGACACCACGCCGTCGTGCTGTCGGATTCAAGAGGAGCTACTACTTCCGCTGCCCGCTGGAACGGGGAGGTGGACGTCGTCTTCATCAACAACCGAACGTGTGACCGAGTACGGAGGTGCTGCCCGTTCGTGGCGCCGGAACCGATCGTGATCAAGATCTTCTACGCGCTTTTGCAAGCGGCAAGTGAACGTCTACCGCAGCAACAAGAGCCTCCTCTTGTAGGCTTTGGAATCTCTTCAAGGGTGAGTCTCGATAATCCCCTCGTTGCTACCGTCTTCTAGATTGCATCTTGGCTTGGATTGCGTGTTCGCCGTAGGAAAATTTTTGTTTTCTATGCTACGTTATCCTACAGTGGTATCAGAGCCGTGTCTATGCATAGATGGTTGCATGAGTAGAACACAATGGTTTGTGGGCGTTGATGCTCTTGTTATCTTTAGTTGAGTACTTTGCATCTTTGTGGCATAGTGGGATGAAGCGGCTCGGGCTAACTTTACATGACCGCGTTCATGAGATTTGCTCCACGCTTGACATGCAACTTGTATTGCATAAGTGGCTTTGCGGGTGTCTGTCTCTCCTACTATAGTGAAGATTCAATTTACTCTTCTATTGACAACACTAGTATCACCGTTGTGGTTGATGTTCGTAGGTAGATTGGATCTTGCTCGAAAACCCTAAACCACGTAAAATATGCAAACCAAATTAGAGAACGTCTAACTTGTTTTTGCAGGGTTTGGTGATGTGATATGGCCATAATGTGATGATGACTATGTATGAGATGATCATTATTGTATTGTGGCAACCGGCAGGAGCCTTATGGTTGTCTTTAAATTTCATGTTGAGTAGTATTTCAAAGTAGTTGTAATAGTTGCTACATGGAGGACGATCATGAAGACGGCGCCATTGACCTTGGTGCTTCGCCGACGATGATGGAGATCATGCCCGTTGATGATGGAGATCATGTCCGTGCTTTGAAGATGAAGATCAAAGGCGCAAAGACAAAAGGGCCATATCATATCACATATGAACTGCATGTGATGTTAATCCTTTTATGCATCTTATTTTGCTTAGATCGCGACGGTAGCATTATAAGATGATCCCTCTCACTAAAATTTCAAGATAATAAAGTGTTCATCCTTAGTAGCACCGTTGCCAAGACTTGTCGTTTCGAAGCATCTCGTGATGATCGGGTGTGATAGAATCAACAAGTGCATACAACGGGTGCAAGTCAGTTTTGCACAAGCGGATACTAAGGTGGCCTTGACGAGCCTAGCATGTACAGACATGGTCTCGGAACACGTGATACCGAAAGGTAGAGCATGAATCATATGATTGATATGATGAACACTTTGAGTGTTCGCCATTGAAATTACATCTTGTCTCGTGATGATCGGGCATAGGTGTGATGGATTTGGTTCGTGTGATCACTAAGACAATGCGAGGGATATTGTTTTGAGTGGGAGTTCACCTAGGTTTTAATTTTGTTAAATTAAAATTTGAACTCAATTTGTCATAAACATTAGTCTAAACTATTGCAAATATGTTGTAGATATGGCGTCCTCAATCAATTTTAACCAGTTCCTAGAGAAAGAAAAGCTTAAGAGCAACGGTAGCAACTTCACCGACTGGTTCCGTCATGTGAGGATCTTCCTCAATGGCGGAAACCTGCAATATGTGCTTGATGCACCGCTAGGTGACCCTCCTGCAGAAACTGAAACCGATGAAGTAAAGAATGTTTACGTGACTCGGAAAACTCGGTACTCTCAAGTTCAGTGTGCCATCCTATGCAGTCTGGAAGCCGATCTTCAAAAACGTTTTGAGCACCACGATCCACATGAGTTAATCAATGAGTTAAAGACTATCTTTGAGACTCATGCGGCCGTGGAATGCTATGAAGCATCGAAACACTTCTTCAGCTGCATGATGGAAGAAGGCAGCTCCGTTAGTGAGCACATGCTCGCCATGACCGGGCATGCGAAGAAACTCAGTGACTTGGGAATAGTGATTCCTAACAGACTGGGGATTAATCGTGTCCTTCAATCACTGCCACCTAGTTATAAGAACTTTGTGATGAATTACAATATGCAGAACATGAACAAAGAGTTACCTGAACTCTTTGCCATGCTAAAATCTGCTGAGATTGAAATTAAGAAAGAGCACCAAGTGTTGATGGTCAACAAGACCACCAGCTTCAAGAAACAGGGCAAGTCTAAAGGCAAGAACAAGAAGAGTGGCAAGAAAGCTGCCACGCCTCCTGTGAAACCTAAGTCTGGCCCTAAGCCTGATGCTGAGTGCTATTACTGCAAGGAGAAGGGACACTGGAAGCGTAATTGCTCCAAGTATTTGGCGGATCTGAAGAGCGGCCTTGTCAAGAAGAAGAAAGAAGGTATATCTGATATACATGTTATAGATGTTTATCTTACTGGTTCTCGTACTAGTACCTGGGTATTTGATACTGGTTCGGTTGCTCATATTTGTAACTCGAAACAGGAACTAAAGAATAAACGAAGACTACTAAAGGATGAAGTGACCATGCGCGTTGGAAATGGATCCAAAGTCGATGTGATCGCTGTCGGCACACTTCCTCTACATCTACCTTCGGGATTAGTTTTAAGCCTAAATAATTGTTATTTTGTACCCGCGTTGAGCATGAACATTATATCAGGATCTTGTTTAATGCAAGACGGTTATTCATTCAAGTCTGAGAATAATGGTTGTTCTATCTTTATGAATAATATCTTTTATGGTCGAGCACCTGAAAAGAATGGCTTATTTCTGTTAGATCTCGATAGTAGTGATACACATATACATAACATTGATGCTAAACGAATTAAATTGAATGATAATTCTACTTATATGTGGCACTGTCGTCTTGGTCATATTGGAGTGAAACGCATGAAGAAACTCCATACCGATGGATTACTTGAATCACTTGACTTTGAGTCACTTGATAGATGCGAAGCATGTCTGATGGGAAAAATGACTAAGACTCCATTCTCGGGTATGATGGAGCGAGCTACTGACTTATTGGAAATCATACATACAGATGTGTGTGGACCAATGAGTGTAGCATCGCGCGGTGGTTATCGTTATGTTCTAACCTTCACAGATGATTTGAGTAGATATGGGTATATCTATTTAATGAAACATAAATCCGAAACTTTCGAGAAGTTTAAGGAATTCCAAAGTGAAGTAGAAAATCAACGTAACAAGAAGATTAAATTTCTACGATCTGATCGCGGAGGTGAATATCTGAGTTATGAGTTTGGCATGCATTTAAAGAAATGCGGAATACTTTCACAATTGACACCGCCGGGAACACCACAACGAAACGGTGTGTCCGAACGTCGTAATCGAACTCTCTTAGATATGGTTCGTTCTATGATGTCTCTTACTGATTTACCTTTATCATTTTGGAGTTATGCATTAGAGACAGCCGCATTCACTTTAAATAGAGCACCATCAAAATCCGTTGAAACGACACCGTATGAATTATGGTTTAATAAGAAACCTAAGCTGTCGTTCCTAAAAGTTTGGGGTTGCGAAGCCTATGTAAAAAAGTTACAACCGGACAAGCTAGAACCCAAAGCGGAGAAATGCGTCTTCATAGGATACCCTAAGGAAACTATAGGGTACACTTTCTATCACAGATCCGAAGGCAAGATCTTTGTTGCTAAGAACGGAACCTTTCTTGAGAAAGAATTTCTCACTAAAGAAGTGACTGGAAGAAAAGTAGAACTCGATGAGATTGAAGAATCTCTACTCGTTGATCAGAGTAGCGCAGTACCGGAAGATGTTCCTGTGCCGCCTACACCGGCAACAGAGGAAGCTAATGATAATGATCATGAAACTTCAAATGAGATAGCTACTGAACCTCGCAGATCGACAAGGGAACGTGCCACTCCTGATTGGTATGATCCTTGTCTAAATGTCATGATTGTGGATAACAATGATGAAGACCCTGCGACGTATGAAGAAGCAATGATGAGCCCAGATTCCAACAAATGGCAAGAAGCCATGAAATCCGAAATGGGATCCATGTATGATAACAAAGTATGGACTTTGGTAGAATTACCTGATAGCCGAAAGGCTGTCGAGAATAAATGGATCTTCAAGAGAAAAACAGATGCTGATGGTAATATTACTGTCTATAAAGCTCGACTTGTCGCAAAGGGTTTCCGACAAATTCAAGGTGTTGACTACGATGAGACTTTCTCACCTGTAGCGAAGCTAAAATCTGTGAGGATTTTGTTAGCAATAGCTGCATTTTTCGATTATGAGATTTGGCAGATGGATGTCAAAACGGCGTTCCTTAATGGAGACATTGAGGAAGAGTTGTATATGGTACAACCCAAAGGTTTTGTCGATCCTAAAAATGCTGACAAAGTATGCAAACTTCAGCGTTCAATCTATGGACTGAAGCAAGCATCAAGAAGTTGGAACCGACGCTTTGATAAGGTGATCAAAGACTTCGGGTTTATACAGTGTCATGGAGAGGCCTGTATTTACAAGAAAGTGAGTGGGAGCTCTGTAGCGTTCCTGATATTATATGTAGATGACATATTATTGATTGGGAATGATATAGAACTATTAAGCAGTGTAAAAGGTTATTTGAATAATAGTTTTTCAATGAAAGACCTTGGTGAAGCATCATATATATTAGGCATCAAGATTTATAGAGATAGATCAAGACGTCTAATAGGGCTATCACAGAGTACATACCTGGACAAGATTCTAAAGAAGTTTAGAATGGACGAAAGTAAGAAAGGATTCTTACCTATGTTACCAGGCAAGGTCTTGAGTAAGACTCAAGGTCCGGCTACGGCAGAAGAAAGAGAAAGGATGAGTCAGATCCCCTATGCCTCGGCAGTAGGCTCTATCATGTATGCCATGCTATGTACAAGACCGGATATAGCACATGCTGTTAGTTTGACTAGCAGATATCAAAGTGATCCAGGAATGGAACACTGGACAGCGGTCAAGAATATCCTGAAGTACTTGAAAAGAACTAAGGATATGTTTCTTTGTTATGGAGGTGACCAAGAGCTCGTTGTAACAAGTTACACCGATGCAAGTTGGAACACTGATCCTGATGAGATGGTAAACCTAGGGGGGGGTGAATAGGTTTCTACAGATTTTAATTCTTTCTTTGCAATATTAGGCTTTGCGGAATATAAAGGTGAGCCTAATGCAAACTAGGTGAAGCAACCTATATGAGGATACAACTAACTCGAGCACGAAGGCTCTCACAGGCAGTTAAATCACAAGTAAGGAGTTCGGTTAGAGATAACCGATAGCACGCGGAGACGAGGATGTATTCCCGTGTTCCCTTGCTTTGCAACAAGGTACGTCACGTTTGGAGGAGTGGAGGTCCCACGAAGGATTCCCCGCGCCACGAAGGCTCACCCTATTCTCCGGAGCCTATCCCACGAAGGAATAGCTCTCTCACTTGTGGTAGACTTTGAGGTAGCCTCCAAACCTTCACAATCTTGCCCGGAGCAGATCCACAGCCCGGATGCTTCCGGACTCCTCTTGCCCACCTAGGGTTTCCAAGGAACCCTAGGAAGCAAGCTTCTTGATGAATACAAGGGGGAATAAGATTTGGCTTGGTAGAACGGTAGATCGGGTCCTCCTCTATCGTTTCCCCGGAGGGATTTGAGTTTGGGTGGAGGAGGAGGGAGATCTGAGGCTTTTGGTGTTTCTAACAATGGAGCATGGAAGAAGGAGCTCAAGAACAGCTTGTAGTGTAGTGCCTAACTGTCTAGAGGTAGGAGAAGGGCTATTTATAGTGTTCTTCGAAATATGGCCGTTGCCACTTGCCACCTCAGCATTTTTCCTCGACAAACCCGGTTGACCGGGCCACAGACCGGACAGCCCGGTCCAGAGGCCGGTCAGACCGGATCAGTGACCGGAGCTCCTTTGCGTCGTCCTGGTGCTTCTCCGGTGTGTCCGGTTGCTGCCCGGTTGCCGCCCGGTCGACCGGACGGAGCGCCGGACCCGCCGGTCAGGGGCCCGGTTGACCGGTCGCAAACCGGATCTGCTGGCTCCTCCATTGGAACCCGGTTGCCGCCCGGTTGACCGGCCAGCACGCCGGACTGGCCGGTTGCTGGCCCGGTTGGACCGGGCTGGTGACCGGATTTCTCCTGTAGCCCCCTTTTGATTGTTGTTGAAATGGGGGGTCTCCTTTAGCCTTCTTGTTCCTTTGATACACCATTTACGCCTCATTGCCTAATACCTGAGATTATCCTTATAAACACATTAGGCCAAATACTTTAGCACGGTGTCATCGTTACCAAAATAATGGATAAGGGTGAAATACCCTTACAATCTCCCCCTTTTTGGTATACGATGACAAACCGAGCTAGAGTCACAAATAGATATTATGATAAGCTCTAAACCTTGATTCCATATAAGATATTACGAAAGCTCCCCCATAATGTGTGCACTTGGAGAATTTGCGTTTGAATGCAAAGTGCACCATTTGTGAAACATGAGAAGCTCCCCCAATATCTTTAGGAAACAAGCATGGTATGGACAAGTATATCAAGATATATAAGCATAAAGCATGAAGCATGATTATCCTAACATAGAGTAGCACACATAATAGTCGTCCATACATATCCATACATGAATTATTCGAAGTAGCAAATGGTTCTTGAGAAATCAAAGCAAATACGCACAAGCCATATAAAATCCAAATAAAGCAACTCCCATGGCTTGTGACAATCAAAGAACCCCGTGGTCCTAGACTCTACTCTCTTCTCCCCCTTTGGCATCGGAACACCAAAAAGGCGAAGGAAAAAGTAGAGATGCTATCGCACCCATCAATAGAACTCATGCCCGGTGGAGTAGGAGCCCTCGTCATCATCACCGGCAGCCGAATCAATTTCATCCTCATCACCATCATCATCAGCAGGAGGAGGAGTAGGAGTACGAGCAGTCCTAGGAGGAAGACCACCATGAGCATACATGGAGAAGTCAAAGTTCTGGATCATCTCATCGGTGATGGGAGGCATCTCCCACTGAGGTGCAGCCACAGGTGCCAACTCGGGTCCAGGAGGAGGACATTCCTAGTAGCCATAAACTCGTTCTGTCGCCTCCTGGTCTCCTGGTTCAAAGCAAGACTCTGATGTGCAACATCATTAGTGTTCTTGCACATTTGCCACATGCTAGAGAAGAAGCGAGCGGCACCATGCTTGGGGCGCCGAGAGTAGCTGGAGCTAGCATCATGATCATGGCGTTCCTTGGAACGGCGCTCAGCAGTGGGCATCATGGAGGGAACATCCGGACGAGTGGCCTCCTGAGTGGGGATCTTGAAGGCATCCATGATGACTTTTTCACCAATAACGTTCAGAGGAGCGGGAACAATGTAGTTGATGAGCCGCTGAACATACTGGGCGTAGTTGGGAGTCATACGGTCCATAACTGCTCTCTTCAGTTCACAGTAGATAAGATCACAGCCATCAATCTTCCTTACCCTGTCAGGATGACAATAGTACATCAAGTTGAGGTGATAGTTCCGGACTTCACTGGAGTCGCCAGACTTGCTGATGAGGTTCTCTCGGAACATCTTGGCAAGGACAAGGTATGAGTAGTACATCCCAGAGATAGTGGGAGGTCCAGCTATAGGGTTCGCAGGGTAGCAGAAAGAGATGTCACCCCTAGTAAGCCTGGACCGTGAATGAATCCTGTACCCTGGATTACTGTCATCACCACAACCCATGGCTGCACGGAACTGAGAGTAGGTGCATGAGTACTTTGTCTTGCCGGTCATCCAGGTGAGGGTGCGGTCCTCATCATCATGGAAGAAGACGGTGCAGTGAAATTGACGGACAAGGAGTGGACAATAGGTAGGATCATCTTGGGTCTCATCAGGCTTGAGGCACACAAGGTCATACACTCCCAGATTCTTCAAGGTTTGAACCACAAAACGGTACTTTGTGGCTTCATGCAAGGCAAGCTCGGCAGGATTGATGGCCTTGGGTGATACAATATTACCATGCTTCATATACTCATGAGAATCATAGTAACCCTCCCAGAGGACTGCTTGTGTGTTGGTCCAGAAGGCCTTGTCCGAACGAGTGTAAGTTGGCTTTGCAAAGCGATACGGATTGACTGTCCTCCATGCCTTCCACTCAAGGCGGTTTGCAGCCCCAACATTGACGGTTGGCACTACCTCATCATCCTCTTGGGCAACATGCTTATCCTTGTTCTTGGTAGCAACAGACTTGGTTCTACCCCCAACTGAGCTGCCACCGTCCCTGCTTGGGAGGGAACGCGGTTACTAGCACGGCGAGGAGGATTAGCCCTTCCTCGCTTGGAGACATTGCCACGTGTCTCACTCTCACCACTCCAACTACCTATGAATGAGAAAGAAAGAGCCGGGATAGTAGTGGGGTAAGCGTACATGTCATCAATAAGAGAGAGGTCACAAGAGCATAGCATATATTCAAGTGTAGTGATGAAGTTGTGCGAAAAACTGGCAGCTCACAGACGGCCAAACCGGCAGCAGACCGGACCGGCTTATTTTGACCGGCCATGCACCGGGTCGGCCGGTGGAGCGGCCGGTTGACCGCCACGCACCGGGCCGGCCGGTTGAGCGGCCGGTTGACCGGCGAGTGACCAGATCTGTCGAGTTGTGATGTTGTGCCCAGATTTTCTACCACAAAACCATGCAAAAGCTCATAAACTTGAATATAGACTATAGCAATATAGTGAAGAAGTGCATTGTGGTGTGAGACACTCTAAAGGCATGAGGACTTTACAAACCCTAACCCTAACCCTAAGATTTCCTCAAATTTTGGCAAGAACTTGCAATGTGTGAGGAGGACTAGAGGTTAGGGAGAAAAGGAGAGTACATTACCCGAAGACATTGTTCTCCTTGATCAAGGGAGCAAGAAGAACACAAGGTAGGGCTTGAGAACCAAGAACTCCAAAAATTCCCAAACTAGGTGGAGAGGGACCAAATCCTTCGGTGGAGATGTTCCAAGGGCCCCGATCTATGGTGTGGTGGAGTTTGGGGAAGTTCTTGTGGTGGGAAGTGCCTAGATCTTGGTGGGGGTGCTGAGGGCGCCGGCCATGGTGGTGTGGGAGTTGGGGAAGAATGAGGAAGATGACCCCAAGGGTAACCCCCTCAAACACATATCAGGCCGCGCGGTCGGGAATCCGGACCGGACTGACCGGACCCGCCCAGGTTGCCGACCGGTCAACCGGACCATCCGGTCAGGGACCCGGTCCAACCGGGCCAGGGACCGGCCCAGCCCAGAATTTTCTAATTTTGCCTCGTTTTTGCCCCTATGCTTTGTGTAAATGTGTGTGAGTGCTCAAATGATGACATGTACATATAGATAGATAGATGATGATGAGATGAGCATAGACATGGGGTAGGAAACACAAAGTTCTCTAGGCATACCCATTGGAGAGAAAATCCAAATAAGATGTGAATAGCAACAATGGGCATGATTCGAAGTGTATATCAAGAATCATAAGTCATTTTGGAGTGGTTTTTGCAATAAAATCATTTAGCCTTGTATATCCAAATCAAGTTGCAATTTAGACTAAATGAGGGGCGGGGGATTACTCCCCCTATGTGAAAGCGCAAATGTCATGTGACCTCGAAGAGACGTGCTTGGGTCCATATAATGACATTGGGTCTATTTATGTTGCACACATGGGTATGCATCATACCAAGACATGGTAAGATGACTATCCCCATATGTGTTGTGCCTCTAAGCTAGATAGTTAGATAAATGCAAGAATATAGTGCAAGAAGTTGATTCAATCCAAGTTTTTAGGATCAAGAATACCAAGTTCTCCTCTCAAGTTCACAAACCGGGCTTCATCCAAAGGCTTAGTGAAAATATCCGCCAATTGGTAGGTTGTTCCCACATGAGTGAGATCAATATCCTTATTGGCAACATGGTCACGTAGGAAGTGATGGCGAATGTCAATATGTTTGGTGCGACAATGTTGAACCGGGTTATTGGCGATCTTTATTGCACTTTCATTGTCACATAGAAGAGGCACCGTACCAAGAGACACACCATAGTCTTTCAAGGTTTGCTTCATCCATAACAATTGAGTGCAACAAGATGCCGCGGATATATATTCGGCTTCGGCGGTGGATAAAGCGGTGGAGTTTTGTTTCTTGGATGACCAACTCACCAATGACCGGCCAATAAATTGGCAAGCCCCGGAGGTAGACTTCCGGTCAACCTTATCACCGGCCCAATCGGAGTCCGAGTAGCCAATGAGTTCAAAGGTTGACCCCTTTGGATACCATAGCCCGAGAGTAGGAGTGAGAACAAGGTATCTTAGAATCCGTTTGACCGCCATCAAATGGCTCTCCTTAGGAGCGGATTGAAAACGAGCACACATCCCTACACTTAGCATGATATCCGGCCTAGAGGCACAAAGGTAGAGCAAGGATCCTATCATGGAACGGTATACCTTTATGTCCACATCCTTCTCACCGTCACATGAGCCAAGTTGCCCCTTTACGGGCATGGGTGTCTTCATTGGGCTTGCATTGGTCATGTTGAACTTCTTGAGCATGTCCTTCACATACTTTTCTTGAGAGATGAAGGTGCCTTTTGCAAGTTGCCTCACTTGGAAGCCTAGGAAGAACTTCAACTCCCCCATCATGGACATCTCAAATTTCCTAGTCATCAATTGCTCAAAAGCTTTGTTATGATTGGGGTTAGTTCCACCAAATATAATATCATCAACATATATTTGACATATAAACAAGCCACCCCCTTTAACCCGCTTGGTGAAAAGGGTGGAATCGACCGTACCCATGCAAAACCCATCTTGTAGTAGAAAATCCCTAAGGAACTCATACCAAGCACGTGGAGCTTGCTTGAGACCGTAGAGTGCCTTATGGAGTAAATACACATGGTTGGGTCGGCATGGATCTTCGAAACCCGGGGGTTGAGCTACATATGCGGTTTCTTTTAGAGGACCATTCAAAAATGCACTTTTCACATCCATTTGATATAGTTTGAAATTGTGGAAAGATGCAAATGCAAGCAAAAGACGAATAGCTTCAAGACGGGCTACCGGCGCAAAGGTATCCTCAAAGTCCATACCTTCTATTTGGGCAAACCCTTGCGCCACTAACCTTGCTTTATTTCTAATGACAATGCCATCCTCATCTTGCTTGTTCTTGAACACCCATTTGGTCCCAATGACATTGATGCGATGATCCTTGGGTCTCTCAACTAGAGACCATACTTCATTGCGGGTGAAACACTCCAATTCTTCTTGCATGGCAATGACCCAATCCGGATCAACCAAGGCTTCATGTACCTTAAGTGGCTCAAAACTAGACACAAAAGCATGGTGTTGACAATAAGTCATAAGTAGTGCATGGTGTCTACGAGTTACCACTCCTTTGGAGATGCTACCAAGGACAAGATCCACTTTCATGTCACTTGCCCTTGTAGCCGCCTTGATCTTCCGAATGGTTCCTTCATGATCAATGAATTCATCTCTTGCTAATACTTGATCATGAGGTACAACTTGAGCTTGAACATGAGTTGAAGATGTTTCTTGATCATCATCATGATCTTGCTCAGTGGGTTGAGGACTTTCTTCTTGTTCTTCGGGATGTGGCTCATCTTGAGTGGAGGATACATCTTGGGTTGCACTTGATGGTTCAACTTGAGTTGAGCTAGGCTCAACTTGAGGTGAGCTTGATACTTCTACTCCATCATCTTGATCATCATTATGAACCTCCATGGGCCGGATGTGTCCAATGCCCATATGCTTGATGGCACTAGATGGATCATCATCATTACCTGCAACACATGGAACAACTTGCTCCACTTGGGAGCCATTATCCTCCAAGAACACCACGTCACAAGATACTTCAATAGTCCCGGAGGACCGGTTGTAGTATCTATAGGCGTGAGAGTTCTCCGCATATCCAACAAATATACCCTCTATGGTTCTAGTTTCAAATTTACCGAGCTTTCCTTTGTTGTTCTTAACAAGGCATTTGCATCCAAAGACACGAATATACATGACATTAGGCTTGTTACCGGTAAGAAGCTCGTATGGAGTTTTGTTGTGGAGGGGACGGAGGAAGAGCCGGTTGGAGTAGTGGACGGCCGTAGAGATGGCTTCTCCCCAAAAGTTGTGGGGTGAGTTGAATTCACTCAACATGGTTCTTGCCATCTCAATGATAGTCCGGTTCTTCCTTTCAACAACACCGTTTTGTTGAGGGGTGTATGGCGCCGAAAACTCATGCTTGATGCCCTCATCATCAACAAACTCTTGCATAGTGTAGTTCTTGAACTCGGTGCCATTGTCGGTCCTAATTGCCTTGATCTCGGATTCATACATACGTTGAGCTTTCTTGGCGAAGGTGATGAACTCTCTATGGGTCTCGTCCTTAGACTTAAGGAGAAAGACCCAAGAGTATCTTGAGTAATCATCAACAATGACAAGTCCATACTTGCTCCCACCAAGAGTATCATAATGTGATGGCCCAAAGAGATCCAAATGAAGGAGCTCCAAAGGCCTAGATGTGGTAACAATACTCTTGATGGGATGCTTCTTCTTGAGTTGCTTTCCGGCTACACATGCACTACAAACACGATCTTTCTCAAAAGAAACGCCGGTTAGTCCCACAATATGCTCACCCTTTAGGAGTTGTTTAAGATTCCTCATGTTAACATGACCAAGGCGGCGATGCCACAACCAACCTTCGTCATGCTTGGCCGCCATTAGACATGTGGAGAAGGAGGGGCTCTCTTTCGAGAGGTCAACCACGTAAAGGTTGTTCTCCACATATCCAACAAGGACCAATTTGAGATTGTCACTCCTAAAGACTTGCACATAATATTTAGTGAAATATGAATTGTAACCGGCATCGGCAAGATGATATATAGAAAGTAAGTTATAGCCAAGGTGTTCAACAAGCATAACCGTCTCAAGGCACAAGTCCTTAGAGATTGCTACCTTGCCATACCCAAGTACCTTTCCCTTTGAGTTGTCACCAAAGGTAATGCTTGACTTCTTGTTGATATCTTCAATGAATTGATCAAGCACACCTTTTCCTCCGGTCATATGATTGGTGCATCCACTATCAAACACCCATTTTGGACCACCGGAGGAATACCCCTACAAAATCAAGTAGAGGATTTAGGAACCCATTGATTAATGGGTTCCCTAGTCATGGCAACAAGATCTTTTGGTACCCAAATCGAGTACCCTCTATAAGCATAGCCATTACGAGGACCAACATAGTTAGCATAAACATCACCATAATAATCAACAAATAAAGCATAGTGATTGTTTGGCCCCGTGCGGTCACCACTAGTGGCTTTGCCCTTTGGGGCTTTGCCATCATTAGTGACCTTCTTGTTCTTTTCTTGAGCGGGCTTCTCTTTCTTGTAGTTGTTCTTCTTGTAGGGCTTGGGAACATACCCAAGTCCATACTTTTGATTGTTTGACCTTTGCTTACTCAAAAGGTCATCCAATCCCATCTTACTCTTGGTTGTGGTGAACTTGGCAAGTTCTTTCTTCAACCTAACATTCTCCTCAAGAGTAGTTGCTTGCTCACAAGCCGATTCATTAGGATAATAGTTGAGACCATATTTGGTTACCAAAGATTCAAGATATGTATTGGTCTCAACATGCAAAGATAGTTCCTCTTGTAAACGAACATGTTCCGCAACAAGCTTAGCATGCTCACTAGTAAAGGTGGTGGAGGAACTAGCAACATTTTTATCAACAATAGAATCATTCATTGATTCAAGAGCTTTAGAGTAGGATTCTTGGAGTAGGTCATGGTTCTTTCCAAGTTTCTTGAGCTCATCCTTGACAAGCTTGTTAGCTCTTTCAAGGTGGTCAAGATCCCTAGTGAGAGAAGCATGAGCAACTTCAAGTTCCTCCTTTGATGCATTAAGCTCTTGGGTCAATAATTGAGCCCTTTCAATAGTTTCAAGATCCTTAACTTTATCTAGTTCATAAGTTTCAATTTGTTGCTTAAGACCTTGAGATATGCACCTTTCGGTTTTTAGCTCTTGTCTTAGGAGATTGAATCTCCTTTCCTTATCATTCAAATGATATTCTAATTCCTCAATGGACTCATCCTTTTCTTTGAGAGAGTCCATCAAGAAATCAAATTTGACAAGAGCTTCACCACGAAGGGTGCATCTAACATTGTAAAGTTCCTTAAGCACAGTTAATTCATCTTGATTTTCAGCTTCATTGTCAAGGACACTAGACAAAGAAGGTGGGGGTTCCATTACCTTGGTTTCTCTTGCCATAAGACAAGAGCCAATGGTTGTAGATGAGGAAGAGTCGTCGGAGTCATCATCTTGAGTTATTCTTGCCATAAAGGAAGAGCCAACATCATTCTCCGTGGAGTAATCCTTGGAGTAGTCATATGTGAAGAGTGACCCGGGCTTAGAGAAAGCCAAGCCGGCCACTCCGGCCTCCTTCTCCTCATCTTCCTCTTCTTCATCGGACAAGTACTCGGCCCCAACAAATGCTCTTCCCTTGTTCTTCTTGTATCGGTCATTGATTGGGTTTGGCTTCAATCTTGGCTTGACCCCTTTGATGAACTTTGGCTTGTCTACCCTTTTCTCATAAGGGCACTCATTTGCAAAGTGGCTCTCTTCATCACAATTGTAGCAAGTTCTCTTCTTCTTCTTGTCATTGAGGAGCATTGGCAACTTTCCCTTGTACTTCTTAGCAAAGAAGGCAAAGTCGGTAGCGATGTCACTAGTTGAGGTCATCTCCTCATCTTCCTCAATTTCATATTCTTCTTCTCCTCCATGGTCAGCTCTAGCCTTGAGAGCAAGGTTGTGTGACGCTTCATGGTTGTGTGAGGCTTCATCAACACGGTTCATTGCCTTGAGCCTCTTTCCGGCTTTGGCCATGTTTTCATTGGCAGCCACATAGGAGACAAGATCATCGGAGTTGAGATCGGCACTCTTGGTCATGATTTGCAAGTTGAGTCCAAGGTTGGTGTCTTCTTGTTTGACGGCAATCATAGCAATGACCTTGGATTTTATGAAGGCTTCGTTCATCTCGAATCCGTCATTGTACTTCTCAGCACCAAGTCCCTTGATCCTTACTTTCAGAGCACCAAGCCTAGCATAGGCATCGAATACGGATTCTCCATCTCGAATCATGAACTGGTAGGCCTCTTGCTTTGCGGTCTCATAGAGAGATGATTGGATCAAATCGGTTCCCTCTTGGAGTACTACGATCCGATCCCACAACTCTTTAGCGGAGACAATGTCATCAACTTGATCTAGAAGCTTGCGGTTGATGCCACTTCTAATCTTGTCACGTGCGGATGCATTGAGTTGACGGTTGTAGAACTCGGTGGAGGTCAACCGATCGGGATCTTGTGGCTCCCGGTATCCATGAAGAATGATCTCCCATAGCTCCACACTGCAGCTGCGAATATGAGATTCCATAGAAGATTTCCAATGTGGAAAGTGAGTTCCATCAAAATGGGGAACGGTCCCACTATGGTTTATATGAGGCATGGGTGAAGTGTTTCTAGGATAGTCATGGTTAACTTCATGGAAGGATTCCTTAGAGGCCGAAACCCCACTAGGAGCTCCTCCAGTAGTTAGGTTCTTAAGCATGACAGACATTTCTGCCATTTGGCTTTGTAGTTCATCCTCCTTTTTCTTCCTCTCGGCATCATATGCCAAGAGTCTAGATTTCATTTCTTTAACCGAAAGGTTAGAGTCATCATCTAGACCCTCGAATAGTTTTTCCATCTCACTCTTAAGGCGGTGAAGCCCTTAAAAAGAGTCCAGGCTCTGATACCAATTGAAAGTATAGAGATGGTAAACCTAGAGGGGGGGTGAATAGGTTTCTACAGATTTTAATTCTTTCTTTGCAATATTAGGCTTTGCGGAATATAAAGGTGAGCCTAATGCAAACTAGGTGAAGCAACCTATATGAGGATACAACTAACTCGAGCACGAAGGCTCTCACAGGCAGTTAAATCACAAGTAAGGAGTTCGGTTAGAGATAACCGATAGCACGCGGAGACGAGGATGTATTCCCGTGTTCCCTTGCTTTGCAACAAGGTACGTCACGTTTGGAGGAGTGGAGGTCCCACGAAGGATTCCCCGCGCCACGAAGGCTCACCCTATTCTCCGGAGCCTATCCCACGAAGGAATAGCTCTCTCACTTGTGGTAGACTTTGAGGTAGCCTCCAAACCTTCACAATCTTGCCCGGAGCAGATCCACAGCCCGGATGCTTCCGGACTCCTCTTGCCCACCTAGGGTTTCCAAGGAACCCTAGGAAGCAAGCTTCTTGATGAATACAAGGGGGAATAAGATTTGGCTTGGTAGAACGGTAGATCGGGTCCTCCTCTATCGTTTCCCCGGAGGGATTTGAGTTTGGGTGGAGGAGGAGGGAGATCTGAGGCTTTTGGTGTTTCTAACAATGGAGCATGGAAGAAGGAGCTCAAGAACAGCTTGTAGTGTAGTGCCTAACTGTCTAGAGGTAGGAGAAGGGCTATTTATAGTGTTCTTCGAAATATGGCCGTTGCCACTTGCCACCTCAGCATTTTTCCTCGACAAACCCGGTTGACCGGGCCACAGACCGGACAGCCCGGTCCAGAGGCCGGTCAGACCGGATCAGTGACCGGAGCTCCTTTGCGTCGTCCTGGTGCTTCTCCGGTTGCTGTCCGGTTGCTGCCCGGTTGCCGCCCGGTCGACCGGACGGAGCGCCGGACCCGCCGGTCAGGGGCCCGGTTGACCGGTCGCAAACCGGATCTGCTGGCTCCTCCATTGGAACCCGGTTGCCGCCCGGTTGACCGGCCAGCACGCCGGACTGGCCGGTTGCTGGCCCGGTTGGACCGGGCTGGTGACCGGATTTCTCCTGTAGCCCCCTTTTGATTGTTGTTGAAATGGGGGGTCTCCTTTAGCCTTCTTGTTCCTTTGATACACCATTTACGCCTCATTGCCTAATACCTGAGATTATCCTTATAAACACATTAGGCCAAATACTTTAGCACGGTGTCATCGTTACCAAAATAATGGATAAGGGTGAAATACCCTTACAATCCTGATGACTCTAAGTCACAATCTGGGTACGTGTTTATATTGAATGGTGCTGCAGTAAGCTGGGCAAGCTCGAAGCAGTGCACGGTGGCGAAATCCTCAACAGAATCGGAGTACATAGCGGCTTCAGAGGCTTCATCAGAAGCGGTATGGATGAAGAGGTTCATTGTAGAGCTCGGTGTGGTTCCTAGTGCATTGGACCCACTAGTCATCTACTGTGACAACATGGGTGCCATCGCCAATGCACAAGAACCAAGGTCACACAAGAGGCTGAAGCATATCAAGCTGCGTTATCATTCGATTCGCGAGTACATCGAAGATGGAGAAGTAAAGATTTGCAAAGTACACACTGATCTGAATATAGCAGATCCGTTGACTAAAGCTCTCCCTAGGGCAAAGCATGACCAACACCAGAATGCCATGGGTGTTAGGTACCTTACAATGTAATCTAGATTATTGACTCTAGTGCAAGTGGGAGACTGTTGGAGATATGCCCAAGAGGCAATAATAAAAGTGGTTATTATATATCTTTATGTTTATGATAAATGTTTATATACCATGCTATAATTGTATTAACCGAAACATTGATACATGTGTGATATGTAAACAAACAAAGAGTCCCTAGTAAGCCTCTTAACTAGCTTGTTGATTAATAGATGATTAGTTTCATAATCATGAACATTGGATGTTATTAATAACAAGGTTATATCATTGTATGAATGATGTAATGGACACACCCAATTAAGCGTAGCATAAGATCACGTCATTAAGTTATTTGCTATAAGCTTTTATTACATAGTTACCTAGTCCTTATGACCATGAGATCATGTAAATCACTTATACCGGAAAGGTACTTTGATTACATCAAACGCCACTGCGTAAATGGGTGGTTATAAAGGTGGGATTAAGTATCCGGAAAGTATGAGTTGAGGCATATGGATCAACAGTGGGATTTGTCCATCCCGATGACGGATAGATATACTCTGGGCCCTCTCGGTGGAATGTCGTCTAATGTCTTGCAAGCATATGAATAAGTTCATAAGAGACCACATACCACGGTATGAGTAAAGAGTACTTGTCAGGAGACGAGGTTGAACAAGGTATAGTGTGATACCGATGATCAAACCTCGGACAAGTAAAATATCGCGTGACAAAGGGAATTGGTATCGTATGTGAATGGTTCATTCGATCACTAAAGTCATCGTTGAATATGTGGGAGCCATTATGGATCTCCAGATCCCGCTATTGGTTATTGGTCGGAGTGAGTACTCAACCATGTCCGCATAGTTCACGAACCGTAGGGTGACACACTTAAAGTTGGATGTTGAAATGGTAGAACTTGAATATGGAATGGAGTTCGAATATTTGTTCGGAGTCCCGGATGAGATCCCGGACATCACGAGGAGTTCCGGAATGGTCCGGAGAATAAGATTCATATATAGGATGTCATTTTATGTGAATTAAAATGATTCGGAAGGTTCTATGGAAGGTTCTAGAAGGTTCTAGAAAAGTCCGGAAGAACACACCAAGGAAGGTGGAGTCCACATGGGACTCCACCTCCATGGCCGGCCAACCCTAGGTGGGGTGGAGTCCCAAGTGGACTCCCCCTTAAGGGGCCGGCCACCCCCCCATATGGTAGGTGGAATTCCCACCTCTAGTGGGAATCCTAGCTTGGGAAGGTTTCCCACCATATGGAAGGTTTTGGGTTCGGGTCTTATTCGGAGACTTGTAGTCCAACACTTGGGGCTTCCACCTATATAATGAGGGGCAAGGGGAGGGGGCCGAGAAGCACAAGTTTCCCTTAAGTGGATCACCCAAAGTTTATCGAACTCAGGGAGGAAGAGGTCAAAGATATCCCTCTCATGCAACCCTGCAACCACAAAGCAAGAAGTCTCTTGTGTCCCCAACACACCAAATAGGTGCACTAGTTCGGCGAAGAGATAGTGAAATACAGGTGGTATGAATATATATAAGCAGTAGCAATGATGCCAGAAAATAGCTTGATGGCGTGTAGTTGATGGTGGTAGTATTGCAGCAGTAGTAACACAGTAAAACAGTAAACAAGCAGCGATAGCAGTATTTAGGAACAAGGCCTAGGGATTACACTTTCACTAGTGGACACTCTCAACATTGATCACATAACAGAATAGATAAATGCATACTCTACACTTTTGTTGGATGATGAACACATTGCGTAGGATTACACGAACCCTCAATGCCGGAGTTAACAAGCTCCACAATAATGCTCATGTTTAAGTAACCTTAAGTGTAAGATAGATCAAAACGACTAAACCAAGTACTAGCATAGCATGCACACTGTCACCTTCATGCATATGTAGGAGGAATAGATCACATCAATATTATCATAGCAATAGTTAACTTCGCAATCTACAAGAGATCATGATCATAGCATAAACCAAGTACTAACACGGTGCACGCACTGTCACCTTTGCACACATGCAGGAGGAATAAAACTACTTTAATAACACATCACTAGAGTAGCACATAGATAAATTGTGATACAAAACTCATATGAATCTCAATCATGTAAAGCAGCTCATGAGATCATTGTATTGAGGTACATAGGAGAGAGATTAACCACATAGCTACCGGTACAGCCCCGAGCCTCAATGGAGAACTACTCCCTCTTCATGGGAGCAGCAGCGGTGATGAAGATGGCGGTGGAGATGGCAGCGGTGTCGATGGAGAAGCCTTCCGGGGCACTTCCCCGCTCCGGCAGGCCGGAACAGACTCCTGTCCCCGATCTTGGCTTCGCGACGGCGGCGGCTCGGAACTTTTCTCGTATCGTGGCTTCCTCCGTAAGGGTTTTCGATGCAGGGGCTTTATATAGGCGAAGAGGCGGCGCAGGAGGGTCAACGAGGCGACCACACCATAGGGTGGCGCGGCCAGGCCCGGGCCGCGCCGGCCTATGGTCGGGGCCCTCTCCGGTCTTTCCCGGGTGTTCTGGAAGCTTCGTGGAAAAATAGGAACCTGGGAGGTGATTTCGTCCAATTCCGTGAATATTTCGTTACTAGGATTTCTGAAACCAAAAACAGCAGAAAACAGGAACTGGCACTTCGGCATCTTGTTAATAGGTTAGTTCCAGAAAATTCATAAATATGACATATAATGTGTATAAAACATGTAGATATCATCAATAAAGTGGCATGGAACATAAGAAATTATCGATACGTTGGAGACGTATCAGCATCCCCAAGCTTAGTTCTGCTCGTCCCGAGCAGGTAAAACGATAACAAAGATAATTTCTTAAGTGACATGCCATCATAAACTTGATCATATTGTAAACATATGTAATGAATGCAGCGATCAAAACAATGGTAATGACATGAGTAAACAACTGAATCATAAAGCAAAGACTTTTCATGAATAGTACTTCAAGACAAGCATCAATAAGTCTTGCATAAGAGTTAACTCATAAAGCAATAATTCAAAGTAAAGGCATTGAAGCAACACAATGGAAGATTAAGTTTCAGCGGTTGCTTTCAACTTGTAACATGTATATCTCATGGATAATTGTCAACATAGAGTAATATAACAAATGCAATATGCAAGTATGTAGGAATCAATGCACAGTTCACACAAGTGTTTGCTTCTTAAGGTGGAGAGAAATAGGTGAACTGACTCAACATAAAAGTAAAAGAATGGTCCTTCAAAAGGAAAGCATCGATTGCTGTATTTGTGCTAGAGCTTTGGTTTTGAAAACATAAAGAGAGCATAAAAGTAAAATTTTGAGAGGTGTTTGTTGTTGTCAACGAATGGTAGCGGGTACTCTAACTACCTCATCAACCAGACTTTCAAGAGCGGCTCCCATGAAGGACGTTATCTCTACCAGCAAGGTAGATCATCCCTCTTCTCTTTTGTTTACACATGTACTTTAGTTTAGTTTTTCTTTATTTATGGATGACACTCCTCCCAACCTTTTGCTTACACAAGCCATGGCTAACCGAATCCTCGGGTGCCTTCCAACATTCACATACCATGGAGGAGTGTCTATTTGCAAAATTAAGTTGCTTACTGATGAATCAGAGCAAAACATGTGAAGAGAATTATTAATGCAAGTTAATTAATTGAGGCTGGGAACCTCATTGCCAGCTCTTTTTGCAAAATTATTGGATAAGCGGATGAAGCCACTAGTCCATTGTGAAAGTCTGTCAAAAGTAAATGACAAGATCGAAAGATAAAACACCACATACTTCCTCATGAGCTATAAAACATTGACACAAATAAGAGGTAATAACTTTTGAATTGTTTAAAGGTAGCACTCAAGCAATTTACTTTGGAATGGCGGAGAAATACCATGTAGTAGGTAGGTATGGTGGACACAAATGGCATAGTAGTTGGCTCAAGGATTTTGGATGCATGAGAAGTATTCCCTCTCGATACAAGGTTTAGGCTAGCAAGGTTATTTGAAACAAACACAAGGATGAACCGGTGCAGCAAAACTCACATAAAAGACATATTGTAAACATTATAAGACTCTACACCGTCTTCCTTGTTGTTCAAAACTCAATACTAGAAATTATCTAGACTTTAGAGAGACCAATTATGCAAACCAAATTTTAGCAAGCTCTATGTATTTCTTCATTAATAGGTGCAAAGTATATGATGCAAGAGCTTAAACATGAGCACAACAATTGCCAAGTATCACATTATCCAAGACATTTTACCAATTACTACATGTAGCATTTTCCAATTCCAACCGAATAACAATTTAACGAAGAGGAAACTTCGCCATGAATATTATGAGCTAAGAACACATGTGTTCATACGAACCAGCGGAGCGTGTCTCTCTCCCACACAAGGATGAACTTATTCAGAGAACTAAGATAACAAAACAAAAACAAAAATAAAAGCACACAGACGCTCCAAGTAAAATACATAGGATGTGATGGAATAAAAATATAGTTTCACTAGAAGAAACCTGATAAGTTGTCGATGAAGAAGGGGATGCCTTGGGCATCCCCAAGCTTAGATGCTTGAGTCTTCTTAAAATATGCAGGGATGAACCACCGGGGCATCCCCAAGCTTAGACCTTTCACTCTTCTCGATCACATTATATCACCCTCTTCTATTGACCCTTGAAAACTTCTGCCACACCAAACTTCAAGCAAACTCATTAGAGGGTTAGTGCATAATCAAAATTCACATGTTCAGAGGTGACACAATCATTCTTAACACTTCTGGACATTGCACAAAACTACTGGACATTAATGGATCAAAGAAATTCATCCAACATAGCAAAAGAGGCAATGCGAAATAAAAGGCAGAATCTGTCAAAAACAGAACAGTCCGTAAAGACGAATTTTAAGATGGCACCAGACTTGCTCAAATGGAAAAACTCAAAACTAATGAAAGTTGCGTACATATCTGAGGATCACGCTCGTAAATTGGCAGATTTTTTCGAATTTTCTACAGAGAACTGTGCCCAGATTCGTGACAGACAGCGATGCTGTTTCTGCGCAGCGATCCCAAATATAACATCAACTTTGACATAGAAACTTTACTTGGCACAAAAACATGATAAGGAGAGGTTGCTACAGTAGTAAACAACTTCCAAGACACAAATATAAAAAAAAGTACTGTAGTAAAAAAACACATGGGTTATCTCCCAAGAAATTCTTTCTTTATAGCCATTAAGATGGGCTCAGCAGTTTTAATGATGCACTCGCAAGAAATAGTAGTTGAAGCAAAAGAGAGCATCAAGAGGCAAATTCAAAACACATTTAAGTCTAACATGCTTCCTATGCATAGGAATCTTGTAAATAAACAAGTTCATGAAGAGCAAAGTAACAAGCATAGGAAGATAAAACAAGTGTAGCTTCAAAAATTTCAGCACATAGAGAGGTGTTTTAGTAACATGAAAATTTTTACAACCATATTTTCCTCTCTCATAATAACTTTCAGTAGCATCATGAGCAAACTCAACAATATAACTATCACATAAAGCATTCTTATCATGAGTCTCATGCATAAAATAATTACTACTCCCAACATAAGCATAATCAATTTTATTAGTTGTAGTGGGAGCAAATTCAACAAAGTAGCTATCAAATATAGGAGGTATATTGTAATCATAATCAAATTTATCCTCCATAACAGGTGGTAACAAAAGACTACTATCATTATAATCATCATAAATGGGAGGCAAAGTATCATCAAAGTAAATTTTCTCCTCAATGCTTGGGGGACTAAAAATATCATGCTCATCAAAGCCAGCTTCCCCAAGCTTAGAATTTTCCATAGCATTAGCAACAATGGTGTTCAAAGCATTCATACTAATAACATTCCCATTATCATGCATATAAAGTTCCATGGGTTTTTTAATTCTCTCTTCAAACACATCATGTCCTAATTCAAGATAAAGTTCATAAAGATCTCTCATATTTTTGTTGTTTTCCATTATGCCTAACTAGTGTAAACAAGAAACCAAATGTCGCAATTGCAGAGTCTAAAGGAAATAGCTTCGAGTACTTACAACGGCGCCGGAGAATAGCTTAGTAGCCGAGATCCGGAGTGTGAGTACCTTTTACCTTTCCTCCCCGGCAACGGCGCCAGAAAATTAGCTTGATGTCTACGTTCCCCCTCCTTTCCTGTAGACAGTGTTGGGCCTCCAAGTGCAGAGGTTTGTAGAACAGCAGCAAGTTTTCCCTTAAGTGGATCACCCAAGGTTTATCGAACTCAGGGAGGAAGAGGTCAAAGATATCCCTCTCATGCAACCCTGCAACCACAAAGCAAGAAGTCTCTTGTGTCCCCAACACACCAAATAGGTGCACTAGTTCGGCGAAGAGATAGTGAAATACAGGTGGTATGAATATATATAAGCAGTAGCAATGATGCCAGAAAATAGCTTGATGGCGTGTAGTTGATGGTGGTAGTATTGCAGCAGTAGTAACACAGTAAAACAGTAAACAAGCAGCGATAGCAGTATTTAGGAACAAGGCCTAGGGATTACACTTTCACTAGTGGACACTCTCAACATTGATCACATAACAGAATAGATAAATGCATACTCTACACTTTTGTTGGATGATGAACACATTGCGTAGGATTACACGAACCCTCAATGCCGGAGTTAACAAGCTCCACAATAATGCTCATGTTTAAGTAACCTTAAGTGTAAGATAGATCAAAACGACTAAACCAAGTACTAGCATAGCATGCACACTGTCACCTTCATGCATATGTAGGAGGAATAGATCACATCAATATTATCATAGCAATAGTTAACTTCGCAATCTACAAGAGATCATGATCATAGCATAAACCAAGTACTAACACGGTGCACGCACTGTCACCTTTGCACACATGCAGGAGGAATAAAACTACTTTAATAACACATCACTAGAGTAGCACATAGATAAATTGTGATACAAAACTCATATGAATCTCAATCATGTAAAGCAGCTCATGAGATCATTGTATTGAGGTACATAGGAGAGAGATTAACCACATAGCTACCGGTACAGCCCCGAGCCTCAATGGAGAACTACTCCCTCTTCATGGGAGCAGCAGCGGTGATGAAGATGGCGGTGGAGATGGCAGCGGTGTCGATGGAGAAGCCTTCCGGGGCACTTCCCCGCTCCGGCAGGGTGCCGGAACAGAGACTCCTGTCCCCCAGATCTTGGCTTCGCGACGGCGGCGGCTCTGGAACTTTTCTCGTATCGTGGCTTCCTCCGTAAGGGTTTTCGATGCAGGGGCTTTATATAGGCGAAGAGGCGGCGCAGGAGGGTCAACGAGGCGACCACACCATAGGGTGGCGCGGCCAGGGCCTGGCCGCGCCGCCATGGTCCTGGGGCCCAGGCCCCCCTCCCTCCCGGTGTTCGGAAGCTTCGTGGAAAAATAGGAACCCGGGAGGTGATTTCGTCCAATTCCGTGAATATTTCGTTACTAGGATTTCTGAAACCAAAAACAGCAGAAAACAGAACTGCACTTCGGCATCTTGTTAATAGGTTAGTTCCAGAAAATGCATAAATATGACATATAATGTGTATAAAACATGTAGATATCATCAATAAAGTGGCATGGAACATAAGAAATTATCGATACGTTGGAGACGTATCAGCTTCCACCTATATAATGAGGGCCAAGGGGAGGGGGCCGGCCACACCAAAGCCATAGCTTGGCCGCACCCCTTAGTGGCCGGCCACCCCCTCTCCCCAAACCCTAGCGCCCCGCTCCTCCACCATATCCCGCACGCTTAGCGAAGCTCCGCCGGATTTCTCCACCGCCACCGACACCACGCCGTCGTGCTGTCGGATTCAAGAGGAGCTACTACTTCCGCTGCCCGCTGGAACGGGGAGGTGGACGTCGTCTTCATCAACAACCGAACGTGTGACCGAGTACGGAGGTGCTGCCCGTTCGTGGCGCCGGAACCGATCGTGATCAAGATCTTCTACGCGCTTTTGCAAGCGGCAAGTGAACGTCTACCGCAGCAACAAGAGCCTCCTCTTGTAGGCTTTGGAATCTCTTCAAGGGTGAGTCTCGATAATCCCCTCGTTGCTACCGTCTTCTAGATTGCATCTTGGCTTGGATTGCGTGTTCGCCGTAGGAAAATTTTTGTTTTCTATCCTACGTTTATCAACTTGAATGCTTACTATACATATGACATAAGAATGCTATGTGCTTTGGTTTTTCATTCTTTTGATTTTTTTCTGAATTTTTAGGGCCATTTGAATCTTGGTCAAATCCTTGGTTTGACCAAGATTTAAACAAGTTTAAAACATGAAAATGAAAAGGGAAGTCTGTATCCTTCTTAGTCACTCTAAAATGAAGCTTTTGGGATGTTCTTGAAATTTCAATGTTTGAAACCCAAAACGACTTCCCTTCATGCTAGACTTCATAAGATCGAAAGGGGGTAGATACATGATTTGTCTGGTTTGGATATATCTAGACCTTGTTTATCAACTTGATTGCTTACGATATGACATAAGAAGACTATGTGATTTGGTTTTTCATTTTTCTGATTTTTTTGAACATTGTGCCCACCCATTTGTATCTTCATGAAATCCTAGGTTTGACCAAGCTAATTTAAACAAGTTTAAAACATGAAAATGAAAAGGGAAGCATGTAACCTTCTTAGTCACTCTAAAATGAAGTTTTTGGGAGGTTTTTGAAATTTCCATGTTTGAAACCCAAAACCACTTCTCTTCATGCTTGACTTCATAAGACAAAGTTTAGGGTTAGGGGGTATATATAGATACATGATTTGTATGGTTTGAATATGTCCAAACCTTGTTTATCAACTTGAATATGCTTACTATATGACATAAGAAGACTATGTACTTTGGTTTTTCATTTTTCTGATTTTTTTAATTTTCTGCGCATTTGAATCATATCTTGGTCAAATCCTAGGTTTGACCAAGATTTAGACAAGTTTAACACGTGAAAACGAATAAGTAAGCCTGGATCCTTCTTAGTCACTCTAAAATGAAGCTTTTGGGAGGTTCTTGAAATTTCCATGTTTGAAACCCAAAACCACTTCTCTTCATGATTGACTGAGTTTAATTAGGGTTTTAGGGGTAGATATATACATGATTTTTCTGGTTTGAATATATATGTCTAGACCTTGTTTATCAACTTGAATGCTTACTATACATATGACATAAGAATGCTATGTGCTTTGGTTTTTCATTCTTTTGATTTTTTCTGAATTTTTAGGGCCATTTGAATCTTGGTCAAATCCTTGGTTTGACCAAGATTTAAACAAGTTTAAAACATGAAAATGAAAAGGGAAGTCTGTATCCTTCTTAGTCACTCTAAAATGAAGCTTTTGGGATGTTCTTGAAATTTCAATGTTTGAAACCCAAAACGACTTCCCTTCATGCTAGACTTCATAAGATCGAAAGGGGGTAGATACATGATTTGTCTGGTTTGGATATATCTAGACCTTGTTTATCAACTTGATTGCTTACGATATGACATAAGAAGACTATGTGATTTGGTTTTCCATTTTTCTGATTTTTTTAATTTTTTGCCCACCCATTTGTATCTTCGTCAAATCCTAGGTTTGACCAAGATAATTAAAACAAGTTTTATAAAACATGAAAATGAAAAGGGAAGCATGTATCCTTCTTAGGCACTCTAAAATGAAGCTTTTGGGAGGTTTTTGAAATTTCCATGTTTGAAACCCAAAACCACATCTCTTCACATGCTTGACTTCATAAGACAGAGTTTAGGGGTTAGGGGTATAGATACATGATTTGTCTGGTTTGAATATGTCTAGACATTGTTTATCAACTTTAATGCTTACTATATGACATAAGAAAAATAATGTCATGTAAATGAGTTAACTTGGATTTCCTACCCTTGAATCCATAGGAAACTTTGTTCTAATGCACTATAATAATCAACCGAGTTTTTACACCAACAGGTCTGTCACTTACGTGTGGTGCCCACGCGTGAGGTCCCACACTTTAGTGAGCACAAGTCACGTGCAATAGGTACGCAAACTCCCATCTTCTTTGTCAAGAGAAGACGCATCAGATGCGTATTGGAAGTCTGTGGGTCCTTCTGGATCCTTCGGTTGTCCCTCTCACAAAAAACAAATCTCTCTCATTCTCGGCCTCGCTCGACTCGCTCGCTCGCTCGCACCTCCTGCTCACTGACAAACCCTGCACAAAAGTCAACATCATCACCCGAAAAAGGGGAGACACCATAATTCTCTCCCTTCTTCTCTCCTTCCTCCGAGTGATCCCTCTTCCTCCGAGTTTCACTCGACGGGCAAACACACTTGTGCTGCATAGTAATAATAAAAAGGTATAGAAAAATCAACCTACGAATCTATAATTAAATAGGTTAGTAATAATAAAAAGGTAGAAAAATCAACCTACGAATCTATAATTAAATAGGTTAAACTAGGGTTTTGCCCACTACTACAGATCAAGGTTCAAACCTTGTTTATCAACTTGAATATGCTTACTATATGACATAAGAAGACTATGTACTTTGGTTTTCATTTTTCTGATTTTTTAAATTTTCTGCGCATTTGAATCTTGGTCAAATCCTAGGTTTGACCAAGATTAGACAAGTTTAACACGTGAAAACGAATAAGTAAGCCTGGATCCTTCTTAGTCACTCTAAAATGAAGCATTTTGGGATGTTCTTGAAATTTCCATGTTTGAAACCCAAAACGACCTCTCTTCATGCTACACTTCATAAGATCGACCGAGTTTAGGGTTAGGGGTAGATACATGATTTGTATGGTTTGAATATGTCCAAACCTTGTTAATTTATCAACTTGAATGCTTACTATATGACATAAGAAGACTATATGCTTTTGTTTTTCATTTTTCTGATTTTTTTTGAATTTTATGCCCATATATTTGAATCTTGGTCAAATCATAGGTTTGACAAAGATTTAAACAAGTTTAAATTGTGAAAATGAAAAGGTAAGCATGGATCCTTATTAGTCACTCTAAATTAAATCTTTTGGGAGGTTCTTGAAATTTCCATGTTTGAAACCCAAAACCACTTCTCTTCATGATTGACTTCACACTACAAGAAAAGTTGCCATGGCCGACGAAGTTGAAGTCGCGCCGTGGTTGCTGGTGTACCATGGCCGACGATTTTGGTCCCTCCGTGGTGCATGTCAAAACTTTTTTTTCTCGTTTTTGAGGCCACCTAGCCCGACGAAAGCGGCCAAAACGTGGCGTATGGTGGCCCGGGACGTGGTGCATCTCGAAATCTCGGGTTCGCCGGCCGAGTCAACGCAAATCCGCACCGCCGAGGGATGTAGGGCCCAGATGGCAGCCTCTCTGGCATTGTTTTTTTCTAGATCGCGCCATCTCGTTCAACGTTCTCCGATCGAGCCGTTTACGATGCAGGATCATGGGTCCCGCATGTCATCCTCTATGAACCAAAATTCTTTCTATTCTTGGATTTTTTGACCCCCTGATTTCTGGCTACTTCCTTTTTCTTTTGATCCCTTGCCGCCTTGGAAACGTTGAGACCGCTGCTGCTAAATGGGACCCGCATGTCATCCTCTATGTGCAATCAACTTTCTTTTCTTGGAGTTTTTTTGGCACCTCAAATTTGGTCACTTGCCTTTTTCTTTCGATCCCCTGCCGCCTCTCAAACGGTGATACCGCTGCTGCTAAATGGGACCCGCATGTCATCCTCTATGTACTATAAAACTTTCTTTTCTTGAATTATTTTTGGCACCTCATATTTGGTCACTTACCTTTTTCTTTCGATCCCCTGCGCCTCTCAAACGGTGATACCGCTGCTGCTAACTGGGACCCGCATGTCATCCTCTATGTACTATAAAACTTTCTTTTCCTGGATTATTTTTGGCACCTCAAATTTGGTCACTTGCCTTTTTCTTTCGATCCCCTGCCGCCTCTCAAACGGTGATACCGCTGCTGCTGGGACCCGCATGTCATCCTCTATGTACTATAAAACTTTCTTTTCTTGAATTATTTTTGGCACCTCATATTTGGTCACTTACCTTTTTCTTTCGATCACCTGCCGCCTCTCAAACGGTGATACCGCTGCTGCTAAATGGGACCCGCATGTCATCCTCTATGTACTATAAAACTTTCTTTTCTTGAATTATTTTTGGCTCCTCATATTTGGTCACTTGCCTTTTCTTTCGATCTCATGCCACGTTTGAAACGTTGAGGAACCTGCTGGCTCATGGGACCCGCATGTCATCCTCTATGTACTATAAAAGTTCATTTTCTTGGTTTTTTTTCACCCTCTGATTTTGGGCAATTTCTTTTCTTTTGATCCCCTGCCGCCTCTCAAACGGTGATACCGCTGCTGGGACCCGCATGTCATCCTCTATGTACTATACAACTTTCTTTTCTTGAATTATTTTTGGCTCCTCATATTTGGTCACTTGCCTTTTTCTTTCGATCTCATGCCACGTTTGAAACGTTGAGGAACCTGCTGGCTCATGGGACCCGCATGTCATCCTCTATGAGCAATCAACTTTCTTTTCTTGGAGTTTTTTTGGCACCTCATATTTGGGCACTTGCCTTTTTCTTTCGATCTCATGCCACGTTTGAAACGTTGAGGAACCTGCTGGCTCATGGGACCCGCATGTCATCCTCTATGAGCAATCAACTTTCTTTTCTTGGAGTTTTTTTGGCACCTCATATTTGGGCACTTGCCTTTTTCTTTCGATCTCATGCCACGTTTGAAACGTTGAGGAACCTGCTGGCTCATGGGACCCGCATGTCATCCTCTATGTGCTATAAAAGTTTCCTTTGTTGGATTTTTTTTCACCCTCTGATTTTTGGCTTGCCTTTTTCTTTTGATCCCCTGCCCCCTTTGAAACGTTGAGTAAGCTGCTGGCTCAAGGGACCCGCATGTCATCCTCTATGTCCATCAACTTTCTTTTCTTGGATTTTTTTTCACCCCCTAATTACTAGCTACTTTCTTTTTCTTTTGATCTCAAGCCGCATTACAAACATTGAGACCGCTGCTGCAAAATGGGACCCACATGTCATCCTCTATGTACAATAAAGTTTCTTTTCTTGGATTATCTTTTGCTCCTGATATTTTGTCACTTGCCTTTTTCTTTCGATCTCATGCCGCCTTTGAAACGTTGAGTAAGCTGCTGGCTCATGGGTCCCGCATGTCATCCTCTACGAACAATAAAAGTTTCCTTTCTTGGAGTTATTTTTGACCCCTAATTTCTGGCTATTTGCCTTTTTCTTTGGATCTCCTACCCCTTTGAAACGATGAGGACGCTGTTGGCAGGTCGGTCCCACAAGTCATCCTCTATGAACAATAAAAGTTTCCTTTGATGGATTTTTTTGAACCCCTAATTAATTTCTGGATATTTCCTTTTTTTTTCTTTGATCCCCTGCCGCCTTGGAATCGTTGAGGATGCTGCTGCCTCATGGGTCCCGCATGTCATCCTCTCAGAACGGTAAATGTTTCTTTTCTTGGATATTGTTTACCAAATGATTTTTGGCTTATTTTTTCTTTCGATATCCTGCCGCCTTTAAAACGTTGAGGACGCTGCTGGCTCACGGGTCCCACATGTCAGCCTCTATGAACAATAAACGCTGAGGACGCTGCTGCCTCATGGGTCCCGCATGTCATCCTCTCAGAACGAAAATGTTTCTTTTCTTGGATTTTTTACCAACAGATTTTTGGTTTATTTTTTCTTTCCATCCCCTGCCGCCTTTAAAACGACGCTGCTGGCTCATGGGTCCCCGATGTCAGCCTCCCCGTACAAGAAACATGTGATATCTTGATTATTTTGCAGACAATAAACAGTGTATTGCGCTCTGAGCTATTTCAACGGATAAATTAAATCTTTATTTTTACATAAACAAATTTATATGCTGAATCTCCTTGTTTTTTGTTTTTGCGAAGCATAGGACTTTCCTGTTTTTTTTAGAAAAATCCGAACTATCCTGCATTGGAGTGGGCTGAAATTGTACGAGTCAAAAGGCCCAGCAGGATAGTTCGAATGCCCAGATGTCCACATGCAGCCCAATTGAAATCGTTCTTTTGGGATTTTTTTCACCCCCTGATTTCTGGCTACTTCATTTTTCTTTTGGTCCTGTGCCGCCTTGGAAACGTTGAGACCGCTGCTGCAAAATGGGACCCGCATGTCATCCTCTATGTACAGTAAAATTTCTTTTCTTAGATTATTTTTGGCTCCTGATATTTGGTCACTTGCCTTTTTCTTTCGATCCCGTGCAGCCTCTCAAACGGTGATACCGCTGCTGCTAAATGGGACCCGCATGCCATCCTCTATGTACAATCAAGTTTCTTTTCTTGAATTATTTTTGGCTCCTGATATTTGGTCACTTGCCTTTTTCTTTCGATCTCATGCCACGTTTGAAACGTTGAAAAACCTGCTGGCTCATGGGACCCACATGTCATCCTCTATGTACTATAAAAGTTCATTTTCTTGGTTTTTTTTCACCCTCTGATTTTCGGCTATTTCCTTTTTCTTTTGATCCCCTGCCGCCTTTGAAACGTTGAGGACTCTGCTGGCTCATCGATAAAACTTTCCTTTATTGGAGTTTTTTTACCCCCTGATTTCTGGCTACTTTCTTTTTCTTTTGATCTCAAGCCGCATTTGAAACGTTGAGACCGCTGCTGCTAATTGGGACCCGCATGTCATCCTCTATGTACAATAAAGTTTTCTTTTCTTGGATTATCTTTGTCTCCTGATATTTTGTCACTTGCCTTTTTCTTTCGATCTCATGCCGCCTTTGAAACGTTGAGTAAGCTGCTGGCTCATGGGTCCCGCATGTCATCCTCTACGAACAATAAAAGTTTCCTTTCTTGGAGTTATTTTTGAACCCTAATTTCTGGCTACTTCCTTTTTCTTTTGATCCCGTGCCGCCTTGGAAACTTGAGACCGCTGCTGCTAAATGGGTCCCGCATGTCATCCTCTATGTACAATAAAATTTCTTTCTTCGATTATTTTCGGGTCCTGATATTTGGTCACTTGCCTTTTTCTTTCGATCTCATGCCGCCTTTGAAACGTTGAGGAAGCTGCTGGAGCATGGGTCCCGCATGTCATCCTCTATGAACAATAAAAGTTTCCTTTCTTGGAGTTATTTTTTACCCCTAATTTCTGGCTACTTCCTTTTTCTTTTGATCCCCTGCCGCCTTTGAAACGTTGAAGACTTTGCTGGCTCATGGGTCCCACATGTCAGCCTCTATGAACAATAAACACTTCCTTTCTTGGAGTTATTTTGTACCCCTAATTCTGGCTATTTGCCTTTTTTCTTTCGATCCCCAGTCGCCTTCTAAACGTAGAGGACGCTGCTGGCTCGTGGGTCCCAGATGTCAGCCTCCATGGACAATAAACCTCTCCTTTGTTGGATTTATTCTTCACCCTCTGATTTTGGCTATTTCCTTTTTCTTTTGATCCACTGCCGCCTTGGAAACATTGAGTAAGCTGCTGACACATGGGGCCCGCATGTCATCCTCTATGTACAATCAACTTGCAAGATCTTCGAGCGAAAGAGCTTGTATTAGTGGGACCCATATGTCAACCTCTATGTACAATAAAAGTTTCCTTTCTTGGATTATTTTTAGCTCCTGATATTCGGTCACTTTCCTTTTTCTTTCGATCTCAAGCCGCCTCTGAAACGTTGAGTAAGGTGCTGGCTCATGGGACCCACATGTCATCCTCTATGTACAATAAAGTTTCTGTTCTTGGATTTTTTTACCCCTGATTTTTGGTCACTTGCCTTGACGCTGCTGGCTCATGGGTCCCACATGTCAGCATCTATGAACAATAAACCTTTCCTTTGTTGGATTTATTGTTTACCCCTAATTTCTGGCTATTTGCCTTTTTCTTTTGATCCCCACCGGCCTTTGAAAACGTTGAGGAACCTGCTGGCTCATGGGACCCGCATGTCATCCTCTATGTACTATAAAATTTCTTTTCTTGGTTTTTTTTTCACCTCTGATTTTTGGCTATTTCCTTTTTCTTTTGATCCCCTGCCGCCTTGGAAACGTTGAGTAAGCTGCTGACTCATGGGACCCGCATGTCATCCTCTATGTACAATCAACTTTCTTTTTTTGGAGTTTTTTACCCCCTAATTTCTGGCTACTTTCTTTTTCTTTTGATCTCAAACCGCATTTGAAACGCTGAAACCGCTGCTGCAAAATGGGACCCGCATGTCATCCTCTATGTACAATAAGTTTCATTTCTTGGATTATTTTTGGCACCTGATATTTGGTCACTTGCATTTTTCTTCCGATCTCATGCCGCCTTTGAAACGTTGAGTAAGCTGCTGGCTCATGGGTCCCGCATGTCATCCTCTACGAACAATAAAAGTTTCATTTCTTGGAGTTATTTTTGACCCCTAATTTCTGGCTACTTCCTTTTTTCCTTTTGATCCACTGCCGCCTTTGAAACGGTGCGGATTCTGCAGACTAATACAAGCTTTTTCTCTCCAAGATCTTGCAAGTTGATAGATTAAATCATGGAATTATTAGGATATGTTTTAAATTTCAAATCCACTTTATGAATTATTAAAAATACCGTTATCCATGTGGGTATGGAGCGAACAAGGATTTTCATATTGGGCATGAGCAGTTTCAAAAATTGGAACCCAATAATTCAAAATAACTAAAAACAACTTTTATGTAGAATCTCCGCGTTTTTTTCTTTTGCCATTCATAGGATCTGTGTTTCATTAGAAAAGGGCCGAAATTGCATGAGCAGAAAGGCCCATTTGTAGTTATTGGGCTTCGACGGCCGGAGCAAGTAGGCCGAGAGCAATTACCATGTAGATGGCCGTTGGCAACCCAAAGTGAAATATTGGGCCCAACAGGGGAATGCTGAACAGTACTATTTTCTAATTGGAAGGTGGTACATGGCGTAATCCTGCCAAAAAAAAAAGATGGACACGGGTTGCTGAAATTTGCCCATCTGCGCCTAATATCGCCGCCGCGGCTCCGCTTCCGCCGCCGCCGCCATGCCTCGTCTCGCGTCGAGCTCGCGGTACTGCCGAAGTGGTTTTGGGTTTCAAACATGGATATTTCAAAAACCCTCCCAAAAACCTTCATTTTGGAGTTAATAAGAAGGATCAAGGCTTACTTTTTCATTTTCATGTTTTAATCTTTTTTAAATCTTTGTCAAACCTAGGTTTTGACCAATATTCAAAAGGGCATAATTTTAAAAAAATGAAATATCAAGGCACATAGTCTTCTTATGTCATATAGTAAGCATTCAATTAAGTTGATAAACAAGCTCTAGACATATTCAAACCAGAAAAATCATGATGTATCTACCCCCTATATATCCCTAAACCCTAACTTATGAAGTCAAGCATGAAGAGAAGTGGTTTTTGGTTTAAATCGTGGAAATTTCAAAAACCCTCCCAAGAGCTTCATTTTGGAGTGACTAATTAAGAAGCATACATGCTTACCTTTTCATATTCATGTTTTAAACTTGTTCAAATCTAGGTCAACAAACCTAGGATTTGACGAAGAATCAAATGGGTATAAAAAAAATTAGAGTGACTAAGAAGGATACAGACTTCCCTTTTCATTTTCATGTTTGTTTAAATCTTGGTCAAACCAAGGATTTGACCAAGATTCAAATGGCCCTAAAAATTCAGAAAAAAATGAAAAGAATGAAAAACCAAAGCACATAACATTCTTATGTCATATGTATAGTAAGCATTCAAGTTGATATACAAGGTCTAGACATATATATTCAAACCTAGGATTTGACTAAGATTCAAATGGGCATAACAAATTCAAAAAACAAAAACCAAACACATAGTCTTCTGATGTCATATAGCAAGCATTCAAGTTGATAAACAAACTTGTTTAAATCATGGTCAAACCTAGGATTTGACCAAGATTCAAATGGGCATAATTTTAAAAAAATGTAAAATCAAGGCACATAGTCTTCTTATGTCATATAGTAAGCATTCAATTAAGTTGATAAACAAGGTCTAGACATATTCAAACCAGAAACATCATGTATCTAGCTACCCTAGCCCTAAACTCTGTCTTATGAAGTCAAGCATGCATGAAGAGAAGTCGTGGTTTTTGGTTTCAAACATGGAAATTTTAAAAACCCTACCAAGATCTACATTTTGGAGTGACTAAGAAGGATATATGCTTAATTTTTCCTATTCATGTTTTATTAAACTTGTTTAAATCATGGTCAAACCTAGGATTTGACCAAGATTCAAATGGGCATAAAAATTCAGAAAAAACAAAAAATGGAAAATCAAGGCACATAGTCTTCTTATGTCACATTAGTAAGCATTCAATTAAGTTGATAAACAAGGTCTAGATATATTCAAACCAGAGAAATCATGTATCTACCCCTAACCCTAAACTCTATCTCATGAAGTCAAGCATGAAGATATGTGGTTTTTGGTTTAAAACATGGAAATTTCAAAAACCCTCCCAAGAGCTTCATTTTGGAGTGACTAAGAAGGATATATGCTTAATTTTTCATATTCATGTTTTCAACTTGTTTAAATCATGGTCAAACTTAGGATTTGACCAAGATTCAAATGGGCATAAAATTAAAAAAAACAATAAAATGCAAAAACCAATGCACATAGTCTTCTTATGTCATATATATAGTAAGCATTCAATTAAGTTGATAACAAGGTCTAGACATATTCAAACGAGAAAAATCATGTATCAAGCTACCCCTAACCCCAAACTCTGTCTTATGAAGTCAAGCATGAAGAGAAGTACGTGGTTTTTTGGTTTCAAACATGGAAATTTCAAAAACCCTCTCAAGAGCTTCATTTTGGAGTGACTACGAAGGATACATGCTTAATTTTCATATTCATGTTTTAAACTTGTTTAAATCATGGTCAAACCTAGGATTTGACCAAGATTCAAATGGGCATAATTTAAAAAAATGTAAAAGCAAGGCACATAGTCTTCTTATGTCATATAGTAAGCATTCAATTAAGTTGATAAACAAGGTCTAGACATATCAAATTAACCAGAAAAATCATGTATCTACCCCTATATATCCCCAAACTCTGTCTTTATGAATTGAAGTCAAGCATGAAGCAGAGAAGTGGTTTTTTGGTTTCAAGCATGGAAATTTCAAAAACCTCCCCAAACTTCATTTTAGAGTGACTAAGAAGGATACAAGCTTGCCTTTTCATTTTCATGTTTTAAACTTGTTTAAATTATCTTGGTCAAATCTAGGATTTGACAAGATTCAAATGGGCAAACATATGATAAGTGATGCAAATATCATTTCTAAGTGCGGGCAAACCAGAGATATGTGGTTTTTGGTTTCAAACATATTCAAACGAGAGAAATCATGTATCTACCCCCTAACACTAAACTCTGTCTCATGAAGTCAAGCGCATGCATGAAGATATGTGGTTTTTGGTTTCAAACATGGAAATTTCAAAAACCCTCCCAAGAGCTTCATTTCGAAGTGATTAATTAAGAAGCATACATGCATGCTTACTTTTTCATATTCATGTTTTAAACTTATTCAAATCTTGGTGAAACCTAGGATTTGACCAAGATTCAAATGGGTATAAAAATTAAAAAAAAACAAAAAAGGTCTTCTTATGTTATATAGTAGGCATTCAATTAAGTTGATAAACAAGTTCTAGACATATTCAAACAAGAAAAATCATGCATGTATCTACCCCTAACCCTAAACTTTGTTTCATGAAGTCAAGCATGAAGATATGTGGTTTTTGGTTTCGAATATGGAAATTCAAAAACCCTCCCAAGAGCTTCATTTTGAAGTGACTAAGAAGCATACATGCTTACTTTTTCATATTCATGTTTTTAACTTATTCAAATCTTGGTGGAACCAAGGATTTGACAAAGATTCAAATGGGTATAAAAATTCAAAAAAAAACAAGGTCTTCTCTTATGTTATATAGTAAGCATTCAATTAATTTGATAAACAAGGTCTACACATATTCAAACCAGGAAAATCATGTATCTACCACCTAACCCTAAACTCTGTCTTATGAAGTCAAGCATGCATGAAGAGAAGTGGTTTTTGGTTTCAAGCATGGAAATTTCCATGTTTGAAACCCAAAACCACTTCTCTTCATATGCTTGACTTCATATGACAGAGTTTAGCGTTAGGGGGTAGATACATGATTTTTTGGTTTGAATATGTCCAAACCTTGTTTATCAACTTGAATGTGTCGTAATATATATATGACATATATAAGAAGACTGCATGCTTTGGTTTTTCATTTTTTGATTTTTTTGAAATTTTAAGCCCATCTGATTCTTTGTCAAATAATAGGTTTGACCAAGATTTAAACATGTTTAAAACATGAAAATGAAAAAGGTAAGCCTCCATCCTTCTTAGTCACTCCAAAATGAAGCTTTTTGGAGGGTTTTTGAAAATTCCATGTTTGAAACCCAAAACGACTTCTCTTCGTGCTTGACTTGATAAGACAGAGTTTTGGGTTAGGGGTAGATACATGATTTTTCTGGTTTGAATATGTCTAGACCTTGTTTATCAACTTAAATGCTAACTATATGACATCAGAATGGGCATAAAAATTTAAAAAATTTAAAAATGTAAAACCAAAATTTAATTGGGAGGAAAGGGTACATGAATTACAATTAAAAAACAAGGTAACTTAAATACTTGGATGCCCCAAGATGTGTGGAAGCCCAAAACAATGGCAAAACATATCATGTGCGCATGCTGCATCCAATTCAAGTAGAACACATAGTAGGCACCGATAGTTTGACCTAAATTTGAAATCAAAGAGAAGGTGGTTAGAAAAAATCAAAATTGGCAAAGCAAAGCATGAAATCAAAAAATTGTGATGCACTCTAGCTATGAAAAGTATCAAACAATGCAAACCAAAATGATTTTTTAGAGGAATACTAGTTCAACTTATTTAATTTTTTATTTGTAGGCCAAAATCAAACCCCGTAGTTGGATTTTTTTTTCAACTTGATCTGTAGTACTGGGGAAAACCCTAGTTTATAACCTATTTAATAATAGATTCGTAGTCGATTCTTTTACTTTTTTATTATTACTATGCAGCACATGTGTGTTTGCCCGTCGAGTGAAACTCGGAGGAAGAGGAATCACTCGGAAGGAGAAGAAGGGAGAGCAGTCACGGGGCCCCTCTTATTGATGGTGTATATTCTTTTTCTGGTGATGTTGACTGTTGTGCAGGGTTTGTCAGTGCGCAGGAGGTGCGAGCGAGCGAGCGAGCGAGTCGAGCGAGGCCGAGAATGAGAGAGATTTTTTTTTGTGAGAGGGACAACCGAAGGATCCAGAAGGACCCACAGACTTCCAATACGCATCCTGATGCGTCTTCTCTTGACAAAGAAGATGGCTGGGAGTTGGCGTACCTATTGCACGTGACTTGTGCTCACTCAAGTGTGGGACCACACGCGTGGGCACCACACGTAAGTGACAGACCTGTTGGTGTAAAAACTCGGTTGATTATTATAGTGCATTAGAACAAAGTTTCCTATGGATTCAAGGGTAGGAAATCCAAGTTAACTCATTTACATGACATTATTTTTTCCATGAAGCAAAGTTAACACTATCAATTGGTACATTTTGGAGTGACTAAGAAGGATCAATGCTTACTTATTCGTTTAATTTCACGTGTTAAACTTGTCTAAATCTTGTTCAAACCTAGGATTTGACCAAGATTCAAATGGGCAGAAAAATAATTAAAAAACAGAAAAATGAAAAACCAAATCACATAGTAAGCATTCAAGTTGATAAACAAGGTCTAGACATATTCAAACCAGACAAATCATGTATTTATACCCCTAACCCCTAAACTCTGTCTTATGAAGTCAAGCATGTGAAGAGAAGTGGTTTTGGGTTTGGGGGTATATATACATGATTTTTATTGTTTAAATATATATAGACTTTGTTGATCAACATGAATGCTTAATTACTATATGACATAAGAAGTTTATGTGCTTTGCTGTTTCATTTTTTGATTTCTTTTTTGAATTTTTATGCCCATTTGAATCTTGGTCAAATCCTAGGTTTGACAAAGATTTAAACAAGTTTGAAACATGAAAATGAAAAAGTAAGCTTGGATCCTTCTTAGTCACTCCAAAATGAAGCTTTTGGGTGGGTTTTTGAATTTTCCATGTTTGAAACCCAAAACCACTTCTTCTCTTCATGCTTGACTTCATAAGACAACGTTTAGGGTTAGGGGGTAGATACATGATTTTTCTGGTTTGAATATGTCTAGACTTCGTTGATCAACTTGAATGCTTAGTATATTACATAAGAAGACTATGTGGTTTGGTTTTTGATTTTCTTGATTTTGTTTGATTTTTTATGACCATTTGAATCTTGGTCAAATCCTAGGTTTGACCAAGATTTAAACAAGTTTAAAACATGAAAATGAAAAAGTAAGCATGGATCCTTCTTAGTCATGACAATGAGTTAACTTGGCTTTACTACCCTTGATGAATCCATAGGAAACTTTTTGTACTAATGCAGTATAATATTCTGGTTTGAATATGTCTAGACCTTGTTTATCAACTTAATTTGAAAGACATACAAGTTATAGCACACATAGTGCATACATTTTCACACATACTGCACTAGATGCTAACCCTATAGTTTGAGGCCATTTGGATGAGGTCGAAAAAATTCTTGGATTAGAATCGTGTTGTTCGAACCCCGTAGTTGGATTTTTTTGAACCCTTGATCTTTAGAACTGGGCAAAACCCAAGTTTAACCATGCAAGATTCAAATGGCCCTAAAAATTCAGAAAAAAATCAAAAGAATGAAAAACCAAAGCACATATATAGCATTCTTATGTCATATGTATAGTAAGCATTCAAGTTGATAAACAAGGTCTAGACATATATATTCAAACCAGAAAAATCATGTATATATCTACCCCTAAAACTCTAATTAAACTATGTCTTATGAAGTCAATCATGTAGAGAAGTGGTTTTGGGTTTCAAATATGGAAATTTCAAGAACCTCCCAAAAGCTTCATTTTAGAGTGACTAAGAAGGATCCAGGCTTATCTTTTCATTTCATGTTTTAAACTTGTTTAAATCCTGGTCAAACCTAGGATTTGACCAAGATTTATGGGCATAAAATTCAAAAAAATCAGAAAAATAAAAAACCAAAGCACATAAGCATATTCAAGTTGATAAACAAGGTTTGGACATATTCAAACCATACAAATCATGTATCTACCCCTAACCCTAAACTCTGTCTTATGAAGTCAAGCATGAAGAGAAGTGGTTTCGGGTTTCAAACATGGAAATATCAAAAACCTCCCAAAAACTTCATTTTAGAGTGACTGAGAAGGTTACATGCTTCCCTTTTCATTTTCATGTTTTAAACTTGTTTAAATCTTGGTCAAACCTAGAATTTGACAAGATTCAAATGGGCATCAAAATTCAAAAAAATCAGAAAAAGAAAAACCAAAGCAATTGTTTTCTTATGTCATATAGTAAGCATTAAAGTTGATAAACAAGGTCTAGACATATTCAACCAGACAAATCATGTATCTATACCCCTAACCCCTAAACTCTGTCTTATGAAGTCAAGCATGTGAAGAGAAGTGGTTTTGGGTTTCAAACATGGAAATTTCAAAAACCTCCCAAAAGCTTCATTTTAGAGTGACTAAGAAGGATACATGCTTCCCTTTTCATTTTCATGTTTTAAACTTGTTTAAATTATCTTGGTCAAACCTAGGATTCGACATGATTCAAATGGGCATCAAAATAAAAAAAAACAGAAAAAGGAAAAACCAAAGCAATAGTTTTCTTATATATGTCATATAGTAAGCATTAAAGTTGATAAACAAGGTCTAGATATATCCAAACCAGACAAATCATGTATCTACCCCCGGCCTGTCGATCTTATGAAGCTAGTCTACTAGCATGAAGGGAACTCGTTTTCGGTTTCAAACATAGAAATTACAAGAACATCCCAAAAGCTTCTCCATTTTAGAGTGACTACGAAGGATACTGACTTCCCTTTTCATTTTCATGTTTTAAACTTGTTTAAATCTTGGTCAAACCAAGGATTTGACCAAGATTCAAATGGGCCTAAAAATTTAGAAAAAATTCAAAAAGAGAATGAAAAACCAAAGCACATAGCATTCTTATGTCATATGTATAGTAAGCATTCAAGTTGATAAACAAGGTCTAGACATATTCAAACCAAAAAATCATGTATATATCTACCCCTAACCCTAAACTGATCTGTCGATCTTATGGAAGTCAATCATGAAGAGAAGTGGTTTTGGGTTTCAAACATGGAAATTTCAAGAACATCCCAAAAGCTTCATTTTAGAGTGACTAAGAAGGATCCATGCTTACTTACTCATTTTCACGTGTTAAACTTGTCTAAATCTTGGTGAAACCTAGGATTTGACCAAGATATGATTCAAATGCGCAGAAAATTAAAAAAATCAGAAAAATTAAAAACCAAAGTACATAGTCTTCTTATGTCATATAGTAAGCATATTCAAGTTGATAAACAAGGTTTGGACATATTCAAACCATACAAATCATGTATCTATACCCCCTAACCCTAAACTTTTTCTTATGAAGTCAAGCATGAAGAGAAGTGGTTTTGGGTTTCAAAGATGGAAATTTCAAAAACCTCCAAAAACTTCATTTTAGAGTGACTGAGAAGTTAGCATTAAAGTTGATAAACAAGGTTTAGACATATTCAAACCAGACAAATCATGTATCTACCCCTAACCCTAAACTCGGTCTTATGAAGTCTAGCATGAAGAGAATCGTTTTGAGTTTCAAACGTTTAAGCCAAAAGCCCCATTTCAAATATTTCAAACTTATTCAAAGTTGGTTCAAATTTGAAAGACATACAAGTTATAGCACACATAGTGCATACATTTTCACACATACTGCACTAGATGCTAACCCTATAGTTTGAGGCCACTTGGATGAGGTCGAAAAAGTTCTTGGATTAGAATCGTGTTGTTCGAATAGTTGGATTTTTTTGAACCTTGATCTGTAGTACAGGGCAAAACCCTAGTTTAACCTATTTAATTATAGATTCGTATATCGATTTTTCTACCTTTTTATTATTACTATGCTGCAGATGTGCGTTTGCCCGTCGAGTGAAACTCGGAGGAAGAGGGATCACTCGGAAGGAGAGAAAAAAGGCAGAGCATTATGGTGTCTCCCCTTTTTCGGGTGATGATGATGATGTTGACTGTTGTGCAGGGTTTGTCAGTGCGCAGGACGTGCGAGCGAGCGAGCGAGTCGAGCGAGGCCGAGAATGAGATAGATTTTTTTTTGTGAGAGGGACAACCGAAGGATCCAGAAGGACCCACGGACTTCCAATACGCATCCTGATGCGTCTTCTCTTGACAAAGAAGATGGCTGGGAGTTGGCGTACCTATTGCACGTGACTTGTGCTCACTGAAGTGTGGGACCTCACGCGTGGGCACCACACGTAAGTGACAGACCTGTTGGTGTAAAAACTCGGTTGATTATAATAGTGCATTAGAACAAAGTTTCCTATGGATTCAAGGGTAGGAAATCCAAGTTAACTCATTTACATGACATTATTTTTTCCATGAAGCAAAGTTAACACTATCAATTGGTACATTTTGGAGTGACTAAGAAGGATCAATGCTTACTTATTCGTTTAATTTCACGTGTTAAACTTGTCTAAATCTTGTTCAAACCTAGGATTTGACCAAGATTCAAATGGGCAGAAAAATAATTAAAAAACAGAAAAATTAAAAACCAAATCACATAGTCTTCTTATGTCATATAGTAAGCATTCAAGTTGATAAACAAGGTCTAGACATATTCAAACCAGACAAATCATGTATCTATACCCCTAACCCCTAAACTCTGTCTTATGAAGTCAAGCATGTGAAGAGAAGTGGTTTTGGGTTTCAAACATCGAAATTTCAAAAACCTCCCAAAAGCTTCATTTTAGAGTGACTAAGAAGGATACATGCTTCCCTTTACATTTTCATATCGTAAGCAATCACATTGTCTTCTTATGTCATATCGTAAGCAATCAAGTTGATAAACAAGGTCTAGATATATCCAAACCAGACAAATCATGTATCTACCCCCTGTCGATCTTATGAAGTCTAGCATGAAGGGAAGTCGTTTTGGGTTTCAAACATTGAAATTTAAAGAACATCCCAAAAGCTTCATTTTAGAGTGACTAAGAAGGATACAGACTTCCCTTTTCATTTTCATGTTTTAAATTTGTTTAAATCTTGGTCAAACCAAGGATTTGACCAAGATTCAAATGGCCCTAAAAATTCAGAAAAAAATGAAAAGAATGAAAAACCAAAGCACATAACATTCTTATGTCATATGTATAGTAAGGCATTCAAGTTGATATACAAGGTCTAGACATATATATTCAAACCTAGGATTTGACTAAGATTCAAATGGGCATAACAAATTCAAAAAACAAAAACCAAACACATAGTCTTCTGATGTCATATAGCAAGCATTCAATTTGATAAACAAGGTCTAGACATATTCAAACCAGAAAAATCCGGTATCTACCCCTAACCCTAAACTCTGTCTTATGAAGTCAATCACGAAGAGAAGTCGTTTTGGGTTTCAAACATGGAAATTTCAAAAACCCTCCCAAAAGCTTCATTTTGGAGTGAATAAGAAGGATCCAGGCTTACTTTTCATTTTCATGTTTTATACTTGTTTAAATCTTGGTCAAACCTAGGATTTGACCAGGATTCAAATGGGCATAACAAATTCAAAAAAAAAAACCAAACACATAGTCTTCTGATGTCATATAGCAAGCATTCAAGTTGATAAACAAGCTAGGTCTAGACATATTCAAACCAGAAAATTCATGTATCTACCCCCTAACCCTAAACTCTATCTTATGAAGTCAAGCACGAAGAGATGTCGTTTTGGGTTTCAAACATGGAAATGTCAAAAACCCTTCCAAAAGCTTCATTTTGGAGTGAATAAGAAGTCAAGCACGAAGAGAAGTCGTTTTCATGTTTTAAACTTGCTTAAATCCTGGTCAAACCTAGGATTTGACCAAGATTCAAATGGGCATAAAATATAAAAAAAACAGAAAATGAAAAACCAAAGCACATAGTCTTCTTATGTCATATAGTAAGCATTAAAGTTGATAAACAAGGTCTAGACATATTCAAACAAGAAAAATCATGTATCTACCCCTAACCCTAAACTCTATCTTATGTAGTCAAACATGAAGAGAAGAAGTGGTTTTGGGTTTCAAACTTGGATATTTCAAGAACCTCCCAAAAGCTTCATTTTAGAGTGTCTAAGAAGGATCCATGCTTACCTTTTCATTTTTCATGTGTTAAACTTGTTTAAATCTTGGTCAAATCTACAAATGGGCATGAAAATTCAAAAAAGAAATCAAAAAATGGAAATAGATGGGCATAAAAATACATTTTTTGCCAACATTGTGAATAAGTAAAATGGTACACTGATATCATTTTGCATATATAGGAGTAAAAAACTTGAGTATTCAAAGTTGATGGCCGTGAGAAGATTCACATACAGTATGTGCCAAAATATGTCTTCACAAGAAAGTTCGCTACAGATCCTGCATGAACCCTTCCCAAGTGGGTACAAAAACAAGCAAACTCATACAGTTTAATTTTGAATTCATTAGGATAAAGCTCAATTATAAAACCATATGTAGATGTGGATCGAGATAAAACACTGCAACTTGATTTGGACATCTTTCAGGGTCTAGCGTACATGTGAAAATTGAAGTGGTTGTAGATTGGTAGAGACACTTCACAAAAGACCACTCGTTTTGCCCTCCTTGTGCACAGATGAAATGGGGAATCCATTTTTTATTGCCAACACATGACCCAAAAAATCTACTACTACATCCCCGTTTGAAAATATATAGGTGTCTCACTTATGTCTTGATACATGCATTTTAGTCAGAGATACATACGTATCCATACAAATTTGAGATGCATATTTTTAACCTAGGGGCATATATGAATCTTTAGCAGGTGCGTTTTTTTACTAATCCATATGGAATATTTTGATAAAACCCTTTTAGAAGGCTTTGTTAAGGCCTCAAGGACAATGAGTTGGGAGGAGGCCAGGTAGACTGTAGCTAGGCATTGATTCGGAATTTATGATGCTTGCGACTTGCTTGCGTGGCTTGTTGATTTCCCAGGTGACGCAGCTTTTTTTGACTGCCCAGCCATGGATAGGTCATAGGAGTGCAGAGCTGTAGGCGGTGCGGATAAGTACGCGGGGCATTGATGATGTAGGTGTGTTCGGTTGCCCACGCGAGTGCAGAGCTGTAGGGTTATGCGAGTAGGCCTTTAAACTGGGAGGTGGCACAAGAAGATTTTAGTAAGGAATGGTTCCTTTCCAGAGGAATGGAATGGTTCCATCCCCGCGTTCGGTTTGGACAAAAAGGAGGTACAGAATGGTACTGTTTTTTGTTCGGTTGGAGGAATTGGAGAGCAGAACGGAATGTGGTTAAACTAAACTTTTGTCTAAGAATCGTAATTAACAATGGCAAATAGCCTTTTAAATCTTAAAATCGTAATTAACAACGCCTAATGGCCTTTTTAATCTTAAAATCGTAATTAATGTTATTTTTTGTATGGTCGGGGAATTTGGAGAGTAGAACGGAATGAAGTTAAAGTTTAATCTTTTGTCTAAATATCGTAATTAATAGTGGCCTTTTTAATCTCAAAATCATAATTAACAACAACTAATAATTTTTTTGGTTGGATTAGTGAAGTGCTTTGTAATTAATAGCGGCTAAGTAACAGCCGTTCCACCACATTCCACCGATTCGGTGGAATGGGTGCATTCTGCATATGGGGAGAATATTCCCTTTCGAGGAACCACTCGGTTCCGTTCCATTCCACAACCGAACACAAGAATGGGCTCTAGGTGCGGAACGGTTCCATTCCATTCCACTTGGTTCTGGAACCGAACACACCCTAAATGCGTTGCAATGGAAAATGACAGTGTGTGGTGGCCTGATGGTGAAGAAGAAAGGTCGGGCGAAGAGTTGTTGGCTAGAGTCGGTTTTATACGAATCGACGAGGTGCGGGATAGTTTGATTTTAAGGGCTCCTTTCATTCACAGGATAGGGAAATCATAGGAGTAGGAATGTAGGATTGGGATTTGGGATGACATGTGTAGTTAAATCCTATAATAAGATGAGTTGCGTTTGATTGCGCCAAATGAATTTTTCCATGAGGTAGGACCAAATATTTAATCCTATACTAGGATTTGCACTACTTGATGATTCCTATAGGATTATTTCCTATTGGATATGTTCATATGAATCAAACTACTAGTGTAGGAAATATTCCTATAAGATCTAAATCCTATTATCTTATACCAACCTAATATGAATCAAAGAAGCCCTAAAGGATTTTCGAAGGAATCATGTACGAAGTATGATTTTTCTAAGTCACCCAACATATATACTAGGAATAGAACTAAGTAGTACCATATACTTAGGCCCGCATGCACAAATATTAAGTGTGGATTGAGGAAGTCGACAACTTGGGAAAAAACTTTCGCAACTGCACACCTATGTTACCACCCTTGCGACGCTAATTGTCGTAGAGCTGACCTAGAACGAACTCTTGTCTCGGTTAACATGAGAGAGATAAGGGATAAATACAATTGTGATACACTTTCCTAATATTTTGTTGAATGAGATAATCTTGTGTTTTCCTAATAGGGTTAATTAAGTACACATTTGGCAGCTCGTGTGTTGCATACGTTGGTGAACTTTAGACCCCAACTATATATTATTATTTGAACTCACCTCTAACACTTAATTATGTATAATAAGGTCCCTAACTGACCTCAAACACAATTAGGTATAACAGCGGTCCATAACTAACCTCAAACACTTAATTAGGTCTAACATTGCCCCCTTAGACTACCCACAATGGGAGTATCATAGGTAGTACACTATCATGCATCTCATGCTTGCAAAAAAGCTGATGTGGCACTGCAATTAAAGATGAGAGAGAGGATTATAATATCATAGGTAGATACCGTATCATAGCACGTAGTACTAGAAAATTTAATGTTAAATAATCTTGTACATAGATCTGCATTGAGATTCTACAAATCAATTAATATAAGAAGATTATGATACTAGTACATGATACCATGCATCGTTGACATAGTAACATGTAGTATTAATTGTATCATACACACCATACTTTTATATATGATACTATGCATTGTGACTAGTATTACTGACCTCATATATACGCTTACTTAGGTCAAACAATGGTCTTTTAAGTAGTATCGGTTTAATGAAGGTTGACCTATTTTTAACTTCATTTGTGCACTAGTAGATATGATTTGGCCCATTTTTATCCATAGGCTCATCTGATGTGATGTCTGCTATATATATTGTCTTCGATGAGTATCACGCGCATTACATACTCATACCATAGAACGAAGATGAAACCCCTTACCCTCAGCGACGTACGCAACATGGTGTTTGGGTTGAATGGCCCACCCTATTTTAAAATGTTTAGTTAATTAATTATGTAAAAAATTATCACATATAAAGTGGAAAAAAGAAAATTAGTAAGGTGTGCCCACCTGGCCTACGGTTGTTTTGTGCGTCCTCCACTGCGTACTCCTCTTGATCTGTGACGATGAACATAGTTCTTTAGAACACATGCAACACTTACAGTTGATAGGCCGTTGCAAAGCTAATCAATGATAAAACCTGCTTTTATAATCCATTGTACTTTGATTTAATTAGTCCCTCTAATGGACCCCAACTATGTGTGCTTGAGATTTAGCAAAATGCTTTGCCGCCGTGCCACATAACAAATAATAAACAGACCAATCAAGTTTTTATCATTGCTAGACCTAACTAAGTGTTCAAGTGCTCAATTTTGACCACATTAGAGTTGAGGGGCCAAACATAATTCTTAAATACGTGAGGGACCGAACATATACTTCTAAACACCCGAGGGACAAGACAAATTTGAGTACTATTGTTATTATTAGACTAGTCACAATGGGGAGTATCATATAATAGTATCATACATATGATACTAATGTACGATATTATTTTCACAGTCCATAGTATCATCATGTAGTAGTATAATATGTTACATGTATTTAGGGATTTGTAGAATCTCAATACAAAAGTGTGTACAAGATTTGTTTGGCAGTAATTTTTCTAGTTCTACATGATATGATACGATATCTACCTATGATACCACTATCGTCTCTTTCATCATTAACTGATATGACACATCAACATTTTGCATGCATGTAGTGCATGATACTACTTATGATATTGCCATTGCGAGTAGTCTCCCTTTGTCCTAGAGTACAATGCCAATTTGTTTTCAGAGGCAAACTTAGACTAATACTTGGGCCCGCCAATTATGAGTTGCATGTCATTCAAAACTATATCATCGGATGCTTGTTTCGATGAACTTTCCAATGGTATATTTTGCGGATGTCATAAAATTAGGCTGGTCATACTATTTCTATAGTGGGTAGTATCATGGAGTAGTATCATAGTAATGCTACATTTATTATTTTTTAGAATCTCAATGCAAATTTGTGTACAAGATTTGTTTAGCATTAAGTTTTCTCGTTGTTTGCGCTATGATACAATATCTACCTATGTTACACTAATCTCCTCTCTCCTACTTAATTAGCTGCCACATCAACATTTTTGTGGGACCAATGTGTATGATACTAGCTATGATACTAGCACTATCATGTGGGTACCTAAATCTCGAGTCAAAGTTTGACACGAAACCGATGTGGACTTTATTCATGGTGGAAGGGAGTAACAATCATAAGCACATTATTATTATTGTTTGAACAACATTTTATTTGATGTGCCATAAGAAGTTTAGAAACTCCTAGCCTGCGGAGGTGGCGTTTTGGCACACGCGTGCATATGCACCAATTATAGAAAATGATTAAAAAAATTATATAAATGTTAATTTTTTTGGTATACATTGTGACATCATATGTTCGTTCACAAGTTTTCGTGGAAAAACGACATTTTGTGTGGCGTGTAAAAAAAGGCAAAAAATATACTGTACGTAGTCGTGTTACAACATCAAAATTTGTCTTTTTTATAGGAGCCACATAATTTTTTTGTGAGAAAACTTGTGTACCAACATAAAATGTCTAGATATACATGTAAAATTTTAGTTTAGAATTTTTTGACACTTTGAAATATGGATTCACATAATGGGAGCATATGCTCCTATGAGGCAAAGTGCATTTCCGCTAGCCCCCGCCATTTCTTATATCTCTATATTGTCTATATATCTATACCTCTACCCCCTTGGATTCCTGAACAGACGTACAGTACTAGTAGGGCCTACTATTTATTATTATTACATACTCTAAAAAAAAACCTACTGCAGCCAAAATTTAATATCATCGAGCGGTAAAATTCCCCGCCAACGCCCAAATATCTCGCGCCGCAAAGTTTCAGATCTGCGAATATTTTTTTCCTCAAAAGAAGGACTGCGAAATTCCCTTCTACTCCTCTATCGCCCAGCTTCGCCCTAGTTTCGCCCGCAAGCCCTCAGAGAAACCGCCCCTCTTGCCTACCTCCAGATCTTCCCGGCCGCCGCACTTCGCCGTTCAAGCTGCCACGGCTTCAAACCCCGAGGCTGCCCTATCCGCTTGATCCGCACCTACTCCGGCGTCCACCGCACCGTATCTCGTTCGCCGACTCTATCGACCACCGCACCTGACCAGCTTCGCCGACACCGACGCCCCCGTGCACTGCACATCATCTGCTTCACCGACCTTCTAGTTCGGCCGGCGCGCTGAACACTTCATCGACCGCCCAGCATGTCCTTCTCCGACCCCCCAAGATCTGCTTCCCCGGCACCCACCGCAACAGCAGTCCCCTCGCCGACCTCCACGTCACCCGTAAGAACGCGGAACACGTCTAAACGCCGCCCAGAAATAGGTAACCAGACATCCCTGCGCGTTTTGTTCTGTTAGGAGTATTGCAGCTGACTGTATTTCTGAATTCGTGCTATATTTCTAACTTACAAGTGCTTTCGTTGATAACCACCTCATCCTTTAGGTTTAAACACGACGCATAAGTATGTTTTTCCGTGACCAAACCCACCCATTCGCTGAAACTCTACATGGTATCAGAGCCTAGGTTTCCTTCCTGCTAGCCGCCACAAACAGTACCAAACAAGTTCTTCCTTTGATCACAAAACCCACCGTTGAGATGTAGAAATCCAGGCGGCGGGAGGCCGCATCAGGTGCTCTGCGTGGGTTGCGGCTATCACACACAGCGATGTGAGCTGTGTGAGATCGGCGGCTGCTCGCGCGGGGAGAAAGAAGAGGGTGAAGATCGTTTTGGTTTAGAAAGGAGAGAAGAGGAAGTGAATCCGTGGCAGAGAGATCTGGATCCGTGTGAGGGGCAGAAGTTGGAGGCGTGCGGAGTGGGGCGAGCCTTTGAGCGCAGGGCGGAGCCGGAGGTTGGTGCTGGACGTTGACCAGCGCGAGCCGGTCGATGTGGCCAGGTGCGGTCCGCCAGGTTGGCCAGGGCGCGCAGACGAGGCGCCATCCGAGTGGAAGTGAGGAGAAAATGGAGATGTGAGGCTGTGAGGATATGTGGTGATGGAGTTGATGAGGCTGCGGTTGAGTCGTGATGGAGTTGATGAGGCTGCGGTTTAGTGGTGATGGTGATGGTTGTGGATATGTCCAGGGGAAAGGCATGCGTGCCTGAGGTGAGACTGGTTGAGGCCTGACCGGGGGATAGGCATGGGTGCTTGAGGAGTGGATGGTTGAGGCAGGAGTTGGCTGGGGGTTTGTGGGAGAGACGGAAGAGGTGGCCGGGCAGAGTGGAGAAGAGAGGCTGAGGACATTGAGGCGAGTGTGGATGGTTCTGCGGAACTTGTGTGGTGAGGCAGCCGGGGTTGTTGAGGACGTGTATGGTTAGGAGTTGTGCGTATCCCAGATGGTTGAAGCTGGATATCTTCGCTGCTGATGAAGAGATGAATCGAGATGACAAGATGATGGAAAGTGCAATGCTGTCATGTATCCTAGGAGTTATGCTGAATGTTCATTACTGGTAGTTGTCATATGTGTCATGTTGTTGTTGCAAGATGGCCATGGTTGTTTACCCATGATCATCTTGAGGGGGTGTGTTGGACCATGAGTGAGTTTAGTAGTAGCGCTGTAGTAATATTGTATCCAGTGTGAGGCCCATAGAGGCCCATGTCCAGTAGTATTGTAACCCTAACTCAGATGATATAAATACACAGTGTGGTGGTCTGAGTAACCTAACCCACCCATTCGCTGAAACTCTACAAAATATGAGCCACCAATCATGAGCCGTTGAATGCTCTACATGTCCACGATTGACAACAACAACAACAAAGCCTTTATTCCCAAACAAGTTGGGGTAGGCTATACAAGTCCACAATTGACACGATTACAATTTCTCACTATTTGGCCGTAGGCTACTGCTCTAGTTACATCATGTTTGATATCTTTCTGCGATCCTGTATTACATGTTTATGCACGTCATAATGCTTCTACTACTATTTGGTGTCAATTTAATTATAGCAAAGCCGTGACTCGTAACTGTTTGTTGTTATTACACGTGCAGCAGGCACATCTTACACTCATAAACGTAGAGTAAAGCTCGCCTATAATCATGTAAGTACCTGCTGTTTTTTGTATATTGCTTAATGCAAACTTCTATATCTTGGACCTGTTTCTGTTTACAATTGGCCTCTCCTTCATGCAGAGGAGAAACAGTGAGGCACCAGGTTCTTCTGTCCAAGTACCCGATGAGGTCCGTGTGACTCAAAAAAAAGCTCACGTAAGTTCCCTGTTTTTTTTGGAATGTTAATTTACCTCCTGTGCATAGTTCAATTGCATCATTTTCTGTATGTTGCACTACCTAAGTTGCCTAATGGAATCTAATAAAATATAAACAATGACCATATGGAACATTGCACACTGCCTTTGACCCATCTGGCATCCGGCATGCCTGGGTATAAGTTACATGATTTGGCTATGTTAATACAAGTCCTGAAATTCTATTATGTTAATTTTTTGCCTGTTGCTTCATTGAGTTTGCCTGTTGTTCCATGGCTAGTGCATGAAGTTTGATAGAAATGATCCTAGCTGAAATGATGCACTTTGTGTTTTTTTATTGCTTTATTCCTAACCTAGCTTCCTATTCTACTTGAAACATGATTGCTTTATTCCTAACCTAGCTTCCTATTCTACTTGAAACATGGTGAAAAAATAGTTATATTACTTGTTTAAATGTCTAGCTTTGTTTTTCTGAGTCCCATTGACATGATGTGGTATATCCATATTCAAATGATCTGGCTGTTTATATAATACGCTCCATGTTCAATTGCTTCATTCAGTTTCTAGTAATCTATTATACATGATGCACATGGTGCTACTTGTTATATGCCCTTTTTTGTTTGAGTTTGATCATGAATTCAAGATTAAGCATTGCCTAAACGTTGACCAACGTAGGAAGATTCCCTCCCTTGTCTATACGTTGTGAGATAGATGATGAGACCTCTCTAGCAGCGAATTTATACGCGCTAGATAACACCCCGTTTAATTCGGTCCTGTTGGGACTCGAACCCGGGTGGGCTGGCTGCGCACTCGCAAGCCTTGCCACTGAGCTAGCACTCAGTTCTCAGATTAAGCAATGCCTCGTTATGCTTAATTTAAATGTTATGGCACTTCATACAAGCCATACAATTAATTGTTGCATTGACCTTCTGCGATGTCGAAGGCACTATCTGAGTCATGCTTAAATCAATCATACATTATTTTCCTAATAGTATCAAATCCAACATGCACATCTTTTGACTGTATTTGGCTATTTGCTAGATTTCTTCTGTGCAGTGACCTGGCTTCGTTATTGGGCACATGATGTCTAGTTGCTTGGTTCATTGTATACATCATCGCCATGATCTAGTTTGGTTTGTTCTAAGAGGCATGTGGCTTAACTGGTTTCTTTGTTGTATCTGCCCATGGTTCTTTCAAAATTATGTCAACAATGCTGTTTGTTTGCCTTGTATTGTATTGCATTTTAACTTGTTTTGTCTTAGTTTCAGCCTGCAAACAAAGCTGTAATGTCAGTAGGGACAACCCATTTATCAAGTGTTGCGGTCATTTCACAGAGCAACAGTGACAGTGGCACGTGCTCTCATTGGTCCACTGAGTCCGGTACACCAACCATTCCAGAAGAAATAGATGTACGAGGCTCTATTTTTGATTGCTTGTTGTGTTATATCAGCTCAATGATGTTCTTGAAATTGGAGGTCTTTTATTGCATCATATGATGTTGTAACTTGTTTTATCTAAATTTCAGGCTTCAAATAAAGCTACAATGCCAGAAGCAAGGGCCAATGCCTCAAGTATTGATGTTTCACAAAGCAGCAGTGAGAGTGCATATTGCTCGCATAGGCCCATGGTATCTATTGGTCAACTTAATCCGGCACAAAGAGATTTCGGGGATGCACTCCAAGAGGCAGTTGATATATTTGGGCGGGAAAACAAAGATGCTGATGAATTAATTGCCAAGACACGCCAAGAGATACATGAATTGAAAAATAGGCAAACTTTGACAGAAAATGTTCTAAAGAATCTCCTATGCACTTGTCATGGTAAGCCAGTTGTGATGTGTCTGGGAATTGAAGGTGTCTAAATAAACTTTGATTCTGTTGTTCAGTCAAGTGGACTGCTGATGCCAATGCTGTAACTAATTACTGCTCAAAATTTCGTTCAAAATTTCGTGGTCTGTAATAATTGCAAATTTTGTTGTTGTACTAAAATTAGATATGTTCCATGTGGCTGCTGTATTTTGTGTGAAATAATATCCTGATGTGTACTTCAATTAAACCATAAATCGACTGCATGCTGAAAATTTGAATCTGAGCGCACGTGTGAACTGTTTTCTGCTCGTAATGCAATAACGGCTGTTTCTTGGAAGGACTACGTACATGGGTGAAAAGTTAGAGAAGCTACAGTACTCTAACTTGAAGGTGAAAAGTTAGAGAAGCTACAGTACTCTAACTTTCCTTCCCCCAAACCATATGTCTAAAATCCAAATAATTTAAATTAATTTGCACAATACAAACTTGTGTCTTGCATTTGAAGTAATTACATGCAGAGAAAATTATGGTGTAATAAAATTTAGTTTAGTTTTTAAACATCTACAGTAATCACCTTTATTAGTTAAAGACAGTGCATAACCTTGTACTTATGCTACAGAAGCCTGACTTTGCTTCTTTATTTTTCCTGACTTAGCTCCTTCACGTTAGAGGATACGGTTCCCGTACATGGTAGCCCATTAATAATTATGCCTGCTAGCAAGATAGATGGTCCTTATTATAGTCAGGCATGTCAACTTGTATGATTAAAAGTAGTTCGTACACATTAAATCTACCATCTGCATTTTTCTCTGTAATAACTTTTCTTTTTACACAACTCAAAACTTGTCTGGCTAATATGAAATTTGAGATGGCAAAACCCGGGAAAGATAAAGATATCACCAAAAACTCTTTCCTGCGAAATGCTGGGTTTTGAAGCCCAAGTCCAAGTCTTTCTCTGCTCAAGTTTTGGAGGAACAACTCCAAGTAGAACGAGTTGCAACAGCTATGCTAAGAACAAAAGTTGACATGTTGAGATCGAGATTAGAAGCATGTGATGCCCTACTGCACGAGGCCAATCAAGTTCGTTATAATCTCCCAAAGACTAAGAAAATGCCATAGATAATTGGAGATGAACACTAACATAGTGAGTACATTGGTCTTGTGAAATGTTTCCTTAGATTAAGGCACCGTTCAGACTTTTGTTGGTGGATGCATTTATCTGCGGTTGGGATCAACTTGGTAGTTGTTCCTGTGGATGTTATATAAATTAATTGCCTAGCCTTTTTTGAATCAGTTCGAACTTAAATGGTATCATAGCCAAGGTCTCAAGTTTGAATTGTCGAACGTGTGGTTTAATTTAATCTCTGTCGGGCGGCAAAATCTCCCACCAATCCTGAAATATTTCAAACGCATTTTTGAATGGGATTAAGAAGATAGATCATGATCATGGTAGTGACCTATATTCAACGTGATGATGATTTGATTTTGCACTCGGCCATGAACAGAGGTACTAGTACGGTGTCACAATTTTTTATCATTATACTTGTACCTTAGCGAAATTCAAAATCTCATAGCGGCAAAACTTCCCGCCCACAAAATACAAAAATTTCACACGCTTCCAAATTCCCATTCTACCCCTGTGGAGATGACAGCAAAGTCGGTTGGTGAGGGGTTTGCCCGTCATTTTTTCGATCACCACCTCCCTAGCCCGGAAACCCTCCCAAAAAAAATACATTTCCTTCAGTCTCTCATCTGAGACCACCCACCGGAACTTCTCAAGTCCCTCTCTCTACCACCTCCACGACCACCGCACCGGAACATCCCCGCCGGACTTCCCTGGCCTACCCGAGCCCTCGCGATCCTCGTCATCCGGCTGCCTGCCGGAGCCGCTTCATCGACGCCGTCATCAACCGGACCGGATCATCCCCGCCGAACCTCGAAACCATATGCTCATCCAGCAGTCTACCGCAGTCGCTTCAGCTGCGGTATCGTCCACCCCGCCGGAGCCGCTTCGCCGGATCCGTCGTCCACCGCATCGGATCTTGCTCACCGACACCGCTGTGCATGAACCGGATCTGCTTCACCGGCGCAGTGCATGATCTAAACTCTTCTACTGTCGCTTTTCTATTGCTTGCCTGCAAGTTCTTGTTTAATCTTGGGGGAACCTGTTTGTGCTAACGACGCGCCGTTACGTTTTTGCAGATGAGATGAGTAACCATGAAGTGTAATGGCCGTCTCTCCAACCCCAAGTAGCACATGTAGCGTACTTCATCACCGGATCTATCAACCCCAGGAAGATCTGCTGTGACTCCCACAGAGTGCTTCTCCTAATGTAAGTCCCTTGTTTTAGCGCCATGTTCTGGGTTCAGATGCTTGTTTGTCTGAAGCTCTTTTAGTTCATTCCTAGCTATGACCGTAACACGTTGCTATTTTCTACTTCATTGCTAACTTTAAGCGATTGAACATTTTGGTTTGCATTCCCTGCTCTGTAGATGTAGCCATCATAACTTCTATCTTGCTCAGTCGTTGTTACAAAAATTATACTGTAGGTATTATAGTAACATCCTGCTATTATTTAGTTCATGGCCAATTTTAAGTAATTGCACATGTTGGTTCGCATTCCCTGCTCTATAGCTTTTGGCATCGTAACTTCTATATTTGGTTTACATTCCCTGCTCTGTAGATCTAGCCATCATAACTTTATCTTGCTCAGTCGTTGTTACAAAAATTATGGCCTGCTACTATGTTGTTTGTGCCAATTTTTTACTCCATGAACATGTTGGCTTGCATTCCCTGTACTACAGGTGATGCCATTGTTTTGTATCTAGTTCATTGTAAGCTAACAAAGTAAGGACTTAGTTTGGCATGCTATCACTCTGCTATCTAGCCTGTAGTACAAATAAACTTGTCATACTACTAGATAATAATTTTGCGTGCCATCTTGTTCTTCAAAAGCTGCATTATTGACTTGTTTCTCTGACTTGGCATGACGCTCACATATGGAAAGCTGAACATATTGGTTTGCATTCCCTCTTATACAAGTTCACAGGTGATCCCACTATATTCTGTATCTGGTCCATCCTAAGCTCCAGCATTAACTATCCTCCATGTGTTGCTCATTACAAGTTTATATCCCGAAACATCTTGATTTGCATCCCCTTCACTATAAGTTCAGGAGTATTATTTAGTTCACGGCCAAAGTGAAGTAATTGCACTTGGCACATGTTGGTTCACATTCCCTCCTCTTTAGCTTTTGCCATCGTAACTTCTATTTTTGGTTTACATTCCCTGCTCTGTAGATGTAGCCATCATAACTTCATCTTGCTCAGTCGTTGTTACAAAATTTATAGCCTGCTACTATGTTGTTCATGCCAATTTTGTACTCCCTGAACATGTTGGTTTGCATGGGACTCGACAGTAGTAAGTCTGCTGTTTCATTCTAACATGCTCTGTTATATTGGCTGTTGGTATGCGGCATGCACTCTTTGTTTGCTTATTGTGCGCATTACAATGATCTTGTTATAACGACGAAATGATGAGTTCCAAATTCTTTGCCAAACAATATTGTAGTGTCTTTGCCTTTCCATTGTTGTTGTCTTAACTTGTAATGTCTTTGTTTCAGATATAGGTGCTGCATGGACAACTTAAAAGATTGCCGGATCGCTTCATTGTATTGCTAGGTTTAATTACCATTCAATTTCTCTGGGTTCTGTAATATTTTTTTCAATGCCTTGCAGCTGATGTAATATTTAGTTAGTTTTTATAGTTCTTTCGCGCATTTTTTCTTTGGTGCTTGTGGTAAGTGAGGCTATCCGACAGAAATCAATGCTGCGTAAATATTCTCAGTATCTAAATCACGAATTCCCATCCCTTAAACGGCCCAATCAAGCGAAATCACATATGTGCCTGCCCGCAAAATCCTAAAGCGCATATTATGCCGGCATATAAACAGCAACTAAACGGGCTGGCCCACTTACTTCTTGGGCCAGCCCATTTGGTTTACGGTGGACCCCACACACTAATTGGGCTGGCCCACTTGCTTTAAGGTGGACCCCACCAACTACTGGGCCGGCCCACTAATTAGTTGGGCCAGCCCATTTGCTTTTTTGAGGACCCCATAATAAATGGGCCGGCCCTTTAAGAGGAAAGTGGGACCCACCTTGTTTGGCCCGGCCCACTATCTTGTTGGGCCGGCCCACTTGCTATATTGTGGACCCCACATACTAGTTGGGCCGGCCCTTTAACAGGAAAGTGGGGCCCACATGTGCTTATTGGGCCGGCCCACTATCTTGTTGGGCCGGCCCACTTGCTCTATGGTGGTCCCACATGGTAAATGGGCCGGCCCTTTAAGTGGAAGGTGGGACCCACCTGTGTTTTTGGCCCGGCCCACTATCTTGTTGGGCCGGCCCACTTTCTATATGGTGGACCCCGCATACCAAATGGGCCGGCCCATTAACAGGAATGTGGGACCCACCTGTGTTTTTGGCCCGGCCCACTATCTTGGTGGGCCAGCCCACTGGCTATATGGTGGGCCCCACGTACTAAATGGGCCGGCCCTTTAACAGAAAGTGGGACCCACTGTGTTTTTGGCCCGCCCACTATTTTGTTGGGCCGCCCACTTGCTATATGGTGGACCCCACAAACTTAATGGGCCGATCCTTTAACTGGAAAGTGGGACCCACCTGTGTTTTTGGCCCGCCCACTAGCTTGTTGGCCCACTTGCTATACGGTGGACCCCACACACTAAATGGGCCGGCCTTCTAACATGAAAGTGGGACCCACCTGTGTTTTGGCCCGGCCCACTTGCTTCTTGGGCCGGCCCAGTTGCTGTAAGGTGGACCCCACATGTTAAATGGGCCGGCCCATTTAAGTTTTGACCAGTCAACCTTAGAGGTTAGGCCCGGCCCACTTAACTAATGGACCAGCCCAGCTATATAGTTGACCGGTCAAACTATGTCATCTGGCCCGGCCCGCTTAAGACGTGGCAGGCCTCGTGTGGGCCTACCATCTACCACGGGGTTTCAGCCGGTTAACGCCGTTAACTGGCAGTTAACGGCGTCTGCCACGTGTCAGTTTGCATGACGTCAGCAGTCAACGGGCTCCCGAAAACACTTCCGCAACGGTCCGATTTTCCGTGGCGGAAGGGCGCCCAAGCGCGACGGACCGAAAAAATCGTCGTTGGACTTTGCCTGACGCAGTTTCGACAACGGAACCCATATCGTCGGGTTAGGCCCATAGGCGACGAAAAATGCCCCTTAGTTGACGATTTTGGGACGTTGTCTATCAGAACTTTTCTTGTAGTGTCATAAGAAAGAGTTTAGGGTTTTAGGGGTAGATATATACATGATTTTTCTGGTTTGAATATGTCTAGACCTGGTTTATCAACTTGAATGCTTACTATACATATGACATATATAAGAATGCTATGTGCTTTGGTTTTTCATTCTCTTTTGATTTTTTTTCTAAATTTTTATGCCCATTTGAATCTTGGTCAAAATCTTTGGTTTGACAAGGATTTAAACAAGTTTAAAACATGAAAATGAAAAAGGGAAGTCTGTATATCCTTCTTTTAGTAACTCTAAAATGGAAGCTTTTGGGATGTTCTTGAAATTTCCATGTTTGAAACCGAAAACGACTTCCCTTCATGCTAGACTTCATAAGATCGACAGGGGGTAGATACATGATTTGTCTGGTTTGGATATATCTAGACCTTGTTTATCAACTTGAATGCTTACGATATGACATAAGAAGACAATGTGATTTGGTTTTTCAATTTTCTGATTTTTTTGAATATTGTGCCCACCCATTTGTATCTTCATGAAATCCTAGGTTTTACCAAGATAATTTAAACAAGTTTAAAACATGAAAACGAAAAGGGAAACATGTAACCTTCTCAGTCACTCTAAAATGAAGTTTTTGGGAGGTTTTTGAAATTTCCATGTTTGAAACCCAAAACCACTTCTCTTCATGCTTGACTTCATTCATAAGAAAAAGTTTAGGGTTAGGGGGTATAGATACATGATTTGTATGGTTTGAATATGTCCAAACCTTGTTTATCAACTTGAATATGCTTACTATATGACATAAGAAGACTATGTACTTTGGTTTTTCATTTTTCTGATTTTTTTAATTTTCTGCACATTTGAATCATATCTTGGTCAAATCCTAGGTTTGACCAAGATTTAGACAAGTTTAACACGTGAAAACGAATAAGTAAGCCTGGATCCTTCTTAGTCACTCTAAAATGAAGCTTTTGGGAGGTTCTTGAAATTTCCATGTTTGAAACCCAAAACCACTTCTCTTCATGATTGACTGAGTTTAATTAGGGTTTTAGGGGTAGATATATACATGATTTTTCTGGTTTGAATATATATGTCTAGACCTTGTTTATCAACTTGAATGCTTACTATACATATGACATAAGAATGCTATGTGCTTTGGTTTTTCATTCTTTTGATTTTTTTCTGAATTTTTAGGGCCATTTGAATCTTGGTCAAATCCTTGGTTTGACCAAGATTTAAACAAGTTTAAAACATGAAAATGAAAAGGGAAGTCTGTATCCTTCTTAGTCACTCTAAAATGAAGCTTTTGGGATGTTCTTGAAATTTCAATGTTTGAAACCCAAAACGACTTCCCTTCATGCTAGACTTCATAAGATCGAAAGGGGGTAGATACATGATTTGTCTGGTTTGGATATATCTAGACCTTGTTTATCAACTTGAATGCTTACGATATGACATAAGAAGACAATGTGATTTGGTTTTTCAATTTTCTGATTTTTTTGAATATTGTGCCCACCCATTTGTATCTTCATGAAATCCTAGGTTTTACCAAGATAATTTAAACAAGTTTAAAACATGAAAACGAAAAGGGAAACATGTAACCTTCTCAGTCACTCTAAAATGAAGTTTTTGGGAGGTTTTTGAAATTTCCATGTTTGAAACCCAAAACCACTTCTCTTCATGATGCTTGACTTCATAAGACAAAGTTTAGGGTTAGGGGGTATAGATACATGATTTGTATGGTTTGAATATGTCCAAACCTTGTTTATCAACTTGAATATGCTTACTATATGACATAAGAAGAATATGTACTTTGGTTTTTCATTTTTCTGATTTTTTTAATTTTCTGCACATTTGAATCATATCTTGGTCAAATCCTAGGTTTGACCAAGATTTAGACAAGTTTAACACGTGAAAACGAATAAGTAAGCCTGGATCCTTCTTAGTCACTCTAAAATGAAGCTTTTGGGAGGTTCTTGAAATTTCCATGTTTGAAACCCAAAACCACTTCTCTTCATGATTGACTGAGTTTAATTAGGGTTTTAGGGGTAGATATATACATGATTTTTCTGGTTTGAATATATATGTCTAGACCTTGTTTATCAACTTGAATGCTTACTATACATATGACATAAGAATGCTATGTGCTTTGGTTTTTCATTCTTTTGATTTTTTCTGAATTTTTAGGGCCATTTGAATCTTGGTCAAATCCTTGGTTTGACCAAGATTTAAACAAGTTTAAAACATGAAAATGAAAAGGGAAGTCTGTATCCTTCTTAGTCACTCTAAAATGAAGCTTTTGGGATGTTCTTTAAATTTCAATGTTTGAAACCCAAAACGACTTCCCTTCATGCTAGACTTCATAAGATCGAAAGGGGGTAGATACACGATTTGTCTGGTTTGGATATATCTAGACCTTGTTTATCAACTTGAATGCTTACGATATGACATAAGAAGACAATGTGATTTGGTTTTTCAATTTTCTGATTTTTTTGAATATTGTGCCCACCCATTTGTATCTTCATGAAATCCTAGGTTTTACCAAGATAATTTAAACAAGTTTAAAACATGAAAACGAAAAGGGAAACATGTAACCTTCTCAGTCACTCTAAAATGAAGTTTTTGGGAGGTTTTTGAAATTTCCATGTTTGAAACCCAAAACCACTTCTCTTCATGATGCTTGACTTCATAAGACAAAGTTTAGGGTTAGGGGGTATAGATACATGATTTGTATGGTTTGAATATGTCCAAACCTTGTTTATCAACTTGAATATGCTTACTATATGACATAAGAAGAATATGTACTTTGGTTTTTCATTTTTCTGATTTTTTTAATTTTCTGCACATTTGAATCATATCTTGGTCAAATCCTAGGTTTGACCAAGATTTAGACAAGTTTAACACGTGAAAACGAATAAGTAAGCCTGGATCCTTCTTAGTCACTCTAAAATGAAGCTTTTGGGAGGTTCTTGAAATTTCCATGTTTGAAACCCAAAACCACTTCTCTTCATGATTGACTGAGTTTAATTAGGGTTTTAGGGGTAGATATATACATGATTTTTCTGGTTTGAATATATATGTCTAGACCTTGTTTATCAACTTGAATGCTTACTATACATATGACATAAGAATGCTATGTGCTTTGGTTTTTCATTCTTTTGATTTTTTCTGAATTTTTAGGGCCATTTGAATCTTGGTCAAATCCTTGGTTTGACCAAGATTTAAACAAGTTTAAAACATGAAAATGAAAAGGGAAGTCTGTATCCTTCTTAGTCACTCTAAAATGAAGCTTTTGGGATGTTCTTGAAATTTCAATGTTTGAAACCCAAAACGACTTCCCTTCATGCTAGACTTCATAAGATCGAAAGGGGGTAGATACATGATTTGTCTGGTTTGGATATATCTAGACCTTGTTTATCAACTTGATTGCTTACGATATGACATAAGAAGACTATGTGATTTGGTTTTTCATTTTTCTGATTTTTTTGAACATTGTGCCCACCCATTTGTATCTTCATGAAATCCTAGGTTTGACCAAGCTAATTTAAACAAGTTTAAAACATGAAAATGAAAAGGGAAGCATGTAACCTTCTCAGTCACTCTAAAATGAAGTTTTTGGGAGGTTTTTGAAATTTCCATGTTTGAAACCCAAAACCACTTCTCTTCATGCTTGACTTCATAAGACAAAGTTTAGGGTTAGGGGGTATATATAGATACATGATTTGTATGGTTTGAATATGTCCAAACCTTGTTTATCAACTTGAATATGCTTACTATATGACATAAGAAGACTATGTACTTTGGTTTTTCATTTTTCTGATTTTTTTAATTTTCTGCGCATTTGAATCATATCTTGGTCAAATCCTAGGTTTGACCAAGATTTAGACAAGTTTAACACGTGAAAACGAATAAGTAAGCCTGGATCCTTCTTAGTCACTCTAAAATGAAGCTTTTGGGAGGTTCTTGAAATTTCCATGTTTGAAACCCAAAACCACTTCTCTTCATGATTGACTGAGTTTAATTAGGGTTTTAGGGGTAGATATATACATGATTTTTCTGGTTTGAATATATATGTCTAGACCTTGTTTATCAACTTGAATGCTTACTATACATATGACATAAGAATGCTATGTGCTTTGGTTTTTCATTCTTTTGATTTTTTCTGAATTTTTAGGGCCATTTGAATCTTGGTCAAATCCTTGGTTTGACCAAGATTTAAACAAGTTTAAAACATGAAAATGAAAAGGGAAGTCTGTATCCTTCTTAGTCACTCTAAAATGAAGCTTTTGGGATGTTCTTGAAATTTCAATGTTTGAAACCCAAAACGACTTCCCTTCATGCTAGACTTCATAAGATCGAAAGGGGGTAGATACACGATTTGTCTGGTTTGGATATATCTAGACCTTGTTTATCAACTTGATTGCTTACGATATGACATAAGAAGACTATGTGATTTGGTTTTCCATTTTTCTGATTTTTTTAATTTTTTGCCCACCCATTTGTATCTTCGTCAAATCCTAGGTTTGACCAAGATAATTAAAACAAGTTTTATAAAACATGAAAATGAAAAGGGAAGCATGTATCCTTCTTAGGCACTCTAAAATGAAGCTTTTGGGAGGTTTTTGAAATTTCCATGTTTGAAACCCAAAACCACATCTCTTCACATGCTTGACTTCATAAGACAGAGTTTAGGGGTTAGGGGTATAGATACATGATTTGTCTGGTTTGAATATGTCTAGACATTGTTTATCAACTTTAATGCTTACTATATGACATAAGAAAAATAATGTCATGTAAATGAGTTAACTTGGATTTCCTACCCTTGAATCCATAGGAAACTTTGTTCTAATGCACTATAATAATCAACCGAGTTTTTACACCAACAGGTCTGTCACTTACGTGTGGTGCCCACGCGTGAGGTCCCACACTTCAGTGAGCACAAGTCACGTGCAATAGGTACGCAAACTCCCAGCCATCTTCTTTGTCAAGAGAAGACGCATCAGGATGCGTATTGGAAGTCTGTGGGTCCTTCTGGATCCTTCGGTTGTCCCTCTCACAAAAAAAACAAATCTCTCTCATTCTCGGCCTCGCTCGACTCGCTCGCTCGCTCGCTCGCACCTCCTGCTCACTGACAAACCCTGCACAAAAGTCAACATCATCACCCGAAAAAGGGGAGACACCATAATTCTCTCCCTTCTTCTCTCCTTCCTCCGAGTGATCCCTCTTCCTCCGAGTTTCACTCGACGGGCAAACACACTTGTGCTGCATAGTAATAATAAAAAGGTATAGAAAAATCAACCTACGAATCTATAATTAAATAGGTTAGTAATAATAAAAAGGTAGAAAAATCAACCTACGAATCTATAATTAAATAGGTTAAACTAGGGTTTTGCCCACTACTACAGATCAAGGTTCAAACCTTGTTTATCAACTTGAATATGCTTACTATATGACATAAGAAGACTATGTACTTTGGTTTTCATTTTTCTGATTTTTTAAATTTTCTGCGCATTTGAATCTTGGTCAAATCCTAGGTTTGACCAAGATTAGACAAGTTTAACACGTGAAAACGAATAAGTAAGCCTGGATCCTTCTTAGTCACTCTAAAATGAAGCATTTTGGGATGTTCTTGAAATTTCCATGTTTGAAACCCAAAACGACCTCTCTTCATGCTACACTTCATAAGATCGACCGAGTTTAGGGTTAGGGGTAGATACATGATTTGTATGGTTTGAATATGTCCAAACCTTGTTAATTTATCAACTTGAATGCTTACTATATGACATAAGAAGACTATATGCTTTTGTTTTTCATTTTTCTGATTTTTTTTGAATTTTATGCCCATATATTTGAATCTTGGTCAAATCATAGGTTTGACAAAGATTTAAACAAGTTTAAATTGTGAAAATGAAAAGGTAAGCATGGATCCTTATTAGTCACTCTAAATTAAATCTTTTGGGAGGTTCTTGAAATTTCCATGTTTGAAACCCAAAACCACTTCTCTTCATGATTGACTTCATAAGAAAGAGTTTAGGGTTTTAGGGGTAGATATATACATGATTTTTCTGGTTTGAATATGTCTAGACCTGGTTTATCAACTTGAATGCTTACTATACATATGACATATATAAGAATGCTATGTGCTTTGGTTTTTCATTCTCTTTTGATTTTTTTTCTAAATTTTTATGCCCATTTGAATCTTGGTCAAAATCTTTGGTTTGACAAGGATTTAAACAAGTTTAAAACATGAAAATGAAAAAGGGAAGTCTGTATATCCTTCTTTTAGTAACTCTAAAATGGAAGCTTTTGGGATGTTCTTGAAATTTCCATGTTTGAAACCGAAAACGACTTCCCTTCATGCTAGACTTCATAAGATCGACAGGGGGTAGATACATGATTTGTCTGGTTTGGATATATCTAGACCTTGTTTATCAACTTGAATGCTTACGATATGACATAAGAAGACAATGTGATTTGGTTTTTCAATTTTCTGATTTTTTTGAATATTGTGCCCACCCATTTGTATCTTCATGAAATCCTAGGTTTTACCAAGATAATTTAAACAAGTTTAAAACATGAAAACGAAAAGGGAAACATGTAACCTTCTCAGTCACTCTAAAATGAAGTTTTTGGGAGGTTTTTGAAATTTCCATGTTTGAAACCCAAAACCACTTCTCTTCATGCTTGACTTCATAAGACAAAGTTTAGGGTTAGGGGGTATAGATACATGATTTGTATGGTTTGAATATGTCCAAACCTTGTTTATCAACTTGAATATGCTTACTATATGACATAAGAAGACTATGTACTTTGGTTTTTCATTTTTCTGATTTTTTTAATTTTCTGCACATTTGAATCATATCTTGGTCAAATCCTAGGTTTGACCAAGATTTAGACAAGTTTAACACGTGAAAACGAATAAGTAAGCCTGGATCCTTCTTAGTCACTCTAAAATGAAGCTTTTGGGAGGTTCTTGAAATTTCCATGTTTGAAACCCAAAACCACTTCTCTTCATGATTGACTGAGTTTAATTAGGGTTTTAGGGGTAGATATATACATGATTTTTCTGGTTTGAATATATATGTCTAGACCTTGTTTATCAACTTGAATGCTTACTATACATATGACATATCTAAGAATGCTATGTGCTTTGGTTTTTCATTCTTTTGATTTTTTTCTGAATTTTTAGGGCCATTTGAATCTTGGTCAAATCATTGGTTTGACCAAGATTTAAACAAGTTTAAAACATGAAAATGAAAAGGGAAGTCTGTATCCTTCTTAGTCACTCTAAAATGAAGCTTTTGGGATGTTCTTGAAATTTCAATGTTTGAAACCCAAAACGACTTCCCTTCATGCTAGACTTCATAAGATCGAAAGGGGGTAGATACACGATTTGTCTGGTTTGGATATATCTAGACCTTGTTTATCAACTTGATTGCTTACGATATGACATAAGAAGACTATGTGATTTGGTTTTTCATTTTTCTGATTTTTTTGAACATTGTGCCCACCCATTTGTATCTTCATGAAATCCTAGGTTTGACCAAGCTAATTTAAACAAGTTTAAAACATGAAAATGAAAAGGGAAGCATGTAACCTTCTCAGTCACTCTAAAATGAAGTTTTTGGGAGGTTTTTGAAATTTCCATGTTTGAAACCCAAAACCACTTCTCTTCATGCTTGACTTCATAAGACAAAGTTTAGGGTTAGGGGGTATATATAGATACATGATTTGTATGGTTTGAATATGTCCAAACCTTGTTTATCAACTTGAATATGCTTACTATATGACATAAGAAGACTATGTACTTTGGTTTTTCATTTTTCTGATTTTTTTAATTTTCTGCGCATTTGAATCATATCTTGGTCAAATCCTAGGTTTGACCAAGATTTAGACAAGTTTAACACGTGAAAACGAATAAGTAAGCCTGGATCCTTCTTAGTCACTCTAAAATGAAGCTTTTGGGAGGTTCTTGAAATTTCCATGTTTGAAACCCAAAACCACTTCTCTTCATGATTGACTGAGTTTAATTAGGGTTTTAGGGGTAGATATATACATGATTTTTCTGGTTTGAATATATATGTCTAGACCTTGTTTATCAACTTGAATGCTTACTATACATATGACATAAGAATGCTATGTGCTTTGGTTTTTCATTCTTTTGATTTTTTCTGAATTTTTAGGGCCATTTGAATCTTGGTCAAATCCTTGGTTTGACCAAGATTTAAACAAGTTTAAAACATGAAAATGAAAAGGGAAGTCTGTATCCTTCTTAGTCACTCTAAAATGAAGCTTTTGGGATGTTCTTGAAATTTCAATGTTTGAAACCCAAAACGACTTCCCTTCATGCTAGACTTCATAAGATCGAAAGGGGGTAGATACACGATTTGTCTGGTTTGGATATATCTAGACCTTGTTTATCAACTTGATTGCTTACGATATGACATAAGAAGACTATGTGATTTGGTTTTCCATTTTTCTGATTTTTTTAATTTTTTGCCCACCCATTTGTATCTTCGTCAAATCCTAGGTTTGACCAAGATAATTAAAACAAGTTTTATAAAACATGAAAATGAAAAGGGAAGCATGTATCCTTCTTAGGCACTCTAAAATGAAGCTTTTGGGAGGTTTTTGAAATTTCCATGTTTGAAACCCAAAACCACATCTCTTCACATGCTTGACTTCATAAGACAGAGTTTAGGGGTTAGGGGTATAGATACATGATTTGTCTGGTTTGAATATGTCTAGACATTGTTTATCAACTTTAATGCTTACTATATGACATAAGAAAAATAATGTCATGTAAATGAGTTAACTTGGATTTCCTACCCTTGAATCCATAGGAAACTTTGTTCTAATGCACTATAATAATCAACCGAGTTTTTACACCAACAGGTCTGTCACTTACGTGTGGTGCCCACGCGTGAGGTCCCACACTTCAGTGAGCACAAGTCACGTGCAATAGGTACGCAAACTCCCAGCCATCTTCTTTGTCAAGAGAAGACGCATCAGGATGCGTATTGGAAGTCTGTGGGTCCTTCTGGATCCTTCGGTTGTCCCTCTCACAAAAAAAACAAATCTCTCTTCCGCTCGACTCGCTCGCTCGCTCGCTCGCACCTCCTGCTCACTGACAAACCCTGCACAAAAGTCAACATCATCACCCGAAAAAGGGGAGACACCATAATTCTCTCCCTTCTTCTCCTCCGAGTGATCCCTCTTCCTCCGAGTTTCACTCGACGGGCAAACACACTTTTTTTAATTTTCTGCCCATTTGAATCTTGGTCAAATCCTAGGTTTGACCAAGATTTAAACAAGTTTAAAACATGAAAATAAAATGGTAAGCATGGATCCTTCTTAGTCTCCCGAAAATGAAGCTTTTTTTTTTGAAATTTCCATGTTTGAAACCAAAAACCACTTCTCTTCATGCTTGACTTCATAAGACATAGTTTAGGGTTAGGGGTAGATATATACATGATTTTTCTGGTTTGAATATGTCTAGACCTTGTTTATCAACTTGAATGCTAGCTTACTATATATGACATAAGAATGCTATGTGCTTTGGTTTTTCATTCTTTTGATTTTTTCTGAATTTTTATGCCCATTTGAATCTTGGTCGAATCCTAGGTTTGACCAAGATTTAAACAAGTTTAAAACATGAAAATGAGAAGGGAAGCATGTATCCTTCTTAGTCACTCTAATTAAAATGAAGATTTTGGGAGGTTTTTGAAATTTCCATGTTTGAAACCAAAAACCACGTCTCTTCATGCTTGACTTCATAAGATATATAGAGTTTAATTAGGGGTTAGGGGTATAGATACATGATTTGTTTGGTTTGAATATGTCTAGACCTTGTTTAACAACTTGAATGCTTACTATATGCCATAAGAAGACTATGTACTTTGGTTTTTAATTTTTTTGATTTTTTAAAATTTTCTGCCAATTTGAATCTTGGTCAAATCATAGGTTTGACAAAGATTTAAACAAGTTTAAATTGTGAAAATGAAAAGGTAAGCATGGATCCTTATTAGTCACTCTAAATTAAATCTTTTGGGAGGTTCTTGAAATTTCCATGTTTGAAACCCAAAACCACTTCTCTTCATGATTGACTTCATAAGAAAGAGTTTAGGGTTTTAGGGGTAGATATATACATGATTTTTCTGGTTTGAATATGTCTAGACCTGGTTTATCAACTTGAATGCTTACTATACATATGACATATATAAGAATGCTATGTGCTTTGGTTTTTCATTCTCTTTTGATTTTTTTTCTAAATTTTTATGCCCATTTGAATCTTGGTCAAAATCTTTGGTTTGACAAGGATTTAAACAAGTTTAAAACATGAAAATGAAAAAGGGAAGTCTGTATATCCTTCTTTTAGTAACTCTAAAATGGAAGCTTTTGGGATGTTCTTGAAATTTCCATGTTTGAAACCGAAAACGACTTCCCTTCATGCTAGACTTCATAAGATCGACAGGGGGTAGATACATGATTTGTCTGGTTTGGATATATCTAGACCTTGTTTATTATCAACTTGAATGCTTACGATATGACATAAGAAGACAATGTGATTTGGTTTTTCAATTTTCTGATTTTTTTTGAATATTGTGCCCACCCATTTGTATCTTCATGAAATCCTAGGTTTTACCAAGATAATTTAAACAAGTTTAAAACATGAAAACGAAAAGGGAAACATGTAACCTTCTCAGTCACTCTAAAATGAAGTTTTTGGGAGGTTTTTGAAATTTCCATGTTTGAAACCCAAAACCACTTCTCTTCATGCTTGACTTCATAAGACAAAGTTTAGGGTTAGGGGGTATAGATACATGATTTGTATGGTTTGAATATGTCCAAACCTTGTTTATCAACTTGAATATGCTTACTATATGACATAAGAAGACTATGTACTTTGGTTTTTCATTTTTCTGATTTTTTTAATTTTCTGCACATTTGAATCATATCTTGGTCAAATCCTAGGTTTGACCAAGATTTAGACAAGTTTAACACGTGAAAACGAATAAGTAAGCCTGGATCCTTCTTAGTCACTCTAAAATGAAGCTTTTGGGAGGTTCTTGAAATTTCCATGTTTGAAACCCAAAACCACTTCTCTTCATGATTGACTGAGTTTAATTAGGGTTTTAGGGGTAGATATATACATGATTTTTCTGGTTTGAATATATATGTCTAGACCTTGTTTATCAACTTGAATGCTTACTATACATATGACATATGTAAGAATGCTATGTGCTTTGGTTTTTCATTCTTTTGATTTTTTTCTGAATTTTTAGGGCCATTTGAATCTTGGTCAAATCATTGGTTTGACCAAGATTTAAACAAGTTTAAAACATGAAAATGAAAAGGGAAGTCTGTATCCTTCTTAGTCACTCTAAAATGAAGCTTTTGGGATGTTCTTGAAATTTCAATGTTTGAAACCCAAAACGACTTCCCTTCATGCTAGACTTCATAAGATCGAAAGGGGGTAGATACATGATTTGTCTGGTTTGGATATATCTAGACCTTGTTTATCAACTTGATTGCTTACGATATGACATAAGAAGACTATGTGATTTGGTTTTTCATTTTTCTGATTTTTTTGAACATTGTGCCCACCCATTTGTATCTTCATGAAATCCTAGGTTTGACCAAGCTAATTTAAACAAGTTTAAAACATGAAAATGAAAAGGGAAGCATGTAACCTTCTCAGTCACTCTAAAATGAAGTTTTTGGGAGGTTTTTGAAATTTCCATGTTTGAAACCCAAAACCACTTCTCTTCATGCTTGACTTCATAAGACAAAGTTTAGGGTTAGGGGGTATATATAGATACATGATTTGTATGGTTTGAATATGTCCAAACCTTGTTTATCAACTTGAATATGCTTACTATATGACATAAGAAGACTATGTACTTTGGTTTTTCATTTTTCTGATTTTTTTAATTTTCTGCGCATTTGAATCATATCTTGGTCAAATCCTAGGTTTGACCAAGATTTAGACAAGTTTAACACGTGAAAACGAATAAGTAAGCCTGGATCCTTCTTAGTCACTCTAAAATGAAGCTTTTGGGAGGTTCTTGAAATTTCCATGTTTGAAACCCAAAACCACTTCTCTTCATGATTGACTGAGTTTAATTAGGGTTTTAGGGGTAGATATATACATGATTTTTCTGGTTTGAATATATATGTCTAGACCTTGTTTATCAACTTGAATGCTTACTATACATATGACATAAGAATGCTATGTGCTTTGGTTTTTCATTCTTTTGATTTTTTTCTGAATTTTTAGGGCCATTTGAATCTTGGTCAAATCCTTGGTTTGACCAAGATTTAAACAAGTTTAAAACATGAAAATGAAAAGGGAAGTCTGTATCCTTCTTAGTCACTCTAAAATGAAGCTTTTGGGATGTTCTTGAAATTTCAATGTTTGAAACCCAAAACGACTTCCCTTCATGCTAGACTTCATAAGATCGAAAGGGGGTAGATACACGATTTGTCTGGTTTGGATATATCTAGACCTTGTTTATCAACTTGATTGCTTACGATATGACATAAGAAGACTATGTGATTTGGTTTTCCATTTTTCTGATTTTTTTAATTTTTTGCCCACCCATTTGTATCTTCGTCAAATCCTAGGTTTGACCAAGATAATTAAAACAAGTTTTATAAAACATGAAAATGAAAAGGGAAGCATGTATCCTTCTTAGGCACTCTAAAATGAAGCTTTTGGGAGTTTTTTGAAATTTCCATGTTTGAAACCCAAAACCACATCTCTTCACATGCTTGACTTCATAAGACAGAGTTTAGGGGTTAGGGGTATAGATACATGATTTGTCTGGTTTGAATATGTCTAGACATTGTTTATCAACTTTAATGCTTACTATATGACATAAGAAAAATAATGCCATGTAAATGAGTTAACTTGGATTTCCTACCCTTGAATCCATAGGAAACTTTGTTCTAATGCACTATAATAATCAATCGAGTTTTTACACCAACAGGTATGTCACTTACGTGTGGTGCCCACGCGTGAGGTCCCACACTTCAGTGAGCACAAGTCACGTGCAATAGGTACGCAAACTCCCAGCCATTTTCTTTGTCAAGAGAAGACGCATCAGGATGCGTATTGGAAGTCTGTGGGTCCTTCTGGATCCTTCGGTTGTCCCTCTCACACAAAAAACAAATCTCTCTCATTCTCGGCCTCGCTCGACTCGCTCGCGCTCGCTCGCACCTCCTGCTCACTGACAAACCCTGCACAAAAGTCAACATCATCACCCGAAAAAGGGGAGACACCATAATTCTCTCCCTTCTTCTCTCCTTCCGAGTGATCCCTCTTCCTCCGAGTTTCACTCGACGGGCAAACACACTTTTAATTTTCTGCCCATTTGAATCTTGGTCAAATCCTAGGTTTGACCAAGATTTAAACAAGTTTAAAACATGAAAATAAAATGGTAAGCATGGATCCTTCTTAGTCTCCCGAAAATGAAGCTTTTTTTTTGAAATTTCCATGTTTGAAACCAAAAACCACTTCTCTTCATGCTTGACTTCATAAGACATAGTTTAGGGTTAGGGGTAGATATATACATGATTTTTCTGGTTTGAATATGTCTAGACCTTGTTTATCAACTTGAATGCTAGCTTACTATATATGACATAAGAATGCTATGTGCTTTGGTTTTTCATTCTTTTGATTTTTTCTGAATTTTTATGCCCATTTGAATCTTGGTCGAATCCTAGGTTTGACCAAGATTTAAACAAGTTTAAAACATGAAAATGAGAAGGGAAGCATGTATCCTTCTTAGTCACTCTAATTAAAATGAAGATTTTGGGAGGTTTTTGAAATTTCCATGTTTGAAACCAAAAACCACGTCTCTTCATGCTTGACTTCATAAGATATATAGAGTTTAATTAGGGGTTAGGGGTATAGATACATGATTTGTTTGGTTTGAATATGTCTAGACCTTGTTTAACAACTTGAATGCTTACTATATGCCATAAGAAGACTATGTACTTTGGTTTTTAATTTTTTTGATTTTTTAAAATTTTCTGCCAATTTGTATCTTGGTCAAATCCTAGGTTTGACCAAGATTTAAACAAGTTTAAGACGTGAAAATAAAATGGTAAGCATGGATCCTTCTTAGTCTCCCTAAAATGAAGCTTTTGGTTTTTTTTTTAAATTTCCAGGTTTGAAACCCAAAACCACTTCTCTTCATGCTTGACTTCATAAGACAGAGTTTAGGGATAGGGGTAGATATATATATACATGATTTTTCTGGTTTGAATATGTCTAGACCCTGTTTATCAACTTGAATGCTTACTATATGACATAAGAATGCTATGTGCTTTGGTTTTTCATTCTTTTGATTTTTTCTGAATTTTTATGCCCATTTGAATCTTGGTAGAATCCTAGGTTTGACCAAGATTTAAACAAGTTTAAAACATGAAAATGAGAAGGGAAGCCTGTATCCTTCTTTGTCACTCTAATTAAAATGAAGCTTTTGGGTGGTTTTTGAAATTTCCATGTTTGAAACCCAAAACCACATCTCTTCGTGCTTGACTTCATAAGACAGAGTTTAGGGGTTAGGGGGTACATAGATACATGATTTGCATAGTTTGAATATGTCTAGCTAGAGACCTTGTTTCTCAATTTTAATGCTTACTATATGACATAAGAAGACTATGTGCTTTGGTTTTTCATTTTTCTGTTTTATTTTAATTTTATGCCCATTTGAATCTTGGTCAAATCCTAGGTTTGACCAAGATTTAAACAAGTTTAAATTATGAAAATGAAGGTAAGCATGGATCCTTATTAGTCACTCTAACATAAATCTTTTGGGAGGTTCTTGAAATTTCCATGTTTCAAACCCAAAACCACTTCTCTTCATGATTGACTTCATAAGACAGAGTTTAGGGTTTTAGGGGTAGATATATACATGATTTTTCTGGTTTGAATATGTCTAGCCCTTGTTTATCAACTTGAATGCTTACTATACATATGACATAAGAATGCTATGTGCTTTGGTTTTTCATTCTCTTTTGATTTTTTTCTAAATTTTTAGGCCCATTTGAATCTTGGTCAAATCCTTGGTTTGACCAAGATTTAAACAAGTTTAAAACATGAAAATAAAAAAGGAAGTCTGTATCCTTCTTAGTCACTCTAAAATGGAAGCTTTTGGGATGTTCTTGAAATTACCATGTTTGAAACCGAAAACGACTTCCCTTCATGCTAGACTTCATAAGATCGACAGGGGGTAGATACATGATTTGTCTGGTTTGGATATATCTAGACCTTGTTTATCAACTTGAATGCTTACGATATGACATAAGAAGACAATGTGATTTGGTTTTTCATTTTTCTGATTTTTTTGAATATTGTACGTGCCCACCCATTTGTATCTTCATCAAATCCTAGGTTTGACCAGGATTTAAACAAGTTTAAAACATGAAATGAAAAGATAAGCCTGGATCCTTCTTAGTCACTCTAAAATGAAGCTTTCGGGAGGTTCTTGAAATTTCCATGTTTGAAACCCAAAACCACTTCTCTTCATGATTGACTTCATAAGACAGAGTTTAGGGTTTTAGGGGTAGATATATACATGATTTTTCTGGTTTGAATATATATGTCTAGACCTTGTTTATCAACTTGAATGCTTACTATATATATGACATAAGAATGCTATATATGTGCTTTGGTTGTTCATTCTTTTGATTTTTTCTGATTTTTTAGGCCCATTTGAATCTTGGTCAAATCCTAGGTTTGACCATGATTTAAACAAGTTTAAAACATGAAAATGAAAAGGTAAGCATGGATCCTTCTTAGTCACTCTAAAATGAAGCTTTTGGGATGTTCTTGAAATTTCCATGTTTGAAACCCAAAACGACTTCGATCTCTTTATGCTAGATTTCATAAGACTGAGTTTTAGGGGTTAGGGGGTAGATACATGATTTGTCTAGTTTGAATATGTACATAGTACTCCCTCTATAGGAACTTGGAGAAAGCAACTGTTGTGCCACACAATTTTGTTGTTTTCCTATTTTTCTTTCATGAAGCTTTACGATGTGGTTCGTGTGTGGGGATCAAGCTCGTAATCTCGTTTCAATTACACAACCAACTACTCTGCTCATCCTTGCATGTAATTAACCAATATAGGAATTTGATTCCACGGAACTTTTTCAGTACATAAGTCTCCTCCTTAACTCCTCTAGTCTCTACCAAGCCGGCCGCCTCGCTACTTCCCTAGCTTCCTCCCTACAGCACACCTCGCCCCCGTACGCGAGCTAGGTCCAGCCGGAGATGGGGCACAGCCGCCCCCGCTGGAAGAATGCTCAGAGGAAGTCCGGGCAGGAGGACAAGGGTGACGCCATCCCGGATGAACTTCTCGGGCTGGTGTTCCTGCGCCTCACCTCGCCTCTGGATCTCGTCCGCGCCGCGTTCGCCTGCAGGAGCTGGCGCAAGGTCATCGCGGCGGAGGACTTCCGTGTCCTCTCCGCTCGCCACGGCGCGCCATCCTCCATAGTCGCCGGCCACTACCACATCAGCTTCTCCCATTGTCACTATCGGCCGTCTGGCTTGCTGCCCCACTTCGTTCCCTCTTCCTCGTCATGTTGGGCCGGGGTCGCCGCAAATAATCTCGCGCTCGACTTCCTCCCACGGGCGCCAAACGGCGACCTCAGTTTGGAGCTCGCCGACTCTCGGGGCGGCCTCCTACTCCTTGCGGACTTCGACCACACCGAACACGGAAAGCCTTTCGAGCAGCCTTCACGTCTCGTCGTCTGCGATCCCCTGGCAGGTCAGTACGTGACGGTCCCTCCACCCCCTGCTGTTTCGCACACAACATTCGTAAGCTTGTTCCTGGGCGCCGCCCTCCATGGCGAGGACGCTGCGGCGCGCATCAGTCTGTCAAATTACAGGGTGACGTGCCTGATCTATCATGACGGCATCTGCAAGACCTGCGTGTTCTCGCCTGGCCCTGGTGGCCACGCTTGGACCTCCTCCGGCGCCATCGTGCCTCTCCACGCCACGCACACAGGCCGGTCGGATATCCTCTTTGTGGGGTGCAACGCCCGTTTCTTCCAGTGGTACGTGTTCGGTGGGCTCGGAAACTTCATTCTTGCTCTCGACAGAGAATCCGGCGAGCTCTCACGCTTCGAGAGAGCTCGAGACGAGGACTGGCTTCACACCGTGCCGATTGAGATGCTGGGCGGGCCCTCGCGCGTGCTGAATTGGTACGTGCTAGAGCTTCCGTGGCCACCTACCTTCCGAGCTTGCTTATCCTAGGATTCTGGCTTCCTGGGTTGGATTAGTGTCGGCCATGGTGTCGTCGACATGGTCTGGAGGTTGAAGACGAAGGGCATCTCAAGGATTTTGTTGTAATTTCGTTTTTTTTCAGGTGTTTTGTACTATTTGATGTTTCTCTTAATGCCAGAGGGTTTATTTGCACTAGTCATACTTGACATAGCTGTACGTTTTGAAGATTAACTTGTTCATCATGATCCGAACTTCTCATACTCTTAATGCCAGAGGGTTTATTTGCACTAGTCATACTTGACATAACTTCGAACTTGTTTTGAGTAATACGTAGTATGGTATACTAGAATAGGAGGAGTAACACTTTTCGCATTTGGGCCAAATATAAAGTACTACCTCCATTTCAAGGAATAAGGCGCACGCGTACTCCAAGACGTATCTTTTGGTCAGATTACCTTGACCATTGAATTGACAAGACAACACACAGAGCATTGGGGCGTGCTCGATGGTGCTAGCTGCGGCTATACAGACATGTGATAGGCATCGCGGAAGCGTCGCAAATAGAAAACAAATCATATTTTTTGGGGGAGGATGTTTTGGCTCCTGGTTGCGTATGCTCCCTTTAGTTTGAACTGCAACATCTATATATTTTGAAATGTAAAAAAAATCCAAACAAAAAATTAATCTTTTCATCTTCACATGCTAAGAGCGCATAAAGTCTTTCCATAAAAAACTAAATTGTCGTTTGGGCTATGTAAAAAAGATAAAATTTATTGCTAAAAATAAAGCTGTTTACATCAACCACAAAAAATATCGGCTTTTCACGAAACTACACGAACACACATAGATTATCGAGAAGTACATGCGGATTTTTTTGTTAGAATTTTTTGAAAATTAAAAATATGTTTTTTTGGGTCGAGGTAGCATATCCGCCCAATAGCCGAATTAAATTTCCGATTTTTTTGGACTGACAATTTCATCGGGAAGACATGGATGCGCGCAGACGGCGTGCAAGGCAAGGCATCGATTTGACCGGACGTACTTAGGGCAGGTCAGGCTGCCAGCGTACTTATTCCGGGCAGGTGAGGTACTAGAACTCAAAGTCCTCCTCAGCGTCTCTCCTCTCTCTCTGTCTTTATTGAGTGTACTAGCGCGCAGGGACTCAAAGTCAGGGAAATGTTTGAGATGCAAAGTAAGAGAATATTTACCAGTATAATTGGTTGATTAGAAGATTAAGTGGTGAAATCACAACAGATTGGAGCAGTACATGGTGGAAACCGCAAAATATCCTTCCAAATGGTGTTTTTGTGCAACATACGAAGTATGAGGTGGTGGAACTTGAGGCCAGTGACTTTACTTACTCCAAAATGCAACTTTACGTACATGAGCCATCGGATCAAGATCCAACGGACACAGTTGATCCAGAATTTGTAGTCACATTTTAAGTTGCTCGAAAAAAATCGAAAACATTACAGTAAGATATATATCTTTCTTAAGTATTCTGGTAAAGTTTTACTTCATTTGAAAATTGAGTTTAATTTTAAGTTTAAAATTTGGATCAACCATGTGCGTTGGATCTTGATCGAATGACTCACGTACAAGTCGCCAGTGAAGTTACTGGATCTCGTTCCTTGGTGGAATCTGCAATTCCCTCCCCTATATATACTATACAAGTCGAAGACTACGACCCTCTATCCCTATCTCCTTCACATCCTCTAAATTCATATTCCCATTTAGAATCGTTGGGCATGGAGGTTCCCCCTGGTAGCTTTAGAGCTTTTGTCGACGATGCTAATTTGAGAAGACTGCTCACCTACGGTTTGTGCTCTCAATCCGCACAACCTCCATTTTGGCGGGTTAGTACTTTCTTCACTAGGTTCATCAAGATGTATTTTAATTTGGGCTAACAGTCGTGTTAATTTCCTTGTATTAAGCAGTGCTGTTCGTGCAAGAAGGTTGCATGCGACAGCTGCGCTAGGAACCTGCCCGGTGGCGCGTGCCCGGGATGCCAGGGCGTCTTCCAAGGTGAAAGTCCTCCATCTGAAAGCATGTACTTTTCCCGTGAATGTGTTATGGAAAAGAATGTGGTGAGAAGAACGTTCATCTGCGGTTTGTGCTCTCAAATCGCACGACGTCCACTATAACGGGTTAGTACTTTCTTCACTAGGTTCCACCCAACTGTATTTTTCTTTGGGCCAACAGTCATGTAAATTTCCTTGTATTAAGCAGTGCATTCGCATGGGGGAGGGACATCACATTGCATGCGGAAGCTGCTTAAGAAACCTGCCCAGTCTCGTGTGCCCGAACTGCGACGGCATCTACGAAGAGGATGAGGATTTAAGTAGATTTGCCTCCTTGTTTAAGGTGGATTGCAGCAACGATGGTTGCGACATGAGCGGCGACTTGCTCGAATACTTTCAACATGAGGCGACGTGCCCGCATGCGCCAACGAGACGGTAGGTGGTTGATCTTGCCGGTCTCGATGGAGAAGATGATCGCGCTTTGAGGCTAATCTGAGCTCGGTGGAGAAGGACCGGATGGAGTTTCCTTTTCTAGAACTAGAGTTCTTTTTGTACTTTTGGATGTCTTGTCTGTAGTTTCCTTTTACTTGGAGGGTCCTCCTAGCTTGCAGTCTGTAATCCCACCGTCATCATAATATAAAAGCAGTGTCGCGAGGTCCTTCGGGACATTTCTGTGTTCAAAAAATGTATGATTTTAGACATGTCGTCTATTTATGTGTGCGATGTTGTATCATCTATTACCGTGATTAGTTTGAACGTGTCCATGTCCTAGAACAAAACTTCGGCATGATGTACTTGTATGTTTAATTGAATTCGACCAAGTATAATGTGGAACCGATCATTGCGAGCATATGGAGATTGCGAACCGGTAATTGACAGGTGGTACATGCTCTATCTTAATCTTGTTTATCTAATGGTAATTGCAATTTATGCGGTACTGAAATAATTAGTTTTAGTTATAAACAGGGACTCTTCGGACGGGGGCTCCTTTTCAAACAAGACCGGGGAGATTTATGAAGTGCTAGAAGGGAACAAATTACTACATGAGTGTTTTGCGTGAAATGGTTAAAATTTGTAGTGGCAGATTGCCGCCAATGCAATTTTTTCATGTGGTTGATATGGTAGGATGGACATTTCAAAATTTCACGAATTATTTCGGTTTGTGACCATATATTAAATTAGTTCTGGGCTCATTTCCATATAATTTGAAATTTCAACGCGAAGTACACGAAGTACAATTAAAAAAGGGGAAACTATATATACGTGATGTGCACTAAATGTGTGGTACCCCCCAAAAAATGACCAAACATATGCGTTGCATCCAAGTACGTAACACCCATATGGCAAACGAAAGCATTGAGTAGTTGTTTGTGATGTAAGTAATCTACATATATATCAAAATACCAAACATGGCACACCAAAATATTTTTTAGAAGAACTTACCAGATTTTGGCACCATGCATGTTGGAGTTTTTTTTTTGACAGAATCCATCTTGGAGTTCGCATGGCTCTCTTCCGAAGTGAGAGGTGAGTTGGTTAATGCTAGAACCATGGCAAACTTCCGAATGTTAGTAATTTATCATGGATTCATCATTTGTGATGAAATACCTAGGAACAATGCCAAACATGACCTACCTATGTTCTTGAGAATATTCCCTTTCACCGATTTTGGCACCATGTGTGTTTTTAAGTACGTTTGCATGCCTTCTTGATTGGTTATTAAAATACCATGTCAAACTGTCGATACATGGAAAATTCCTTTGCTACAATCAAATAAACTTCGGGCTCCTTTTATTCAAAGGAATATGGAGGGCGTAGGAATATGAAAGGTGCATGATTGGAATGTTATGCCAAGTTGAATCCTATAGGAACATGATGTGTCTTTGATTGTGGCAAAGGAACTTTTCCATGAGGTATTAGCTAATGGTTTTTTCCTATAAGATTTGCACTACAAGATTCCTATATGAATAGTTCCTATGAATCAAATGACTTGTATAGGAATTTTTCCCATAAGAACCGAATCCAACATAATTCCTATGACAATCATATGAATCAAAGGAGCACGATTCCCATAGGATTGAAGTAGACATGACATCCCAATTCTATGATTTTCCTTTTCCTATACTTTCCATTTCCTATGAACCAAAGGAGGCCTAACTAGTTGGCCATACTGAAACAATTGCCAAATAAATGCCGTGCATCCTATGGCCCCCGTGAGTTTGACCTAAATTTGAAATCATGGTAAAAGGTGCTTAAAATAGGCAAATAAAAGCATGTAGTCAATTTTTTTTAGGATGTAGTACTACCTAGGGAAAATACCAAACATGCCATAATGCAAACTGTGTTTTAGAGAGTAGCCCTTCAAAAAAGTTGGCATCCACTTGTTGATTTTGCTATCGACATGACAAAATAACTGATCAGATGACCAAGTGGTAAAAATTGCAACAGATTAGACCACCACATGGTGGAAACTGCTAAAAATCATGAAAACTGCGAAGAAAAAGTTAAAGTGGTGGTTTGTGCAGCATATGGAGGATTGAGTAGTACAAGTTGGATGTGCACTACCGTGTGCCCGTGGTAATGTTCGCCTATTATGATGATGGCAAGAAAAAATGATGTTTTCTCTGCTGAAACTGTCCCGAGCTGATTTGACGAGACAAAATACAGCTACACGGCGTGCAAGGGACGGCTATACAGTACATTAGCTTCTTCTCGGGTCACACGCCTGCACCACAGGTGCAGTAAGTGCAGCAGAGACCAGAGAGAGAAGGAACGCCCGTATTATATTTGATTTCAATTCATATTGTTTTTTTCCTTGCCTCTCCGTCTTCTTCACCGCCATCTTCTCGGTGTTTTCAAGAGTGATTATCAAGTGGAGAGACAATTGCATTGGGAAAGTCTCTCCACTTGATAATCTCTGTTGAAAAACTCGCACGTCTTGTGAAATGTGAAGGCTGCACGCGTGGGGAAGGGAGACGCAAACGCCGCACCGCATAGTATACTACCTTTCTCTCCTCAGGCACCCCGGCTGGCCGCCCGCCGCAATAGTTCCTTGCATAGCGCTTGCCGTCTCCTCCAAAAACCCCCAGCGCACTTGCATCCGCCATCCACCTAAATCCACCGCCGAGTACCTTTCTGTCCTCACCACCGCCGCTGCGCCTATTCCCCTGTCCAGCAGACGACTGCGGCGTTGCGTGTGTCGCCGCCGTGTCAGATGGAGGCGGAGCCGCTCAACTCCCGAAGGCGGGTCGAGCCAGATCGGGAAGAGCCTCCGTCGAGCCTCGACCTCATCAGCCGCCTCCCCGACGAGATGCTGCACATCATCATCTCCCTCCTGCCCATGATATCCGCTGTAAGGACAACATTGCTCTCCAAACGGTGGCGCCACCTCTGGCGCTCCGTCCCACTTAACCTCCTCGTCGGCGACAACGACCTCATCAGCCGCCTACCGGACCAGATTCTCCACATCATCATCTCCCACCTGCCCACTGTATCCGCTGTAAGCACAACCTTGGTCTCCAAACGGTGGCGCCACCTCTGGCACTCCGTCCCACTTAACCTCGAGATCGACGACGAACTCGCCAAGCAAAACCACAAACGCATCGCCGCGGTCTCCAGTATCCTCGCCGCTCACCCTGGCCCCGCCAGAAGCGTGTCAATCGACCCCTTCAGAACCACTTGCAAGGTCGACACCACGCTCGACAGCTGGTTCCGGTCCAGCACCCTATCTTGCGTCGAGAACCTCAGATTCGATGCTGGAACTGTGATGCGCTCCTTCCCGCTGTCCGCGTTCCGCTGCGCGCCCACGCTGCGCATTGTCAGCATTTCTACTTGCTATTTGCCCGAGATTCATGCCAACTCCATGCTTCTTTTCCCCCAACTCAAAAGGCTCTTGCTCTATGACGTCTACATCTGTAAGGCGACGAACATCGACCGCCTGTTCACCCGCTGTATTGTGCTCGAGGCACTTCACCTTGAGGGGGTCCACGGGTTCACCCAACTCAACATTCAAATGCCAAATCTTCGTACAATTAGTGTGGCTAGCTATTGGAAACGCAACACCACCGAACTTATTCAGTTAGACACGGTGCAAATTATGGATGCATCTTGCCTCGAGAGATTGGTCATATGCGTTGATGATGTTCCACTACTAATCCAGGTCGCCAACGCACCAAAGTTGATGGTGTTGGGCTTTGCGTCGTACCCTGGCTGCCAACTTGTTATTGGACGCATAAACTATTTGGTAGAACAGCCTTCTTCTTGTTGAATTAACTCACATTTTTGTTATTTTTTTTGACATATGTACCATTGTCCTGTAGAGGATGATGCCCATAAGCTTGGAAAATTCTCTGTGCACAGTGAAGAACTTGGTTCTAAAATCTGACGGCCCTCGTCTGGATCAACTACTTGCATTTCTTAGATGCTTTCCCTGCACGGAGAAGCTATATATCCAGGTAAATTCGTTGTTGTTAACTGTTTACCACTATGAGCAAAAACTGTAGAGTTACATGGAGTTAACCTGTTATTACTTATTAGCCTAGATCAGTTGAACAATTGTACTAGAAGAACATCCACAATGGAGTTATATTATGTTGGTTCAAAACTAAACTTCTTGTCATACAATGTGTTGTATCTTGTGCATCTGTGAAGTTTCATATAAACACATGATAATATGTGATCTGTGTAAAAAAGAGAAGACATATGTAAATAGTGTGACTTACTATTTACACATCATTTGTTCTTTTTTTGTGTAGAACACAATGTATGTCCAGACTTTTAGTTTACATTTTTTTTGGAAACTTGGAAGTGTCAAAAGAAAAATGGGGTGCACCCGCAACTAGTTGCGGATTGGAGTTTCCCATGTTGGTAACCTTTCCCCAACTTTACAATGACAATAACAGATGTAAAAAAGTGCATCTATCAAATTGGAACGTGTCAGGGGATTATGTTGTTCCACGGTCCTCAATTAACACATGATTCAACTCACCTGAGATATTCATTAGTTGATAGCTATGAAGTACTTTGTTATTGTACTGACTACTTAATTTGACTTCTTTGCAGTTTTATAGAACCGGCAATAAGGTTCATGTGCTGCATAATGAGCCAGCCTGTCCCATTGAATGCCTTGATCTCCACCTCAAAGAAATTTCGATTTCTGACTACCGAGGAAGGAGAAATGATGTTATTGTCTCCAGGTTCTTTATACAGAACACTAGAATGCTCAAAGTAATGAATTTTGGTGTAAGATATCATCACAAGGAGATCTGGTGGGATACCCAGTTCAAGCAGCTAGACCTGAAGAACACCGCTTATAGAGATGTTGATTTTCAGTTTGGATATTTACCATCCTTAGATAAGTTCAGCTCGGACGGTGTTCTTAGCTGGTTGGTACATGACTTGTCAGTGGCTGATCCCTTTGCTAGAGGGATATATGCAAGAGAAGGGCCAATTTCTGCATAGTGTTAGTTTAACTCCCTATATTTTGTACTGGTCTGAACAATATATTTTATCACTCTGTTAATGTAGTTCAGACTTGATGTTATTCTTGTGAACATGGTCTAATATTCTAATGCTTTCGCGATGTATGTACTACTAGTGATATTTACAGAAGCTAGCAATTGTTTGACAAAATTTACTAAAAAAAGCCTGTAACGCATGTTCACATTCAGTTCGTCAATGCTAGTGTTCACAGAGGAAAGGTTTATTGTTCACAGAGGCTGACATGTGGGGCCCATGAGCCAGCAGAGTCCTCAACGTTTCAAAGGCGGCAGGGAATCAAAAAAAAATGAAGTAGCCACAAATTAGGGTAAAAAATAACTCCAAGAAAGGAAACTTCTTTTGTAAATAGAGGACGACATGCGGGTCCCATTTTGCACGGGATCGAAAGAAAAAAGGCAAGTGACCAAATATCAGGAGCCAAAAATAATCCACGAAAAGAAACTTTTATTGTACATAGAGGATGACATGTGGGTCCCATTTTGCAATAGCGGTCTCATAGTTTCCAGGCGGCACAGGATCAAAAGAAAAAGGAAGTAGCCAGAAATCAGGGTGTCAAAAAATCCATGAAAAGAAAGATTTCAATTGGGCTGCATCTGGACATCTGGGCCTTCGAACTATCGTGCTGGAAGCCTTTTGACTCGTACAATTTAAGCCCACTCCAAAACAGGAAAGTCCTATGCTTGGCAAAAACAAAAAACAAGGAGATTCAACATATAAGTTTGTTTATGTAAAAACAAAGATTTAATTTATCCCTTTGAAATAGCTCAGAGCGAAATACACTGTTTATTGTCTGCAAAATAATCAAGATATCACATGTTTCTTGTACGGGGAGGCTGACATCAGGGACCCATGAGCCAGCAGCGTCGTCAACGTTTTAAAGGCGGCAGGGGATCGAAAGAAAAAATAAACCAAAAATCAGTTGGTAAAAATCCAAGAAAATAAACATTTATCGTTCTAAGAGGATGACATGCGGGACCCTTGAGGCAGCAGCATCCTCAACCTTTGCATAAAGAGGATTTGCAGTACGGGGAGGCTGACATTGGGGACCCATGAGCCAGCAGCGTCGTCAACGTTTTCAAGGCGGCAGGAGATCGAAAGAAAAAATAAGCCAAAAATCAGTTGGTAAACAAAACCAAGAAAAGAAACAATTACCTTTCTGAGGGGATGACATGCGGGACCCATGAGGCAGCAGCATCCTCAACTATTCTAAGGCGGCAGGGGATCAAAAGAAAAAGGAAATAGCCGAAAATCAGAGGGTAAAAAATAAATCCAACAAAGGAAACTTTTAGGATTTGCTAAGAAACAGTCGACTTATTCTTTTTTGGCCATCAGTCGAATTTCTGTCCAACCAATTAGGCATCGCGATTGTGGACTTGCACGTGTTTCTCTGAGCCACTGTGTACCGTACTTAGGGCATGTACAATGGTAGAGAAGGCATGCCTTCCCTTACCCCGCCACATCAGCTAGAGAAGGCATTAGATATAAGTCATACAATGCATTATCTCTTACAGCCATCTCTAGCAATTAATACGAATAATTAAATTTTGGTAGGAAATTTGTTGCTAAGGGAAGACATATGTGATACAACGGAGAAAATAGTCTTCCCTTATTTCCTAAGAGATGATCCCTTAGCTAAGGGAAGACAACCTTCTCTCTCTTCGTTCTCTTTCCTCCAACTAAGCAAAAAATCTGACGTGGCATCTCTAAGGGAAGGCTGACATCACCGCATTGTACATGCCCTTAGCCATCTGCTATAGCTGCACACGTTTGTGTGGGGAGGTTTTGGATGTAAAACGCGTGCATGACTAAGTCAGCGGATAGATATTTACTGAACTTTTTGTGTAAATTTGTATATGACGAATTACAGTCCATTACACTGGTATTTACATGATTTGGAACATGTAAAATTAGGCAAACAAGTCTGTAATTTTACTTTCAAATCATGTAGACGATTTTCTTTCAGTTTCCCCATCTCACAGTTTACAGTCCATTACAACTATGTTTACATAATACAAAACATGTAATTTTCGCCAAACAACGTTTTAAGGTCTTTAAATCATGTATTATGGATTTTTTTTCTGTTTGCAACTTGTTTGTCTGTTGCTAATTATAGGGATTTAGCCCACATACAAGGCTTGGTAAAATTCTTTTTTTATGGGCTTGACTGATTTTTGCCTATGCCATGTGCCGTCTTATAATTTGAAGAAAAACTGACTTACGCTGAATTGAAAATCAGTCAGCTGACAAATAGACATCCCCAACTTTTATTGTTCATAGAGGATGACATGCGGCACCCATGAGCCAGCAGCCTCAACGTTTCAAAGTCGGCATGAGATCGAAAGAAAAAGGCAAGTGACCAAATATCAGGAGCCAAAGATAATCCAAGAAAAGAAACTTTATTGTACATAGAGGATGACATGCGGGTCCCATTTAGCAGCAGCTGTATCAACGTTTGAGAGGCAGAGATCGAAAGAAAAAGGCAAGTGACCAAATATGAGGTGCCAAAAAATCCAAGAAAAGAAAGTTTTATAGTACATAGAGGATGACATTTAGCATCAGCGGTATCACCGTTTGAGAAGCGGCAGGGGATCAAAAGAAAAAAGGAAATAACCAGAAATTAATTAGGGGTCAAAAATAAATCCACCAAAGGAAACTTTTATTGTTCATAGAGGATGACATATGGGACCGACCTGCCAACAGCGTCCTCATCGTTTCAAAGGGGGGGATCAAAAGAAAAAGGCAAATATCCAGAAATTAGGGGTAAAAAATAACTCCAAGAAAGGAAACTTTTATTGTTCGTAGAGGATGACATGCGGGACCCATGAGCCAGCAGAATCCTCAACGTTTCAAAGGCGGCAGGTGATCGAAAAGGCAAGTGACCAAATATCAGGAGCCAAAAATAATCCAAGATTTATTGTACATAGAGGATGACATGCGGGTCCCATTTTGCAGCAGCGGTCTCAATGTTTCAAATGCGTCTTGAGATCAAAAGAAAAAGAAAGTAGCTAGAAATTAGGGGCTCAAAATAATCCAAGAAAAGAAAGTTGATGGACATAGAGGATGACATGAGGGTCCCATTTAGCAGCAGTTCCTCAACGTTTCAAACGTGGCATGAGATCGAAAGAAAAAGGCAAGTGACCAAATATCAAGAGCCAAAAATAATCCAAGAAAAGAAACTTGAATGTACATAGAGGATGACATGCGGGTCCCATATAGCAGCAGCTGTATCAACGTTTGAGAGGCGGCAGGCGATCGAAAGAAAAAGGCAAGTGACCAAATATGAGGTGCCAAAAAAATCCAAGAAAAGAAAGTTTTATAGTACATAGTGGATGACATGCGGGTCCCATTTTGTAGCAGCGCTCTCAACGCTTCCAAGGCGGCACAGGACCAAAAGAAAAATGAAGTAGCCAGAAATCAGGGGTTGAAAAAATCCAAGAAAAGAAAGATTTCAATTGGGCTGCATCTGGACATCTGGCCTTCGAACTATCTTTCTGGGCCTTTTGACTCGTACAATTTCAGCCCACTCCAAAACAGGAAAGTTCGGATTTTTCTAAAAAAAACAGGAAAGTCCTACTATGCTTCGCAAAAACAAAAAACAAGGAGATTCAACATATAAGTTTGTTTATGTAAATATAAAGATTTAATTTATCAGTTTGCAATAGCGCAGAGCGAAATACAATGTTTATTGTCTGCAAAATAAGATATCACATGTTTCTTGTACGGGGAGGCTGACATCGGGGACCCATGAGCCAGCAGCGTCAACGTTTCAAAGGCGGCAGGGGATCGAAAATAAAAAAACCAAAAATAAGTTGGTAAAAAAATCCAAGAAAAGAAAACATTTATCATTCTGAGAGGATGACCTGCGGGACCCATGAGGCAGCAGCATCCTCAACGTTTATTGTTTATAGAGGCTGACATGTGGGACCCGTGAGCCAGCAGCGTCGTCAACGTTTTAAAGGCGGCAGGAGATCGAAAGAAGAAAAAAAAGCCAAAAATCAGTTGGTAAACAAAATCCAAGAAAAGAAACATTAACCTTTCTGAGAGGATGACATGCGGGACCCATGAGGCAGCAGCATCCTCAACGATTCCAAGGCGCCAGGGGATCAAAAGAAAAAAAGGAAATAGCCAGAAATTAATTAGGGGTCAAAAATAAATCCACCAAAGGAAACTTTTATTGTTCATAGAGGATGACATATGGGACCGACCTGCCAACAGCGTCCTCATCGTTTCAAAGGGGGCAGGGGATGAAAAGAAAAAGGCAAATAGCCAAAATTAGGGGTCAAAAATAAATCCAAGAAAGGAAACTTTTATTGGTCGTAGAGGATGACATGCGGGACCCATGAGCCAGCAGCTTACTCAACGTTTCAAAGGCGGCATGAGATCGAAAGAAAAAGGCAAGTGACAAAATATCAGGAGCCAAAAATAATCCAAGATTTAGTGTACATAGAGGATGTCATGTGGGTCCCATTTTGCAGCAGCGGTCTCAATGTTTGAAATGCGGCTTGAGATCGAAAGAAAAAGAAAGTAGCTAGTAATTAGGGGGTAAAAAAATCCAAGAAAAGAAAGCTGATGGACATAGAGGATGACATGTGGGTCCCATTTTGCAGCAGCGGTCTCAATGTTTGAAATGCGGCTTGAGATCAAAAGAAAAAGAAAGTACCTAGTAATTAGGGGGTCAAAAAAATCCAAGAAAAGAAAGTTGATGGACATAGAGGATGACATGCGGGTCCCTTGAGCCAGCAGCTTACTCAACGTTTCAAAGAGGGCAGGGGATCAAAAGAAAAAGGCAAGCCAAAAATCAGAGGGTGAAAAAAAATCCAACAAAGGAAAGTTTTATAGCACATAGAGGATGACATGCGGGTCCCATGAGCCAGCAGGTTCCTCAACGTTTCAAACGTGGCATGAGATCGAAAGAAAAAGGCAAGTGACCAAATATCAGGAGCCAAAAATAATCCAAGATTTATTGTACATAGAGGATGACATGTGGGTCCCATTTTGCAGCAGCGGTCTCAATGTTTGAAAGCGGCTTGAGATCAAAAGAAAAAGAAAGTACCTAGTAATTAGGGGGTCAAAAAAATCCAAGAAAAGAAAGTTGATGGACATAGAGGATGACATGCGGGTCCCTTGAGCCAGCAGCTTACTCAACGTTTCAAAGGGGGCAGGGGATCAAAAGAAAAAGGCAAGCCAAAAATCAGAGGGTGAAAAAAATCCAACAAAGGAAAGTTTTATAGCACATAGAGGATGACATGCGGGTCCCATGAGCCAGCAGGTTCCTCAACGTTTCAAACGTGGCATGAGATCGAAAGAAAAAGGCAAGTGACCAAATATCAGGAGCCAAAAATAATCCAAGATTTATTGTACATAGAGGATGACACGTGGGTCCCATTTTGCAGCAGCGGTCTCAATGTTTGAAATGCGGCTTGAGATCAAAAGAAAAAGAAAGTAGCTAGTAATTAGGGGGTCAAAAAAATCCAAGAAAAGAAAGTTGATGGACATAGAGGATGACATGCGGGTCCCTTGAGCCAGCAGCTTACTCAACGTTTCAAAGGGGGCAGGGGATCAAAAGAAAAAGGCAAGCCAAAAATCAGAGGGTGAAAAAAAATCCAACAAAGGAAACTTTTATAGCACATAGAGGATGACATGCGGGTCCCATGAGCCAGCAGGTACCTCCACGTTTCAAACGTGGCATGAGATCGAAAGAAAAAGGCAAGTGACCAAATATGAGGTGCCAAAAAAACTCCAAGAAAAGAAAGTTGATTGCTCATAGAGGATGACATGCGGGTCCCATTTAGCTGCAGCGGTCTCACCGTTTGAGGGGATCGAAAGAAAAAGTCAAGTGACCAAATATGAGGTGCCAAAAATAATCCAAAAAAAGAAAGTTTTATAGTACATAGAGGATGACATGCGGGTCCCATTTAGCAGCAGCGGTATCACTGTTTGAGAGGCAGCAGGGGATCGAAAGAAAAAGTCAAGTTACCAAATATGAGGTGCCAAAAAATCCAAGAAAAGAAAGTTTTATAGTACATAGTGGATGACATGCGGGTCCCATTTAGCAGCAGCGGTATCACTGTTTGAGAGGCAGCAGGGGATCGAAAGAAAAAGTCAAGTGACCAAATATGAGGTGCCAAAAAAATCCAAGAAAAGAAAGTTTTATAGTACATAGAGGATGACATGCGGGTCCCATTTAGCAGCGGTATCACCGTTTGAGAGGCAGCAGTGATCGAAAGAAAAAGTCAAGTGACCAAATATGAGGTGCCAAAAATAATCCAAAAAAAGAAAGTTTTATAGTACATAGAGGATGACATGCGGGTCCCATTTAGCAGCAGCGGTATCACTGTTTGAGAGGCAGCAGGGGATCGAAAGAAAAAGTCAAGTTACCAAATATGAGGTGCCAAAAATAATCCAAGAAAAGAAAGTTTTATAGTACATAGAGGATGACATGCGGGTCCCATTTAGCAGCAGGTATCACCGTTTGAGAGGCAGCAGGTGATCGAAAGAAAAAGTCAAGTGACCAAATATGAGGTGCCAAAAAAATCCAAGAAAAGAAAGTTTTATAGTACATAGAGGATGACATGCGGGTCCCATTTAGCAGCAGCGGTATCACCGTTTGAGAGGCGGCATCGAAAGAAAAAGGTAAGTGACCAAATATGAGGTGCCAAAAATAATTCAAGAAAAGAAAGTTTTATAGTACATAGAGGATGACATGCGGGTCCCATTTAGCAGCAGCGGTATCACCGTTTGAGAGGCGGCAGGGATCGAAAGAAAAAGGCAAGTGACCAAATTTGAGGTGCCAAAAAAACTCCAAGAAAAGAAAGTTGATTGCACATAGAGGATGACATGCGGGTCCCATTTAGCAGCAGCGGTCTCAACGTTTCCAAGGCGGCAAGGGATCAAAAGAAAAAGGAAGTAGCCAGAAATCAGGGGGTCAAAAAAATCCAAGAATAGAAAGAATTTTGGTTAATAGAGGATGACATGCGGGACCCATGATCCTGCATCGTAAACGGCTCGATCGGAGAACGTTGAACGAGATGGCGCGATCTAGAAAAAAACAATGCCAGAGAGGCTGCCATCTGGGCCCTACATCCCTCGGCGGTGCGGATTTGCGTTGACTCGGCCGGCGAACCCGAGATTTCGAGATGCACCACGTCCCGGGCCACCATACGCGACGTTTTGGCCGCTTTCGTCGGGCTAGGTGGCCTCAAAAACGAGAAAAAAAAAGTTTTGACATGCACCACGGAGGGACCAAAATCGTCGGCCATGGTACACCAGCAACCACGGCGCGACTTCAACTTCGTCGGCCATGGCAACTTTTCTTGTAGTGTTATGAACTGCCTAAGAAGAATTTTGATAAGTATCATGAACCGTATAAAGATAAAGTTGATTCATCTGTAAACAAATGTGTAGTGATTGAAACTGTTGATAATGTTATTCCTGAAGCTTATATTGAAAAAACTCCTTTCCCTGTTAAAATGAAGGAGTACTCTGTCATATCTAGTGCGGTTAATAAAAGTGAAAAGAAACCTAAAGAACCTGAAGAACAAATTAAAATTGAACCTGCTGTTGCAATAGTTAAAGATCTTGTGACTGAAAATGTGGAGGATGGTCATATTATTTTCTGTGAAGATGCTTCTAATATTCTTTCACAGTGTTGGGCCTCCAAGAGCAGAGGTTTGTAGAACAGCAGCAAGTTTCCCTTAAGTGGATTACCCAAGGTTTATCGAACTCAGGGAGGAAGAGGTCAAAGATATCCCTCTCAAGCAACCCTGTAATCACAAAGCAAGAAGTCTCTTGTGTCCCCAACACACCAAATACACTTGTCAGGTGTATAGGTGTACTAGTTCGGCGAAGAGATAGTGAAATACAAGTAATATGGATGTATATGAGTGGTAATAGCAATCTGAATAAAATATGGCAGCGAGTAAACATGCAACAAAACAGTAAACAAACGGAGATTCGATGCTTGGAAGCAAGGCCTAGGGATCCTGCTTTCACTAGTGGACACTCTCAACAATGATCACATAATAGGACTACTCTACACCCTTTTGTTGGATGATGAACACCACTAATTGTGTAGGATTACACGAACCCTCAATGCCGGAGTTAACAAGCTCCACAATTAAATGTTCATATTTAAATAACCTTAGAGTGCATGAAAGATCGACATGACTAAACCAAGTACTAACATAGCATGCACACTGTCACCTTCACGCTATGGAGGAATAGATCACATCAATACCATCATAGTAATAGTTAACTTCATAATCTACAAGAGATCATAATCATAGCCTACGCCAAGTACTAACACAGTGCACACACTGTCACCATTACACCGTGTAGGAGGAATAAAACTACTTTAATAACATCACTAGAGTAGCACATAGATGATATTCAACTAGATCACATAAAGAGAGAGATGAACCACATAGCTACAGCGGAGCCCTCAGCCCCGGGGGTGAATTACTCCCTCCTCATCATGGAGACAGCGATGGCGGTGAAGATGGCGATGGAGACGGCGGTGGAGATGACTCCGGGGCAATTCCCCGTCCGGCAGGTGCCGGAACAGAGACTTCTGTCCCCCGAATCTTGATTTCGATGGCGGCGGATCTGGAAGGTTTTCTCGGGTCTCGTCTTCTCTGTCGGTGTTTTTAGGTCAGGGACGATTAAATAGGCGAAGAGATGGAGTCGGAGGGGCCACGGGTGCCCACACCACGGGGGGCGCGCCCGGGCCGCGCCGGGGTGTGTGTGGGGCCCTGGCTCCCCTCTCGTCCTTCTCCGGTGCTCTAGAAGCTTCCGGAATTATAAGGTCCTCGGTCTTGATTTCGTCCGATTCCGAAAATATTTCTTTACTAGGATTTCTGAAACCAAAAACAGCAAAAACAGAACGGCCTTTCGATCTCAATAGGTTAGTTCCGGAAAACGCATAATAATGACATATAATGTGTATAAAACATGTAGGTATCATCAATAAAGTAGCATGGAACATAAGAAATTATAGATACGTTTGGGACGTATCAAGCATCCCCAAGCTTAGTTCCTACTCGCCCTCGAGTAGGTAAACGATAACAATGATAATTTCTTAAGTGACATGCCATCATAACCTTGATCATACTATTGTAAAGCACATGAGATGAATGCAGAGATTCGAAGCAATGATGAAGATAATGAGTAAACAAATGAATCATATAACAAAGACTTTTCATGAATAATACTTTCAAGACAAGCATCAATAAGTCTTGCATAAGAGTTAACTCATAAGCAATAAATTCTTAGTAGAAAGCTTTGAAACAACACAAAGGAAGATATAAGTTTCAGCGGTTGCTTTCAACTTTAACATGTATATCTCATGGATAATTGTCAACACAAAGTAATATAACAAGTGCAATAGGTAAACATGTAAGAATCAATGCACACAATTTACACAAGTGTTTGCTTCTAAGATAGAAAGAATAGGTAAACTGACTCAACAATAAAGTAAAAGAATGGCCCTTCAAAGAGGAAAGCATCGATTGCTATATTTGTGCTAGAGCTTTGATTTTGAAAACATATAGAGAGCATAAAAGTAAAGTTTTGAGAGGTGTTTGTTGTTGTCAACGAATGGTAGCGGGTACTCTAACCCCCTTGCCAAACAAACCTTCAAAGAGCGGCTCCCATTTTATTTTATTTTTGGGTGGCACTCCTTCCAACCTTTCTTTCACAAACCATGGCTAACCGAATCCTCGGGTGCCTGCCAACAATCTCATACCATGAAGGAGTGCCTTTTATTTTAGTTTTATTATGATGACACTCCTCCCCACCTTTGCTTTCTCAAGCCATGGCTAACCGAATCCTTCGGGTGCCGTCCAACAATCACATACCATGGAGGAGTGTCTATTTTTGTTAATTAATTTGGGACTGGGAATCCCATTGCCAGCTCTTTTTGCAAAATTATTGGATAAGCGGATGAAGCCACTAGTCCATTGGTGAAAGTTGCCCAACAAGATTGAAAGATAAACACCACATACTTCATCATGAGCTATAAAACATTGACACAAATAAGAGGTAATAACTTTTGAATTTGTTTAAAGGTAGCACTCAAGCAATTTACTTTGGAATGGCGGAGAAATACCATGTAGTAGGTAGGTATGGTGGACACAAATGGCATGAATATTGGCTCAAGTATTTGGATGCATGAGAAGTATTCCCTCTCTATACAAGGTTTAGGCTAGCAAGGTTATTTGAAGCAAACTCAAGTATAAAATGGTGCAGCAAGACTCACATATAAACATATTGTAAGCATTATAAGACTTTACATCGTCTCCTTGTTGTTCAAACACCTCAACCAGAAAATATCTAGACTTAGAGAGACCAATCATGCAAACCAAATTTTAACAAGCTCTATGTAATTATTCATTAATGGGTACAAGGTACATGATGCAAGAGCTTAAACAAGATCTATATGAGCACAACAATTGCCAAGTATCACATTATTCAAGACATTACACCAATTACTACATGTAGCATTTCCCGTTTCCAATCATATAACAATTAACGAAGCAGTTTCAACCTTCGCCATGAAAATTAAAAGCTAAGAACACATGTGTTCATACGAACCAGCGGAGCGTGTCTCTCTCCCAAACAATCATTTATTCAAACAAAAACAAAAACAAAAACATACAGACGCTCCAAGTAAAGTACATAAGATGTGACCGAATAAAAATATAGTTTCAAGAGAAGGAACCTGATACTTTGTCGATGAAGAAGGGGATGCCTTGGGCATCCCCAAGCTTAGATGCTTGAGTCTTCTTGAAATATGCAAGGATGAACCACCGGGGCATCCCCAAGCTTAGACTTTTCATTCTTCTTGATCGTAGTATATCATCCTCCTCTCTTGACCCTTGAAAACTTCCTTCACACCAAACTTCAAGCAAACTCATTAGAGGGTTAGTGCATAATCAAAAATTCACATGTTCAGAGGTGACACAAACATTCTTTTCACTTCTGGACATTGCATAAAGCTACTGGACATTAATGGATCAAAGAAATGAATCCAACATAGCAAAAGAGGCAATGCGAAATAAAAGGCAGAATCTGTCAAAAACAGAACAGTCCGTAAAGACGAATTTAAAGCTGGCACCAGACTTGCTCAAATGGAAAAACTCAAAACTAATGAAAGTTGCGTACATATATGAGGATCACGCTCGTAAATTGGCAGATTTTTTCGAATTTTCTACAGAGGCCTGTGCCCAGATTCGTGACAGACAGCAATGCTGTTTCTGCGCAGCGATCCCAAATATAACATCAACTTTAGCATAGAAACTTTACTTGGCACAAAAACTTGATAAGGAGAGGTTGCTACAGTAGTAAAAAACTTCCAAAACACAAATATAAAACAAAGTACTGTAGCAAAATAACACATGGGTTATCTCCCAAGAAGTTCTTTCTTTATAGCCATTAAGATGGGCTCAGCAATTTTGGTGATGCACCCGCAAGAAATAGTATTTGAAGCAAAAGAGAGCTTCAAGAGGCAATTCAAAACACATTTGAGCCTAACATGCTTCCTATGCAGAAGAATCTTATACACAAATGAATTCATGAAGAGCAAAGTGACAAGCATAAGAGGATAAAACACGAGTAACTTAAAGATTCTCAACATAAAGAGGGGAAACTTAATATTATTAAGATGCATATAACCATATTTCCCTCTCTCATAATAACTTTCAGTAGCATCATTGATGAAATCCACAATATACCCATCACTTAAAACATTCTTATCATGGTTCATATGCATAGAAGTATCATTAATTTTGGCATAAGAAGAGTTATTCTCATTAATAGTAATTGGAGCAAGATTATTATCAAGAATTTGAACATGGTAAACAAGTTGCATATTAAAAGAATTGTTTTTGGTAATCCAATCATGACTATGACAAGTTTCATAAGGATAGTTATAACCTATATCATAGCATTCTTTATAATAATCATCAAAGATCGGAGGCACAGTGTCATCATAAGAAATAGAATAGTTATCTTTCACAGTCGGTTTATCTATGACCATACCATCATTGTTATTAGAAGGAGATGTATCAAGAACATAATGACCAGTAGCAAAAGGATTTTCAAACACCTCTTCCCCAAGCTTAGAGCTTTCTATATCATTATGGGAGGAAGCATGGATAGCACTGACACTATGGCAATTATTATCATTTTCAGAATTAGTTTCCCAGAGATTTGTAATATCAAAAGTAGTATGCTCATTCAAATCATGATCGCTAATGTATGTAAAGGGCATAGGAAGATCATCGTATTCAGATTCATTATCACAATAATCATTAGGAGCAACATACTTACGGTTACCTAGCGTTATCTCATTCACGCGGGGATACGCCGTTACCTCTTTCTTTTTATTCTCCTTCTTCTTCTTCTTCTTCTTCTTCGTTCCCTTCTTCTTCTTCTTCTTCTTCTTCCCTCTCCTCGCTCCCTTCTTTAGGAGGAAGAGGCTTGAAGGGTGGCTTGTCCGCATAACCTGATTTACTTTTAGAAACAATAGAAGAAACTTGGGAGGATCCCTCCTTTTCATTAATTAATTGAAAACACACAGCGGTCCTATCATATTTTGGCAAGGTGTCATCTTCTAAAATATTCTGTATGTAAGTATTTGTATGGCAATTATTAATGCAATAAGAAAAACACCCATGCAGGACATCATCAATATCAAGATCGTTAATATTTAACAAAGAAATTTTTCTTGATAACTCTTCACATTTCAAAAATAAGGTAAGTTCATCATGCTGATTAGGAATAATTTCATCATCACAATACAAATTTGCAGCACTCATGGGGTTTGAATTATCATTGGAGGAGCATTGAAAATTAAAATGACCAACTCTATGGCAAAGTTCACAAATAAAAGGATAGAGGGCACACACTTTTTCTCCAAGATCATCTAGAGCTCTAGACCACTTTCTAGTTTTTTCATTTCTGTGATGGATACAATATTCATCTTCTATTTGATTAATTCCACAAGGTCTATGTATTCCACAAAAATTAACATGCTTATAGGAAATAGCATTCTTAGGAGTTTGAGCACGCTTATTGCAATCATTAACAACAATTTCATTCTTCATGCAAGCGTCTTTAAAAGGTTCATGATACTTATCAAAATTCTTCCTAGGCAATTCAATGTGAGAAGCAAAAGCTTTATAAAGATTTGCAGCAACTTGAGAGTCAAGACCATAAGTAGCACTCATATTTCGAAATTTACCACTATCCATGAAAGTTTCAATGCATTCATAATCATAATTTATACCTGACTCTTTACCTTTGTCGTTCTCCCAATCTTCAGCGTTCTCCTTAATCCGATCAAGAAGGTCCCTTTTAAACTCTTCTTTATTGCTCGTGAATGATCCAGAACAAGTAGTATCCAGCAAGGTCTTATCTTGAAAAGAAAGTCTTGCATAGAAATTATCAATGATGATATTACCTGGAAGCTCATGATTGGGGCATTTGAGCATTAAAGACTTCAATCTCTCCCATGCTTGGGCAATACTCTCTCCATCATGAGGCCAGAAATTATATATATGGTTTCGATCTTTGTGAATTTCACTTGGAGGATAGAACTTGGAATAAAATAGAGGCACAATATCCTTCCAATCAAGAGAGCGCCCGTCCTTCAGCAGTTTATACCAATGCGCCGCTTTACCAGACAGCGACATAGAGAATAGTTTCTTCTTCACTTCATCCATAGAGATACCTGCACACTTGAATAACCCGCATAATTCATGCAAAAATAGTAAATGATCTCCAGGATGGACAGTTCCATCCCCTTCATAGCGGTTATCCATAACACGTTCAATAATTTCCATAGGTATTTTATACGGAATACTTTCAGCAGGTGGATTTAAAATATCAGAAGCATCATTAGAATTATCGCATATGGGAGATAAAGCATCATCAGAGCAAAATATTTCTTCCAAAGCGGAGGAGCAAAAAAGATTATTTTTATGTAAACTAGCTTCCCCAAGCTTAGACTTCTTCATAGCATTAGCAGTAATTGCATTCATACTAATAACATTGCTACTATCATGTAAATAAGGTTCCATAGGTTTTTTAATTTTCGCATCAAACAATTCTAAATCAGGAAAAAGATTAAAAAGCTCACTAATTTTTTTGTTGTTTTCCATTATGCCTAACTAGTGAAAATAAAAACAAGAAACAAAAAGATGTAATTGCAGAGTCTAAAGGAAATAGCTTCGAGCACACACACAATGGCGCCAGAAAAGTACTTTACCTGGAACCGAAGTATGAGTGCCTTTTACCTTTCCTCCCCGGCAACGGCGCCAGAAAAGTGCTTGATGTCTACGGGAGCTTCTATTCTTGTAGACAGTGTTGGGCCTCCAAGAGCAGAGGTTTGTAGAACAGCATCAAGTTTCCCTTAAGTGGATTACCCAAGGTTTATCGAACTCAGGGAGGAAGAGGTCAAAGATATCCCTCTCAAGCAACCCTGCAATCACAAAGCAAGAAGTCTCTTGTGTCCCCAACACACACACTTGTCAGGTGTATAGGTGTACTAGTTCGGCGAAGAGATAGTGAAATACAAGTAATATGGATGTATATGAGTGGTAATAGCAATCTGAATAAAATATGGCAGCGAGTAAACATGCAACAAAACAGTAAACAAACGGAGATTCGATGCTTGGAAGCAAGGCCTAGGGATCCTGCTTTCACTAGTGGACACTCTCAACAATGATCACATAATAGGACTACTCTACACCCTTTTGTTGGATGATGAACACCACTAATTGCGTAGGATTACACGAACCCTCAATGCCGGAGTTAACAAGCTCCACAATTCAATGTTCATATTTAAATAACCTTAGAGTGCATGAAAGATCGATACGACTAAACCAAGTACTAACATAGCATGCACACTGTCACCTTCACGCCAGTTAGGAGGAATAGATCACATCAATACCATCATAGTAATAGTTAACTTCATAATCTACAAGAGATCATAATCATAGCCTACGCCAAGTACTAACACAAGTGCACACACTGTCACCATTACACCGTGTAGGAGGAATAAAACTACTTTAATAACATCACTAGAGTAGCACATAGATGATATTCAACTAGATCACATAAAGAGAGAGATGAACCACATAGCTAGCGGAGCCCTCAGCCCCGGGGGTGAATTACTCCCTCCTCATCATGGAGACAGCGATGGCGGTGAAGATGGTGGTGGAGACGGCGGTGGAGATGACTCCGGGGGCAATTCCCCGTCCGGCAGGGAACAGAGACTTCTGTCCCCCGAATCTTGATTTCGCGATGGCGGCGGCTCTGGAAGGTTTTCTCGGGTCTCGTCTTCTCTGTCGGTGTTTTTAGGTCAGGGACGATTAAATAGGCGAAGAGATGGAGTCGGAGGGGCCACGGGGTGCCCACACCACAGGGGCGCCCCCGGGCCGCGCCGGGGTGGGGTGGGGCCCCCCTGGCTCCCCTCTCGTCCTTCTCCGGTGCTCTGGAAGCTTCCGGGAATTATAAGGTCCTCGGTCTTGATTTCGTCCGATTCCGAAAATATTTCTTTACTAGGATTTCTGAAACCAAAAACAGCAGAAAACAGCCTTTCGGCATCTCGTCAATAGGTTAGTTCCGGAAAACGCATAATAATGACATATAATGTGTATAAAACATGTAGGTATCATCAATAAAGTAGCATGGAACATAAGAAATTATAGATACGTTTGGGACGTATCAAGATGCTTCTAATATTGTTTCACATCCTAATAAACCCAAACAAGTTAGTGTTCCTATGCTATCTGTTAGAATTGGTGATCATTGCTATTATGGTTTATGTGATATTGGTGCAAGTGTTAGTGCTATTCCTTATGAGCTTTACACGGAGATTATGCATGAAATTGGTTCTTGTGAACTTGAAGATATTGATGTGGTTATTCATTTGGCTAATAGAGAAACTATTTCTCCAATTGGTATTGTTCGAGATGTGGAAGTTCTATGTGGTAAGATTAAATATCCTGCTGACTTTTTGGTACTTGGTTCTGCTGCTAGTGATCATTGTCCTATCATTTTTGGTAGACCTTTTCTAAATACTTGTGGAGCTATTATAGATTGTAAGAAAGAGAAAATTTTGACTAGATTTGCTGGTGAACCTTATGAATTTAACTTTTCTAAATTTACCAAAACTCCTTATAAAGCTGACTTGCCTAGTAATGATTTTAAAATGGAGCAGTGTGCATCTATTGTTCTTGTTCCTAATAATCCTTTGCAGCAACATTTGGAGAATAGTGAAAGTGAAGCTTTTAGGAAAGAAAGAGATGAGCTTGAGGAAATTTTTCTTCGCCAACCTATTCTCAAGCATGATTTACCGGTGGAAGATTTGGGTACAACACCGCCACCAAAGGAAGATCCTGTTTTTGATTTAAAGCCTTTACCTGATAATCTTAAATATGCTCATATTGATGATAAGAAAATATATCCTGTTATTATTAGTTCTAAGCTTTCAGAGATTGAGGAAGAAAGGTTATTGGAAATATTGAAGAAACACCGAGGAGCTATTGGTTATACTCTTGATGATTTGAAAGGGATTTCTCCTTCTATTTGCCAACATGCTATTAATATGGAAGAAGATGCAAAGCCTGTTGTTGAACATCAACGTCGTCTAATTCCGAAGATGAAAGAGGTGGTAAGGAACGAGGTATTAAAACTTCTTGAAGCTGGTATTATATATCCTATTGCTGATAGTAGATGGGTTAGTCCTGTGCATTGTGTTCCTAAGAAAGGAGGAATGACTGTTGTGCCTAATGATAATGATGAGCTTATCCCTCAAAGAATAGTTGTAGGTTATAGAATGTGCATTGATTTTCGTAAAGTTAATAAAGTTACTAAGAAAGATCATTACCCTTTACCCTTTATTGATCAAATGCTAGAAAGGTTATCTAAAAATACTCATTTTTGCTTTCTTGATGGTTATTCTGGGTTTTCACAAATTGTTGTTAAAGCTAAAGATCAAGAGAAAACCACGTTTACTTGTCCTTATGGAACTTATGCTTATAGGCGTATGCCTTTTGGTTTATGTAATGCTCCTGCTACTTTTCAAAGATGCATGTCTGCTATTTTTCATGGTTTTTGCGAAAGTATTGTAGAGGTGTTCATGGATGATTTTTCTGTCTATGGGAATTCTTTTGATAATTGCTTGCGAAACCTCGATAAAGTTTTGCAGAGATGTGAAGAAACTAACCTTGTTCTTAATTGGGAGAAATGCCACTTTATGGTTAATGAAGGAATTGTATTGGGACATAAAATTTCCGAGAGAGGTATTGAAGTTGATAGAGCTAAAGTTGAAGCAATTGAGAAGATGCCCTATCCGAGGGATGTTAAAGGTATTCGTAGTGTTCTTGGTCATGCTGGGTTTTATAGGAGATTTATTAAAGATTTCTCTAAAATTTCAAAGCCTCTTACTAATCTTCTTCAAAAAGATGTACCTTTTGTTTTTGATGATGATTGTAAGGAAGCTTTTGAAACTCTAAAGAAAGCCTTAACAACTGCTCCTGTAGTCGAACCTCCTGATTGGAATTTGCCTTTTGAAATTATGTGTGATGCTAGTGATTTTGCTGTAGGCGCTGTTCTTGGACAGCGGGTAGATAAAAAATTAAATGTTATTCATTATGCTAGTAAGACTCTTGATGTTGCTCAAAGAAATTATGCTACAACTGAAAAGGAATTGTTAGCTGTAGTCTTTGCTTGTGATAAGTTTAGACCCTATATTGTTGATTCGAAAGTTACAATTCATACTGATCATGCTGCAATTAGATACCTTATGACAAAGAAAGATGCTAAGCCAAGGCTTATTAGATGGGTACTTCTGTTGCAAGAATTTGATTTACATATTATAGATAGGAAAGGTGCTGATAATCCTGTTGCTGATAATTTGTCTAGATTGGAAAATATTGCTTATGATCCTGTTCCTGTTAATGATAGTTTTCCAAATGAACAATTGGCTGTAATAAAGGTGAGCTCGCGAGAGAGCCCTTGGTATGCAGATTATGCTAACTTTATTGTTTCGAAGTATTTGCCTCCAACCTTTTCAGCTCAGCAAAGGAGGAAATTATTTTATGACTTGAGGCATTATTTTTGGGATGACCCACACTTATATAAAGAAGGAGTAGATGGTATTATGCGAAGATGTGTTCCTGAATATGAACAACAGGAGATATTGAATAAATGTCATGGTAGTGTTTATGGAGGACATCACGCTGGAGATAGAACCGCGCAAAAGGTTCTACAATCAGGTTTTTATTGGCCAACACTCTTCAAAGATGCAAGGAAATTTATTTTATCTTGTGATGAATGTCAAAGAGTTGGTAATATCTCTAGACGCAATGAAATGCCTATGAATTATACTCTTGTTATTGAACCATTCGATTGTTGGGGATTCGACTTCATGGGTCCTTTCCCTTCTTCAGATGGTAACACTCATATACTTGTCGCTGTTGATTATGTTACTAAATGGGTAGAAGCTATACCTACAAAAAGTGCTGATGGTGAGACCTCTATAAAAATGCTTGTAGATATTATATTTCCTAGATTTGGAGTACCTAGATATATTATGACTGATGGAGGTTCTCATTTTATTCATGGAGGTTTTAGAAAAACTCTTGCTAAGTATGGTATTAATCATAGAATTGCTTCTGCTTATCACCCTCAAACTAGTGGTCAAGTAGAATTATCAAATAGAGAGATTAAAGCTATCTTAGGAAAGACTGTTAATAAATCTAGAAAGAATTGGGCTAGCAAATTGAAAGAAGCACTATGGGCTTATAGAACTGCTTATAAAAATCCTATGGGAATGTCACCTTATAAAATGGTTTATGGAAAAGCTTGTCATTTACCTCTAGAACTAGAGCACAAAGCTTATTGGGCTGTTAGAGAACTAAATAAAGATCCTAAATTAGCCGGTAATAAGAGGTTGTTGCAATTAAGTTCTCTAGATGAATGGAGAAGTGAAGCTTATGAAAATGCTAAACTCTTTAAAGAAAAAGTTAAGAAGTGGCATGATAGAAGGATCATTAAAAGAGAATTTAATGTTGGAGATAAAGTTCTATTGTATCGGTCTCGTCTCAGATTCTTTGCAGGGAAATTACTCTCGAAGTGGGAAGGACCATATGTTGTTGAGGAGGTGTATCGTTCAGGAGCAATTAAAATTAGCTCTCTCCAAGGCAATGCCACACAAGTGGTGAATGGACAAAGACTCAAGCATTATATCTCGGGTGATTCTTATAATGTTGATGTTGATATTATTCAAGTGGAAACACCGGAGGCTTTCATCAAAGGACAAATTGACAGTCCGCCAGAACTGGACTTTGAATAGGTAACAGTACAGGTAATAAAAAGTCCGCGTTTACCTTTCCGAACATTATTTTTGCTGTTTTTGGAAAATATGAAAAATTACGGAATCGAAACGGAGTGGAAAAGACGCGCGAGGGCCCGTCACCACAGGCCGGCGCGGGCCCCACCCTGGCCGCGCCGACCTATGGTGACGGCACCTCGGCGTCCCGTTTCCACTCGTTTTCGGCCTGGAACCTTCCTTTTGTCGTAAAAATATTTGCTATATAATCCCCCGGACCCCTGGAGGTCCGTAATATCGTTTTCTCGTCGTGTTTTGTTTCGAGCTGTTTTCTGCCAGATTTGTTTTGATCTAGAAGCACCATGGTCTCCAACAACAAGGACAAGGGGCCTTGGAAGGAAGAGATGGATGAAAGGATCAATAAGGAGAAGGAGAAGATAGCATCAGCAAAAGGAGAGTGGGAAACTACGAAGAGTAAGCCAATCTTGGTGGGATCGGTTAACACTGGGCGTTCTTTTTCTCATAACTTGCAGGGAGCTCTTCCGCCTGCTCTGGACCTCGACTCTTTCCCTTGTGTGGAGGAAGCAATACGGGTTGCTGATGAGTTTTGTGATCAATATCGTGCTCTCAAAAGGGAAGTGGAGATACTTCAGGAGGAGAACCAGCGACTTCGCAGAATGCTGGAATATTACTCAAATCCCAGCACAAGGCCGTCACCGCCACACTCGGGTAACAATGAGTCTCTTCAGGTTTTGGTGCAGAATTACAAAATTGAGAAGCTGAAGCTGAAGGAGATCCTTATGAAGCGCGAGAGGAATCCATCACCATCATCACCGAAGGAGTAATTCATCATCGGTATTGGCATCCCCTTGGTTTGTTCCAAGCTTGGGGGAGTGCCGCGGTATCACATCATCATTACCTTTATCTTTTACTATCAAGTAGTGTCATATCATGAGTAGGGAAGTTATCATATAGAATAGTATGCAATGTGGAAGTATCTCTCTTAGTTAGTTATCTATGTATCCGTTGGTGTGAGTTATCGTTATGGAATATTAATGAGAAGTCTTATCATTTACTTTTTGCACACCTTATTTTAGTTTGCAATCTCCATTATATGATTACTCTTGACATGAGTATTGATATCACTTTGGGAGCATCAAGTAAATCTATTTGGTTTTGGCAAACTTAGCATTGGTCAATAGCAACAACATCTTGATGTTTAATAGAAGAGAGAAATACACTTAGATATATTACTCTATTATCTCTATGCTTAGTATTCTAAAGTTAAAATTGCTTGTGCTTATGAGAAAGATGCATGATTGTTTCTATCATATGTATATTTGTTTGTTTCCCTCAACCTTTATGCTTGCTATCAAACCTTGCTAGCCAAAGACCTGTATCGAGAGGAGATGCTTCTCATACATCCATAACCTTAGACCAAACCTATGCCATTTGTGTCCACCATACCTACCTACTACATGGTATTTTCTGCCATTCCAAGTAAATACTTCATGTGCTACCTTTAAATTATTCAAACTACTACTCCTTATTTGTGTCAATGTTCTATAGCTCATGAGGAAGTATGTGGTGTTTTATCTTTCAATCTTGTTGGGCGGACTTTCACCAATGGACTAGCGGCACATCCGCTTATCCAATAACTTTGCAATAAGAGCTGGCAACGGGGTTCCCAGCCCCAATTAATAACTTTCATTAATAATTCTCTTCACATGTTTTGCTCTGATTTATCAGTAAGCAACTTAATTTTGCAATAGACACTCCTCCATGGTATGTGAATGTTGGAAGGCACCCGAGGATTCGGTTAGCCATGGATTGAGAAAGCCAAGGTTGGGGGGAGTGTCATCTTTAATAAAACTAAAATACATGTGTAAACAAAAGAGAAGGGGGATGATCTACCTTGCTGGTAGAGATGCCGTCCCTCATGGGAGCCGCTCTTGGAAGGTTCGTTTGGCAAGGGGGTTAGAGTGCCCGCTACCATTCGTTGACAACAACAAACACCTCTCAAAATCTTACTTTTATGCTCTTTATATGATTTCAAAACTTGAAAAGCTCTAGCACATGATTTAATCCCTGCTTCCCTCTGCGAAGGGCCTATCTTTTACTTTTATGTTGAGTCAGTAAACCTATTTCTCTCTATCTCAAGCAAGCAATTGAGTTGTTGTGAACCAATCATTTATGCTATGATTCAGTTAATCATGTCTTTTATACTTTCTTGTTTAGTACCAATTTTATCTGAATGAATATGACTTTGAAGTTATCAATGATTATGAGGAGATTGTTATGCTTAAATATGAAGGCTCAGCTATAAAATCTAATATGAAAGCTTTGCTTAGAAGTACAATCCGTTAGTAGTTCTCTGACCAAGAACAAAGTTTGCCATCACCAATTATGATTTCTTATGCACCTTTACTTGTGATTTCTCTTTACTTATTTCGAGATGAGTTATATGAGGAAGTTGTTTACTAGAATGTCTTGTGTGAATGAATATGATGCTTCTTGTCCGTATTTTATTTATCGACTCTTCACTCCATAAACATGTGGTCTTGTTTATCGAGCTCAGTTTCGCTTGGGGACAAGCGAGGTCTAAGCTTGGGGGAGTTGATACGTCCAATTTGCATCACTATTTTGTATCATAATTTGCTGTTATTCATTGATATATTTCATATTGGGACACAATACTTATGTTATTTCATCTATTTTGCATGTTTCATCATCATTGGAGGATCAAGCACCGGAGCCAGGATTCTGCTGGAAAAAGCACCGTCAGAACGCAATATTTCGGAAGATCAACTGTGGGAGGAAATTTCACGTAAATTCCTATTTTTCCAGATGACGGAGGGAGCCAGAAGGGGGAGCAGAGAGGAGCCAAGGTGGGCCCAGACCATAGGCGGCGCGGCCCATGGCCTGGCCGCGCCACATGTGGTCTGGGGCCCCACAACCCCTTTCGCCTCCTTTTCTTCGCGTACTCCTTCGTCCCGAAAACCTAAGCCACAGAGGACCTCACGAAGGGTTACAGCCGCCTCTGGGCGGAGAACACCAGAGAGAAAAGAGCTCTCCGGCGGGCAGGAATCCGCCGGGGAAATTCCCTCCCGGAGGGGAAATCGACGCCATCGCCATCGTCATCGAGTGGGACATCATCTCCATCATCATCATCATCATCTCCACCATCTACACCGCCATCACCACCGCTGCACCTCGTCACCGCTGTAACAATTCGGGTTAAATCTTGATTGTATGATAGGGGAAACTCTCCCGGCATTATTCTCTACTTGTTATAGATGCTATTGAGTGAAACCATTGAACCAAGGTTTATGTTCAGATTGTTATTCATCATCATATCACCTCTGATTGTATTCCATATGATGTCTCGTGAGTAGTTCGTTTAGTTCTTGAGGACATGGGTGAAGTCTAAATGCTAGTAGTGAATTATGGTTGAGTAATATTCAATGTTATGATATTTAAGTTGTGGTGTCATTCTTCTAGTGGTGTCGTGTGAACGTCGACTACACGACACTTCACCATTTATGGGCCTAGGGGAGTGCATCTTGTATTCGGTTGCTAATTGCGGGGTTGCCGGAGTGACAGAAACCTGAGCCCCCGTTAGTATATCGATGCAAGAGGGATCGCAGGATCTCAGAGTTTAAGGCTGTGGTTAGATTTATCTTAATTACTTTCTTGTAGTTGCGGATGCTTGCAAGGGGTATAATCACAAGTATGTATTAGTCCTAGGAAGGGCGGTGCATTAGCATAGGTTCACCCACACAACACTTATCAAAACAATGAAGATTATTAAACCACATGAAGCGAAAGTACTAGACTAAAATCCCCGTGTGTCCTCAAGAACGCTTGGTCATTATAAGTAAACAAACCGGCTTGTCCTTTGTGCTAAAAAGGATTGGGCCACTCGCTGCAATTATTTCTCTCGCATTTTACTTACTCGTACTTTATTCATCTGTTACATCAAAACTCCTTGAATACTTGTTTGTGAGCATTTACAGTGAATCCTTCATCGAAACTGCTGCCAACACCTTCTGCTCCTCGTTGGGATCGACATTCTTACTTATCGAAGATACTACGATACACCCCCTATACTTGTGGGTCATCAACGACGTTCTCAAAGAAGCTATCCTTCGGAGTTTCCGACGAATACATGGTGGCTCTAGATCTGAAAACAATATCTGGCAGAAACAGCTCGAAACAAAACACGACGAGAAAACGATATACGGATCTCGAGGGTCCGGGGGATTATATAGCAAAAATTTTTACGACAAAAGGAAAGTACCAGGCGAAAACGAGTGGAAACGGGACTCCGAGGGGCGTCCCCATAGGGCGGCGCGGCCAGGCGGGGCCCGCGCCCCCATGTGGGGACGTGCCCTCGCGTCTCCTCCACTCCGTTTCGATCTCGTAATTTTTCATATTTTCCAAAAATAGCAGAAATATTGTTCGGAAAGTTAAACGCGGACTTTTTATTACTAAAACTGTTACCTATTCAAAGTCGAACTCTGCAGAACTGTCAATTTGGTCTTTGATGAAAGCTTCCGGAGTCACCACTTGAATAACATCAACATCTTCATTATAAGAATCTCCAGAAATATAATGCTTGAGTCTTTGTCCATTCACCACTTGTGTGGCATCATCTTTCAGCGAGGCAATTTTTATTGCCCCTGAACGATACACCTCCTCAATGACATATGGTCCTTCCCATTTTGAGAGTAATTTCCCTGCAAAAAATCTGAGACGAGACCGATACAATAGGACTTTATCTCCAACATTAAATTCTCTTTTAATAATTCTTCTATCATGCCATTTCTTAACTTTCTCCTTAAAAAGTTTAGCATTTTCATAAGCTTCACTTCTCCATTCATCTAAAGAACTCAATTGTAGCAACCTTTTCTTACCGGCAAGTTTAAAATCTTTATTAAGTTCTCTTACAGCCCAATAAGCTTTGTGCTCTAATTCTAAAGGTAAATGACAAGCTTTTCCATAAACCATTTTATAAGGAGACATTCCCATAGGATTTTTATAAGCAGTTCTATAAGCCCACAATGCTTCCTTTAACTTACTAGCCCAATTTTTTCTAGATTTATTAACAGTCTTTCCCAAGATAGATTTAATTTCTCTATTTGATAATTCTACTTGCCCACTAGTTTGAGGATGATAAGCTGAAGCAATTCTATGATTAATACCATATTTAGCAAGAGTTTTTCTAAAACCACCATGAATAAAGTGAGAACCTCCATCAGTCATAATATATCTAGGTACTCCAAACCTCGGAAAGATAACATCTAAAAGCATTTTTAAAGAGGTCTCACCATCAGCACTTTTTGTAGGTATGGCTTCCACCCATTTAGTAACATAATCAACAGCAACAAGTATATGAGTGTTACCTTCTGAAGAAGGGAAAGGACCCATGAAGTCAAATCCCCAACAATCAAATGGTTCAATAACAAGAGTATAATTCATAGGCATTTCATTGCGTCTAGAGATATTACCAACTCTTTGACATTCATCACAAGACAAAATAAACTTTCTTGCATCTTTAAAGAGAGTTGGCCAATAAAAACCTGATTGTAGAACCTTTTGTGCGTTCTATCTCCGGCGTGATGTCCTCCATAAGCACTACCATGACACTTACTCAATATTTCTCGTTGTTCATATTCGGGGACACATCTTCGCATAATACCATCCACTCCTTCTTTATATAGGTGTGGGTCATCCCAAAAATAATGTCTCAAGTCATAAAAGAATTTCCTCCTTTGCTGAGCTGAAAAGGTTGGAGGCAAGTACTTCGAAACGATAAAGTTAGCATAATCAGCATACCAAGGACTATCTCGCGAGCTCACCTTTATTACATCCAATTGTTCATTTGGAAAACTATCATTAACAGGAACAGGATCATAAGCAATATTTTCCAATCTAGATAAATTATCAGCAACAGGATTATCAGCACCTTTCCTATCTACAATATGTAAATCAAATTCTTGCAAAAGAAGCACCCATCTAATAAGTCTTGGCTTAGCATCTTTCTTTTCCATAAGGTACCTAATTGCAGCATGATCAGTATGAACTGTGACTTTTGAATCAACAATATAAGGTCTAAACTTGTCACAAGCAAAAACTACGGCTAATAACTCTTTTTCAGTTGTAGCATAATTTCTTTGAGCAGCATCTAGAGTCTTACTAGCATAATGAATAACATTCAACTTTTTATCTACTCGCTGTCCAAGAACAGCACCTACAGCAAAATCACTAGCATCACACATAATTTCAAAAGGTAAATTCCAATCAGGAGGTTCAACTACAGGAGCAGTTGTTAAGGCTTTCTTTAGAGTTTCAAAGGCTTCCTTACAATCATCATAAAAAACAAAAGGTACATCTTTTTGAAGAAGATTAGTAAGAGGCTTTGAAATTTTAGAGAAATCTTTAATAAATCTCCTATAAAACCCAGCATGACCAAGAATACTACGAATACCTTTAACATCCCTAGGATAGGGCATCTTCTCAATTGCTTCAACTTTAGCTCTATCAACTTCAATACCTCTTTCAGAAATTTTATGTCCCAATACAATTCCTTCATTAACCATAAAGTGGCATTTCTCCCAATTAAGAACAAGGTTAGTTTCTTCACATCTCTGCAAAACTTTATCGAGGTGGGCCGCATCAAGATGGACGTGAAGAATCTATATGTGAATCGGCCTTTATACGCGGAGTTTGGGCTAGTTGGCCCGTGTATCTTAAATATAGTAGGCTACGTAGAAGTTAGAGTTTATCTCGTGCACGGTTTGGTGCACGCCCACATTAGAAAGTCCCCTGGACTATAAATATGTATCTAGGGTTTATGGAATAAACAACAACCAACGTTCACCACAAACCAATCTCGGCGCATCGCCAACCCCTTCGTCTCAAGGGTTTCTCCGGTAAGCACCATGCTGCCTAGATCGCATCTCGCGATCTAGGCAGCACGAGCCTGCCTAGTTGTTCATGCGTTGCTCGTGCTGAAGCCTTTTTGATGGCGAGCAACGTAGTTATCATAGATGTGTTAGGGTTAGCATTGTTCTTAGTATCATATGCTGTCGTAGTGCAACCCTTGCGCATCTAGCCGTCCTTGTACCTCATCATGGGTGCAGGGGCGGCACCCCGCTTGATCGTTATTTAGTAGATCTGATCCGTTACGATTGCTCCTTGATTCATCAAGGATTAGTTTAATATCTGCAATAGTTAGGCCTTACAAAGGGTTGGAGGATCCAGCGGCACGCAGGGTGTAGTTTGCTGCCCCTAGACAGGATGTTCCGAGGATCAACCTCGTGTTGGTTTTTAGGCCTTGTCTAGGGCTGGCTTACGATCACCGTGCGTGAGCGCGAGGCCCAATCGTGAGTAGGATGATCCGATTATGCGGTGAAAACCCCAAATCGTCGTGGATCTCATATGCTTTATCTTGATCAAGCAGGACCACCATATATTCGGCCACCTTGGACGAATCATGGGTGGATCGGCTCCATGAGCCGATTCACAGGATAACCTGAGAGCCGATCGAGGCTCGTATTTAACGTGTACGTGTGTGCCCTGCAGGAAACTAAGCGAGGCATCATCCACACCTTCCTGACCAGGTATAGGTCAGGTGGCACGCCCTGCAATTTGCATCGGCGCGCAACCAGGAGGCTTTGCGGGCCGTCGCTCTGAGGGACTAGGGCCAGCCGCAGCCCTAGTTGTTCCCGGCTCTACGGTGTTGACCAGTCACTGCCCGCCGGTGGGTTTCTGACGTCAACACATTCTGGCACGCCCGGTGGGACAATCTTCAACATCCACCACATCGCCATCTACATCTGAGATGGCGGAAAGCACTCCGGTCAAGTACGAGGACCTGGCTGACAAGCTCAAGAAGAAGCATAACAAGGTCAAGGCGGTCCTCGGAACCGAACTCGTCGGCTCCTGTGGGAAGATCCGTTCGCACGGCATCAAGCTCAATGGAGGCACACGTCCGTTGCCTGATGTCAACACGGTCGATCTCAGCCACTCCATAAGAGAACCAGGGTTCTCTTTCGATGCCAATATGGCAGGGTTCGTGATTCGCCATGACGCGGACAAAGCAGAGAGCAGCCACTCTCGTGGCAAAGAGAAAGAGGAGGCCGTTCCACGTGACCGGCCCCAAGACGACGATAAACGATACCTGGCTGAGGAGGAGGTGAGAAACATACGGCATCCACGCCCATTACCCGAGCATCTCCTCAGCAAATATGATCAGCCATACGACCGACGTCGCCGCTACGGCGAAGACGATCAAAGAAATCATCGGTCTGATGCAGACGGGAGGTATCGTCAGAACAACGGCCACGACGACGGGTACGAACGTCGCGCCAGAGGGAGGTCAAAGGAGCAAGACAACATGGACAAACACTGGAACTGTCCCTTCTTCAAACATTGCTGGGACTCAGGAATGAGCCGATTGCCAACAATCGAGAACTGCCCAGAATGCACACAGCAAAGGAGAAGGACGAACGAAGTTTCAGTGTTCAAACGTCTAGGGCCTCTCCCACTTCAGAGTAAACGGACTGAGTCATCTCAAGAAGAAGACTTCGAGGAGTCAGATGAAGAAGAAGATAGATACCACCGACCAAGGTTGTGCCCTGATGGACTCAGCCAGTCTCAGAAGCGCCGGGTGCAGCGGCCGCGGAGCTTGGAAGAAGCCGAGGCACAGTACCTGTACACGTTGAGGAGAGCGCGGCCCGATCTGGCCGCGAAAATCCAGCAAATAGTGGAGACGAAGGCGCGCCCGCCAAAGAAAGTATGGCGCCCCAAACAGGCGAAAGCCGATGCACAGGCATCGGCTGATACCGATGCGACGCATCGGTAGACACAGACATGGTTCAGAAGTGGACAACATATGAACAGCGCCATCCAGAATTGTACCAGGACAAGTACAAGCGCGTCACCCTGATCGAGAAGGACAAAGATGAAGGTTCTGCAAGAGATCAGGAGTTCACTAGTGCTGAGCGGATCCGGGGGGCAAAACCCGTGTCCTGCAAGTGGGCAAAGCAACCAGGGCCTGCAAAGGGGTTCGACTTCGATTTGAGCAAAACGGAGCAAATTTTTGATTGGCTCCTAAAGGAGAAACAGCTGAAGTTACCCGACGGCCACAAAATCCCCACGTTACAAGAGATGAACGGCAGACCATACTGCAAATGGCATGACACGTTCACCCATGCCACCAACGACTGCAAAGTCTTGCGCGGACAGATTCAGATGGCGATAGAGCAAGGCCGGTTACTCTTCGATCAGTTTGCCATGAAAGTTGACACGCAGCCGTTTCCGGAAGTCAACATGGTCGATCTCAGCCACTGCATAAGACGCGAGCCAGGTGGCTCGTCTGATATCAATAGGGCAGGGCTCGCAGATCGCCATTGCAAGGATAAGCCCGAGAGCAGTCGCTCCCGCGGAAAAGGTGAAGAGGAGGCCGATCCACACGATCGGCCCCAAACGATGAAAAGGGACGCCAACTCTAGCGAATGGCCAATGCTATCCTCAACACGCGCTTTACCTGTGTTCAGCATTGACCTAGAAGGCGATGGAAAGCTGGGGTATGGGTTTACATCGGCTGACGAGCTAGAGGAGATTGAGGAAGTCAAGAAGGAGATCAAGAAGTTGTTGGACGCCGGGTTCATCAGGCCATGCAGGTACGCTGAAAGGATTTCCAATGTAATACCTGTGGAGAAAAAGGATGGCCGGTGGCGCGTTGCCATAGATTTTCGAAATCTCAACATTCTGTAAACAGTCGGATCGACACTACAAGGGAAGACGATTCCAGCGATCGGCTAAAATTACTCGCACCACCCTTGTTTACTGATGTGCTATTTCGCATGGTGAGTGGCGAGAAAAGCTTTAATTGGCTGAAAAGCCGATATCTTCAATCACTTGAAGGATCCGGCTCGGGGGGCATATACACGGAGAAGGCACAAAGCCACGATGGATGTACCCCGGGGAAGCCGATTCATGAATCGATCGGCTAATAAAAAATCAACGTTCGCCACGAGGGATGTACCCCGGGGAAGCCGATTCATGAATCGATCGGCTAATAAAAAATCGAAAATACAGAAATTTTTGAGCACAGCCGATGTGTAGTCATCGACTTAAGGATTCAAAGCCGATGCACGGCCATCGACTCAAGGGATTTAAGCGGAAACCTAGCCAGAGCAGGCCCTTTATTGAGATTGCCTGGCGACTCGGACCCTCTCTTCAACGACTTCCAATTCCTTTGGCAAGACTTCAAGCTCGGCAGCATCGACAGAATTATCAGTTTGGGTGTCCAAGATGGCCCTTTTTCTCATTTAGGGTGTTGCCGGCAGGTTTGAGGATCACAACCCTGGCCAAACATCAGGAACAGCATGGATGTGCAGATCAGACTAGGACCACGAGAGCAACCGGCGGTCATCCAGTTGGACTGAACTTCATTTCCACCAAAGGTTGCCTCATCGGACCAAAGAGACTTGGGGGGAAGTTCTCTGCTGTTAACAACCGATTGGTTAGAATCGGCTGACGCTGCACCATAGTAGAGGGGCTGATAGTGGCCCAATGCAGCTGGTGTAACCTCACTCTCGCCTTGATCGAGGCTCGGGGGGCAGCGAGCCAATGGTGTTGAAATTGGCTGTCTCTGCATCATAACCATGCTGAACGAGAGAGTTATTGCAGAATAAAACCACCAGGGTTGACAGGAGGAGTTTGAATCAAGGAGCCATCATCGGTGGTTAGACCTTGGGCCAGTTCGTTACGGCACAGGAGTGCGACATCGCTGGAAAAGCTGTGAGCAAACACTTGTTGAGCAGAGGTGTCAGCTTCAACGTCAAGGTCGTCAGGCTTTCCTGGGAGCATTAACCCAGGAGTTTTGTTATCAGGACGAACATCATATTCGGATGATGTTAAAAGTCTAAAGGCCTTGGGGTCTCGAGGCTGCGCGTCGGACTGTTCGATTCAAGGTTTGGGTCTGAATTCCATGGACTGCAAGTCGACATCTGAGAAGGCAATCAGATCGATCTGTTTGGCAATCCATTGCCATCGCTCATTAAGCATCTACTGGATTGACAATCGGCGGACTCAGTATAAAAGAAATCGACAAAATCAAGTTAAAAGGAACTTCTTCATTGATAAGCGGAGATTTCTTACATAAAGAGCCGATTGCTCTCACGGGGAGTTGCTAGGAGGGACTTTGTCCCATCTACTGCTCCGAACTCTATTCTAGCTAAAGGCCGCTGTTGTCTTCATCCTCGCCATCATCGCGCTCCGGCCGGCTCATCCTCACTGCTGGAGAAACCACCGGCGGGACCTTCATTGTCCTCATCTTCTTCGCTAGCGTCGCCATAGTCGCTGTCGAAGTCGCATGTTGCCCGCCCAGGGGCAGAGACGCTTGGCCGGCGGTTCGTCGGAGGAGGTGGTATCCTCCTCCTCTTCCTTCACCTCCTCGGCGGAGGAGTAGCCGTCCCAGGAGAAGCCGTCGTCGTCGCTTTCCTCCTCCGACTGCCCGACAGCAAGAAAGCGAAGGTCGCTCTCCCCGTCCGTTAAAGATTGGTCGTCTTCGGACCAAACGAAGGAGTCGTGGGTCGACTCGTCCCCGTCGGCTATGGCGCGGCGGATGTCGGCCGCATGGGCCTCCTGTGGACCCCATTCAGGCGTTGGCTCGCGGGAGGTGGAGGATTGGGTGGAAAGACCTGATGAGGAAGAGGACGAAGAGGAGGTCATGGCGGTGGAGGTGGGTTTTTTCGGTGTGCCGACGGTGAAGCCACACGAAGTGGCTAAATAAAGGGAGAGTACGTGGTTTAATACCTAAGCAGTTCCCGAGGACGTAATGCCAGAATCACCAAGTCATGCAGGGAAGACGAGGAGGCAAGGCGTCATCATGAAGGAAACTGCGACGGTTTTTCCACGACATGACCCTTCGAAGAATGCATATGGTTTTGCAATTATCATTATCAAAACCAGGGGGGCATGTGTTATCACCGGAATTTGACCGAGTCAGAGGTGGGCCGGGGTCAGGATGGACGTGAAGAATCTATATGTGAATCGGCCTTTATACGCGGAGTTTGGGCTAGTTGGCCCGTGTATCTTGAATATAGTAGGCTACGTAGAAGTTAGAGTTTATCTCGTGCACGGTTTGGTGCACGCCCACATTAGAAAGTCCCCTGGACTATAAATATGTATCTAGGGTTTATGGAATAAACAACAACCAACGTTCACCACAAACCAATCTCGGCGCATCGCCAACCCCTTCGTCTCAAGGGTTTCTCCGGTAAGCACCATGCTGCCTAGATCGCATCTCGCGATCTAGGCAGCACGAGCCTGCCTAGTTGTTCATGCGTTGCTCGTGCTGAAGCCTTTTTGATGGCGAGCAACGTAGTTATCATAGATGTGTTAGGGTTAGCATTGTTCTTAGTATCATATGTTGTCGTAGTGCAACCCTTGCGCATCTAGCCGTCCTTGTACCTCATCATGGGTGCAGGGGCGGCACCCCGCTTGATCGTTATTTAGTAGATCTGATCCGTTACGATTGCTCCTTGATTCATCAAGGATTAGTTTAATATCTGCAATAGTTAGGCCTTACAAAGGGTTGGAGGATCCAGCGGCACGCAGGGTGTAGTTTGCTGCCCCTAGACAGGATGTTCCGAGGATCAACCTCGTGTTGGTTTTTAGGCCTTGTCTAGGGCTGGCTTACGATCACCGTGCGTGAGCGCGAGGCCCAATCGTGAGTAGGATGATCCGATTATGCGGTGAAAACCCCAAATCGTCGTGGATCTCATATGCTTTATCTTGATCAAGCAGGACCACCATATATTCGGCCACCTTGGACGAATCATGGGTGGATCGGCTCCATGAGCCGATTCACAGGATAACCCGAGAGCCGATCGAGGCTCGTATTTAACGTGTACGTGTGTGCCCTGCAGGAAACTAAGCGAGGCATCATCCACACCTTCCTGACCAGGTATAGGTCAGGTGGCACGCCCTGTAATTTGCATCGCGCGCGACCAGGAGGCTTTGCGGGCCGTCGCTCTGAGGGACTAGGGCCAGCCGCAGCCCTAGTTGTTCCCGCTCTACGGTGACTACATTCTCCCAATTAAGAACAAGGTTAGTTTCTTCACATCTCTGCAAAACTTTATCAAGGTTTCGCAAACAATTATCAAAAGAATTCCCATAGACAGAAAAATCATCCATGAAGACCTCTACAATCGTTTCACAAAAACCATGAAAAATAGCAGACATGCATCTTTGAAAAGTAGCAGGAGCATTACATAAACCAAAAGGCATACGCCTATAAGCATAAGTTCCATAGGGACAAGTGAAAGTGGTTTTCTCTTGATCTTTAGCTCTAACAGCAATTTGTGAAAACCCAGAATAACCATCAAGAAAGCAGAAATGAGTGTTTTTAGATAACCTTTATAGCATTTGATCAATAAATGGTAAAGGGTAATGATCTTTCTTAGTAACTTTATTAACTTTTCGATTATCAATGCACATTCTATACCCTACAACTACTCTTTGAGGAATGAGCTCATCATTATCATTAGGTACAACAGTTATTCCTCCTTTCTTAGGAACACAATGTACATGACTAACCCATCTACTATCAGCAATAGGATATATAATACCAGCTTCAAGAAGTTTCAATACCTCATTCCTTACCACATCCTTCATCTTAGGAATTAGACGACGCTGATGTTCAACAACAGGCTTTGCATCATCTTCCATGTTGATGGCATGTTGGCAAATAGCGGGAGAAATCCCCTTCAAGTCATCAAGAGTGTAGCCAATAGCTCCTCGATGTTTCTTCAATATTTCCAATAATCTTTCTTCTTCAAAATCTGAAAGCTTAGCACTAATAATAACAGGATATGTTTTCTTAGCATAAATATAAGCATACTTAAGATTATCAGGTAATGGTTTCAAATCAAAAACAGGATCTTCCTTTGGTGGGGGTGTTGTACCTAGATCTTCAACCGGTAAGTCATGTTTAAGAATAGGTTGACGAAGGAAAATTTCATCAAGCTCATTCCTTTCTTCCCTAAATACTTCACCCTCATGATCCTCCAAATGTTGCCGCAAAGGATTACTAGGAGCAAGAGCAATAGATGCAAGTTGTTCTACTCTAAAATCATTGTTAGGCAATTCAGCTTTATAAGGAACTTTGGCAAATTTAGAGAAATTAAACTCATAAGATTCACCAACAAATTTAGTCACAATTTTCTCTTTCTTGCAATCTATAACAGCTCCACAAGTATTTAGAAAAGGTCTACCAAAAATGATAGGACAAGTCTTACTAGCAGCAGAACCAAGTACCAAAAAGTCAGCAGGATATTTAATCTTACCACATAAAACTTCAACATCTCGAACAATACCAATAGGAGAGATAGTTTCTCTATTAGCTAGCCAAATAACCACATCAATATCTTCAAGTTCACAAGAACCAATTTCATGCATGATTTCCGTGTAAAGCTCATAAGGAATGACACTAATACTTGCACCAATATTGCATAAACCATAATAACAATGATCACCAATTCTAATAGAGAGCATAGGAACACTAGCTTTCTTAGAATTACTAGGATGTGAAACAATATTAGAGGCATCTTCACAGAAAATGATGTGACCATCTTCTACATTTTCAGTCACAAGATCTTTAACTATTGCAATAGCAGGTTTAACATTTATTTGCTCCTCAGGTTCTATAGGTTTCTTTGCACTTTTATTAGCCACACTAGTTATAACAGAATACTCCTTCATTTTAGCAGGGAAAGGAGTTTTTTCAATATAAGCTTCAGGAAGAATATGATCAACAGTTTTAACTTCAATACATTTACCTATAGGTGAATCAGTTTTATCTTTGTAAGGTTCATGATACTTATCAAAATTCTTCCTAGGCAATTCAAAATGAGAGGCAAAAGCTTTATAAAAATTTGCAACAACTTGAGAGTCAAGACCATAAGTAGCACTCATATTACAAAATTTATCAGTATCCATAAAAGTTTCAATGCATTCATAATCATAATTTATACCTGACACTCTACCTTTGTCATTCTCCCATCCTTCAGTATTCTCTTGGATCCGATCAAGAAGGTCCCATTTAAACTCTTCTTTATTGCGTGTGAATGATCCAGAACAAGTAGTATCCAGCAAGGTTTTATCTTGAAAAGAAAGTCTTGCATAGAAAGGTTTTATCTTGAAAAGAAAGTCTTGCATAGAAATTATCAACGATGATATTACCAGGAAGCTCATGAATGGGGCATTTGAGCATTAAAGACTTCAATCTCCCCATGATTGGGCAATACTCTCTCCATCATGAGGCCAGAAATTATATATGCGGTTTCGGTCTTTGTGAATTTCACGTGGAGGATAGAATTTTGAATAAAATAGAGGCACAATATCCTTCCAATCAAGAGAATGCCCATCCTTCAGCAGTTTATACCAATGCGCCGCTTTACCAGACAGCGACATAGCGAATAATTTCTTCCTAACTTCATCCATTTAAATACCTGCACACTTGAATAACCCGAATAATTCATGTAAAAACAGTAAATGATCTCCAGGATGAACAGTTCCATCCCCTTCATAGCGGTTATCCACAACACGTTCAATAATTTTCATAGGTATTTTATACGGAATTACTTCCTCACCTGGCACCTCATCCACTACCTTTGCAGTAGTAGTAGATTTCCCAAATAGAAATTCAAGAGAGGATCTCTCCATAATGAATTATAGCAGCAGAAAACAAAAACAACACGTACAGTAAAAGTTTTCTTACCAATTCCACTTACCAATAGCGCTTCACTCCCCGGCAACGGCGCCAAAAATAGTCTTGATGACCCACAAGTATAGGGGTGTATCGTAGTACTTTCGATAAATAAGAGTGTCGAACCCAACGAGGAGCAGAAGGTGTGACAAGGTTTCGATGAAGGATTCACTCTAAATGCTCACAGACAAGTTTTCAGGATATAGCAGATAAATAAAGTACAAGTAAGTAAAATGCGAGAGTAATAATTGCAGCGAGTGGCCCAATCCTTTTTAGCACAAAGGACAAGCCGGTTTGTTTACTTATAAAGACCAAACGTTCTTGAGGACACACGGGAATTTAGTCTAGTGCTTTCGCTTCATATAGTTGATTAATCTTCATTGTTTTGATAAGTGTTGTGTGGGTGAACCTATGCTAATGCACCGCCCTTCCTAGGACTAATACATACTTGTGATTAAACCCCTTGCAAGCATCCGCAAATACAAGAAAGTAATTAAGATAAATCTAACCACAGCCTTAAACTCTGAGATCCTGCGATCCCTCCTGCATCGATATACCAACGGGGGTTCAGGTTGCTGTCACTCCGGCAACCCCACAATTAGCAAACGAATACAAGATGTATCCCCTAGGCCCATAAAGGTGAAGTATCATGTAGTCGACGTTCACATGACACCACTAGAAGAATGACACCACAACTTAAATATCAAACCATTAAATATTACTCAACATAGTTCACTACTAACATTTAGACTTCACCCATGTCCTCAAGAACTAAACGAACTACTCACGAGACATCATATGGAACATGATGAGAGGTGATATAATGATGGATAACAATCTGAACATAAACCTTGATCCAATGATTTCACTCAATAGCATAAATAACTAGGAGTAATCAACACCGGGAGAGTTTCCCCTATGAATTAACCAAGATTCAACCCAAAATGTTACAGCGGAGACGAAGTGCAGCGGTGGAGATGGCGGTGTCGATGGTGAAGATTATGATGATGATGATCCCAATGAAGTCCAGCTCGATGACGGTGACGATGGCGACGATTTCTCCCCCCGGGAGGGAATTTCCCCGGCGGATTCCTGCCCGCCGGAGAGCTCTTTTCTCTCTGGTGTTTTCCGCCCACAGGCGGCCGTGTCTATTCTCGATGCCTCCTACCTTAGGGTTCTCGGGAGAAGAAGTACGCGAAGGAGAGACGGCCGAGGGGGGTCGTGGGCTCCCTCCCCACATGGTGGCGCGGCCAGGGCAGGGCCGCGCCGGCCTATGGGGGGCCCATGGCGGCCCTCCTCGGCCTCCCCTTTGGTTGGCTCCGTATCTGGGAAAATAAGAACTTCGGTGTATTTTCCGTCAATTGTTGATCTTCGAAATATGGTATCCCGACGGTGCTTTTTCCAGCAGAATCACTCCGGTGAATAATTCTCCAATAATCATGAAACATGCAAAATAAGTGAAATAACATAAGTATCATCTCTAAATATGAAATATATCAATGAATAACAGTAAATTATGATATAAAATAGTGATGCAAAATGGACGTATCAATGACCGTGTGAGCTGGGATTTCCTGAGGGAGGTCTTGTTGAGAAAGGGATTCTCAGCATTGGTGGTTCACCGCCTTATGCAGCTTGTGTCAGGGGGACATACAGCGGTGAACGTTAATGGGGAGGTTGGACCCTTCTTTCGGAATGCTAGGGGAGTCCGACAAGGGGACCCGCTCTCCCCTATCCTGTTCGTTTTTATGGTTGACTCGCTGGCGGCAATCCTGTCACGGGCTAACGCGGCGGGACATATACGGGGGGTGGTTCCGCACCTCATTCGAGGGGGAGTGACTCACCTTCAGTACGCGGACGACACGATGATCATGATTGAACCCACACGGATGGGAGTTGCAAATCTCGAACTCCTCCTACTATGTTTCGAGAACATGTCCGGCTTGAAGATCAACTTCACTAAGAGTGAGGCTCTTGTGACAGGGGTCACGACTAAGGAGCAGCAGAGGGTTGCAGACGCTCTAAACTGTAAGCTGGGAGCTTACCCTTTCCGCTACCTAGGTCTGCCGGCGAGCGACAAACACCTCTCGGTGGTGGATTGGATTTTCCTAACGGAGAAGGTAAGCCACATGGTGGATCCTTGGCAGGGACTGTTCCTGGCATCGGCTGGACGTCTTGAATTGACTAATGCCTGTCTTCCAAGCCTGCCGATGTTCGCGATGGGACTTTATCTCCTCTATGACTCCACTCATGGGGAGATGGATAAGTCTAAGTCTCGGTTCTTTTGGGAAGGAACAGGGAACAAGAGGAAATATCATATGGTGGATTGGGCCACGGTGTGTAGGCCTAAGGAGGCCGGGGGTCTAGGGATCCTCAACACGAAATCGATGAACATTGCCCTGATGCTCCGGTGGACTGGAGGCTGTATCAAAATGAGGAGGGCCTTTGGGTGGACCTCCTCAAGGCTAAATATTTGGGAGATCATGATCTTTTCTCCCCCTTGGTTAAAACTAAGGGATCTTAGTTCTGGAACTCCATTCAGAAGCTGAAGTGGCATTTTAAGCTGGGAGCTCGCCACAGGGTCCGGAATGGGAGGCGAACATATTTCTGGCTGGACTGGTGGACTGGCAGGGCCCCCTATACCAGTTGTTTCCTAAATTGTTTGCTTGCTGCGACAATCACTTTGCTACGGTGGCAGCAGTGAGGTCGGCCGAGGGATGGCATATTCGCTTCCGGAGGACGTTTGGTCTGGAGGAGACGGTGGAGTGGGAGAATCTCTGTAGGATTTTTGATCTCCATCTGATCCATACAGAAGAGGACCAGATCCTCTGGGCGCTCGAGTCATCTGGGGTGTACTCGACTCACTCGATGTACCTTCGGTTGGCTCAAGGGGCAACGGTCACATATTTTAGAGAGGTGTGGAGAACCAAGGTTCCCCCAAAGATCAGGGTATTTCTTTGGCAGCTGATTAGGGGGAGACTACCTTCGGCGGACCAGGTGGCTCGAAGGAAAGCCCCAACTGACGGCAGTTGCGCTCTTTGCGGTGAGCTAGAGGATGGTGACCATATCTTCTTCAGATGTCACCTAGCTCACTTTATGTGCGCTGGATTTAGGGAACTCCTGCCCTGCTCGTGGAATCCGACAGGGTCGGTGACTTTATCACCATCGCCCAGGGGCTCTCGGCTCCCTTGCATAGGTTAGCTTGGTTCACGTTTGTGGCGCTTTGTTTGTCGCTTTGGAACATCCGTAACAAGCTAGCTATGGAAGGGAAGACGATTTCCAACCCTGCTGATGCCCTATACAAAATGTCTATCTATATGAAGAGTTGGAGGGTTCTGGCCAGACGGAAGGACAGAGCGCTGCTGGACGAGGTGCGGGATGGGGTTAGGCGACTCCATGCAAGGACAAGAAGGGATGGACAGGACGCGGCGGCTGCCTAGTGGCTCTACTTGCTACTATTGTGTCTTGTTCTTTGTATCGTATCGTCTAGGACCAAAGATGGTATGTGCTATGATGCTGAACTTTGAGATCTAGTATGTGTGTGTGGAGTGGGGCATCTGACTGTTTCGTTATATCGTTGTATTTTCCATGAGGGCTTCATATATAAAGCCGGGCCATGAGGCCTTCTATTTATATAGATGGAGGTAGTATATACAAATATGGAAAGATAAGTATATTGAATGGAGTGAAATGTAATATAATGGTTCCACGCCTAAAGGCCGTTCTAGTGTTTAGTGGAGAAATGAAACGGAACGAGATGGTTCCTCTGAAGAGAATATTCCCTCTAGATCTAGAATGCACCTATTTCCCAAAATCAGTGGAATCTCTCTATTTCTCTATGCTAAAGGCACCCCATGTTCGTCCATCTTCATCTTTTCTGATCTCTTGCAACTCTTTTCTCTAAGCGCACCCCCCGCTTGGTCACGTGTTCTATTTTCAGGTTATGTTCGATTCCACTCTCAAACCAACCACATGAACAGAACCAAGTAATTTTATTTTTCAGCTCAAAGCAAACACAAAAAGGGAATCAACCCACTGTACACCCGAAGAGTTTCAGCATACACGGGACCAGCAGAGTATCTCCGTTGATGAGTGGACGACACATGTATATACCTTCATTTCTAAGGTCATTCTTTTATTTTTCTTTTGTATGATAGAAAGATCCTCGTAGTTATTACATAGAGGACAGCAAATTAATACATGGTGGGTTAAATGATACACGTCTCTCCGTCCCTACCTATGAAAAGGATCTCTGCACTCAGAGTCTCTGCATTTCTTACTCGCATACACTACAAAGGAGAAAAAAAAGGATGTTTCGTTTCAGCTCTTAGCACTTTCAGCAGCTAGCTGGGTCTGGTCAGGCAGCTACTGAAAATTACAAATGTCAAACAGTTAGCTTCAATTGGTAAAACAAGGAGGGGTGCGGGTTGTATGCTAGAGATCAGGATGCGTGTGTGCATGAGAACGAGAGGTATCAGGATGACTTGACTCGGCACGACATGACTAGAGAGGATGAATCGAGGTTCTAGACGTGTCCTTTTAGCCGTGGTGTTTCGTAGCGCACCTGTCAAAACCACCAACTCATCCAATCCATCATCCTAGATCAATTAAGTTTCAGTTTGTACAAGAGGGTTGGGTTGCAGGGCTGGGTTTAGGAGGGCGATCATGCGTGGTCCCACGGTGGCAGTTATATTTTCTCACCGGCTGTGGGCGGTGTCTCGCTGAAATGTAGAAGAGTGTTGGGTTCGGGACCATCTCACGGTCACACAAAAAGGCGCACAACAGAGTAAGATATGGCTCCACCATCTCGACTTAACGGCCTAAATCACTTCCAGCCTAGCTCACACAGTCGAAAGCATCCTGGGGGCAGAGACGATGAGTTGTTGAAGGTAGCTTGGCATCAAGTTTTAGCGGATATATTGTATAAGCCATATTGGTAATGGACAATCATAAAAAGAATAAAAAAATAAAAAAGACCAGGACGTTTATGAAATATTTTCTTTCCTGGCAATATCTTATATCTCACATGTGGTTTCTTTGTTTCTTTCTTTTCGAAAAGACATGTGGTTTCTCGTTTGATTGGCTACTCTAGTGTAAACTTCCTCTCTCGGGCCTATATCTCACATGATGTTTTTTCTCGTTTAATGAATAAAACATGAATACTGCATCTCAAATATGAATCAGAAATTTTTTTACAAGATGAAAGTTGCTGACTCCATATTGCATTTATTTTAAAATTTGAATTGCACATGGTATTCTTTCAGCTAAGGCGGCGGCGCCGCCCGCCGTCCCCGGGGTGTTCCCTTCCACTCCGCCCCCTCCCCTCCCCTACAGGCCCTCCCCTCCTCCGCCGCCGTCGCCGAGGACGCCGCGGGGCAAAGCCCCTGTGGTGAGGCGGCGGTGGCGGCTCGGTCCTCCGTCGGCAGAGCGCAGCGCGGGCTGCGGGAGCGTGTGGGGGCGGCGGCCTACACCCTCCTCCTCCGTCGACTGAACGCAGCGGGATGGCGGTGGCCGGCGGATCTCCGACGGCCGGCGGCGGATGTTGCTCTGCGTGTGGTCGGATCTGGGCCGGAGGTTCAGATCGCGATCCATCGCGGCTACGTCTCGTCAATGGCACGAGGAGGCTTCGCTGGGTCTTCTTCGCGGCTTGAGGACGTCCGGGTCTTCGGCCCGGGCATGGTGGTGGTGGCTGACTTCATCCACCGAAGGCAGTCGGCCAGGCTGGCTGTGTTGGATTTCATCCCACTTTCAGCGCCGGCAGCGAGACGGTGAAAACCGTGCCGACTCCGGTCATGGCGGGCGATGGCGGCGTCTGCGCCGTTATCTTGTTGAAGGCATCGTCAAGCAACTATCGCTAACCTACTCGTTCCGGCGGCGAGATGGAGGAGCTTGGAAGCCGGCGATGGTGTCGCCGGTGGAGGGTTGGAGTGGCCAGCCCGGGATGGTCGCCGACGTGGGGGTCCGACCTGAATAAAGGCGGCGGTCCTAGGGCCTCTCTTGCGTGAAGAGGAGGACCTACCGGAGGCCTGGACTCGTGATCTGGCCGGAGTGTTGAGTTCCGGAAGGCTCCGCCGATGAATGTAACAGTGCTTTTGCCTGGAGTTTGTTGGATCGGAGGTATTCGGTCGTGCGCACCCATGTTTTTATTCCGACCGATTGGTTCTGGAGGGAGCGGCGCGAAGCTCTTTTTCTTTGATTGACATCAAGTGACTATGGATCCATGATGAAAGTCGGAAGAAGAGAATTTCATGAAGGCCGGAGGGGAGGACTAGCTAAGGGAGGTTCAAGTCTTTGCGATGTTGAGGGACTTGCTTGGTGTTCCGGGCTTCACAGCAGCGGTATGAAAGTGGGGGCGACAACACAGGTGAAGTGCAGAGTCCTACCTTTCAGGGTGAAAACCCAAGGTCTGGCCTTAATTGGTTGTGCCTGGCAATGTCCTTGGTGGAGGCATTTGTTTTGAGAGCGGGGACTAGTCTGTAATTCAGGTGTTGTCTTGGCGGTGGATGTATTGTTGTTGTTAGGCCCGAGATACTGTAGCGGGACTTTTCTTTCTTAGTTTTCTTTTCTTGTTTTTGGCTGTGTGCATCCGTAGTGCCATTAGGGTGGTGCGTTGTTGCAGAGGCTGGGTGTAATTGGTATCTTCTTGATATTAATATATTCCCTTTATCGAAAAAAGAAAACATATTTAGGCCCACTTCTTCCCTCAGCTTTTTCCAGAAATCCGTCTTCCAAATTTGTCTAATCTTCTAAATTAGTCTACCCGATACTAGTTTAGAAGTTTAAATAACTTTAGAAGATGGGTTTTTAGGAGAAGCTAAGGGGGATAATTTCTGAAAGAAGCCATCCTAAAAACCGAAAAGAAAACCCCCTTAGTAGTTTTAGAGGCTAACTAATTAATGTGGATTGTTGAATCTCTTTTTAGCGCTGCTACATGACTTGCAGCTTGTAATGGTGATATGGTACAGTAAAGAGGAAGGGCGTTGGATGAAAGAATTATGGTTCACTGAACCTGAAAAATGTTCTAATAATGAAAATGAAAACAATCCCAGTCTCTCCGCTGCGCCGATGCACAACAAGCATGGCACATGTTGGCATGCAAGCAGACCAATTTTGTTTCAACTGGGGGAACCGTAAGAGAAAAAAGAACAGAAGAAAGCTTGTACCGAAATTAATTTCTTCCAGCCTCAGCTTCTGAAAGTTGATGTAAACTTCTTATACTTCTTAAATTCGATTTACTTGTCTTTCCTCTAGATGAAATTACCTTCATGTGAGTGATCTTATCATTGAAATGGTCATATGTTTTTTTTAGAGAAACAGGGCAACGCCCCCGCTCCAATTATATTGAAGCTAACAAGGTCACAACATACCACACGAGCACCAGCTCCACGTTCACACAGTAAAACTTTTACAGAACACCCACACATACCAAAATAAGTTTTGACCATGAAAATCAGCCAACACCAAACAGACACCGAAAGGCACAGCAACAACACATGCAAACATCAAGGCCTCCCAAGGACTTGGAACCCTGCACCATCACCTACCAGGAACAACTCGTTTGCTTCCAGAGTTCTCTTCAGCTCCTCCGCAGTGATCAGCATCGGGCCAAGCCCCCTTGTGCAGTTCATGTCACAGACCTCCAGTGTCGTTCTCGCTCTTTTCTGGGGAGTTAACCAGGCTCCGGCCATAACAGCAGCGGCGGCAACCGAGCTACTCCCCCCATCTTGCACAGCATCGCCTCCAGCGCCCCTCTTCCTTCCTCCTTCAACAGAATCTTCCATTGAGCAACATTGTAGAGTAAGAGGCGCCACAACCCCTGCATGCCAAGCCATGAGGATCGATTGAAAACGATGTCATTTCTGGTAATCCAGATAGTCCTCAGTACAGCAGCAAAAATCATATTAACAAGGGTATTCTTCTTTTTGTCTTCCCAGAGAGAAGAGATGACATGCATATTTGAAATTATAAGCCCCATATCTAAAGCAGAACAAACTTCCCTCCAGAGCTCTGTTGCCACAACACAGTCAAAAAAGAGGTGTTGGCAAGACTCCAGCTCATTACAGAAGACACAAGTTAAATCATCAACATCTTGCCTTTTAACCAAATTATCTCTAGTGAGCAATTTGTTATGGAACAGTAACCAGAGGAAAAAATGGATTTTTGGAGGAATTTTAATCTTCCAAACACAATGAATATTCACAGGTTTAATGCCACCAAAATTAATCACAGCATACATAGATTTAACACTGTAAGTACCATTTGCTTCCCAACCCCAAATCAAACTATCTTTGGAGCCATCAAAAGTAATAGTTTGAGCAATTTGTTGTATCTCAAACCATTGCAACATCAAATTGTGATCAAAACATCTCCTAAAAGTCACTTTCAAAGAAGACCCATCCCAGAGGTCAGCAATAGACCTATTCTGCTCATTGACTAGGAAATAAATCTCCCAGTACTGGATGGCCAAAGAACAAGAACCAAACCAGTGATCTTCCCAAAATTTTATACTTCTACCATTCCCAATTTTCCATTGATACCCCATCTTAGCAGCTTTGGCAGCCCACAGAACCCCTTTCCAAAAGGGAGAGGCACCAATCAAACTGCAAGAGAACAGGTTAGGGTTGTCCAAATTATACTTATTTTGGACTATTTGTTTCCACAGCTTATCCTCATTTAAATGATACCTTTTAATCCAAGAGGCTAAAAGGCATAAATTCATCTCTCCCAAGTCAGGTATACCCAAACCACCAAACTCTTTTTTCCTAGTCACCAAACCCCAATTGGCTAGATGATATTTATGGTGACCTTCATAGTTATCCCATAGGCAATGAGCCATCTGGGAGTTGATAAGAGTAATAGCCCATTTTGGAAATTTAATTACACTAAGGAGGTAGAGGGGAATGCTGGCTAATACACTCTTAACCAGCTCAAGCTTAGCAGCATGGCTAAGAAGTTTCCCTCTCCAACCCCCAGCTCTATTGAGAATCTTATCCACAACAGGTTGGATATCTTCTTTTCTGAGTTTGCTATGATGAAGAGGAACCCCAAGATAATTCATAGGGAAGCCCCCTAGCTTACAACTTAGGGACTGGGCAATAAGTTGAGCATCATCATCATCCACATTCATAGGAACAAGATCACACTTGTGAAAATTAATTCTCATGCCAGACATATGTTCAAAGCAAGCTAGAATCCACTTCAGATTTATGGCAGTTTGTAGCTTATTTTCCAGGAAGAGGAGGGTATCATCAGCATATTGCATGCTAATAATCCCACCCCCTCCCAAATTCTGCATGAGCCCAGCAATCTGGTTATCACCAGCAGCTTTGCACAGCACTTTAGTAAACACATCAGCCATAAAGTTAAAAAGAATAGGAGAAATAGGATCTCCTTGCCTCACCCCTCTGCTAGTTAAGAAAAAATGACTATTACAATCATTAATTCTAACACCCACAGAGCCATTAAATAATAAACCTTCTATAATAGACATCCATCTGGGGCTAAAGCCCCTCATCCTCATAACTTTTAAGAGGAAATCTCTATCAACCCTATCATAGGCTTTCTCATAGTCTAATTTGAAAATTAGGCCAGAGAGCCCCTTATGAACTACATCATGAATGACCTCATGGGCAGAAACCACACTTTCCAAAATATACCTACCTTTAATGAAAGCTGTCTGGTTAGGAGAAATAAGATCCTCACTAACCACACCTAGCCTATTAGTAGCACACTTGGAAAAAATCTTAAAGCTGCAATTAGTTAAGGCAATGGGTCTGAACTTCTGTATAGTTACAGCATCAGCCTCTTTTGGAATTAAAGTTAAAAGAGAAAAGTTTAATCTATACAGATCCAACTTCCCTTCATTCCAATCCTTAACCATTGCCATAAAATCAGCTCTAATGAGCTCCCAAAAATGTTGATAAAAAAGAAAAGAGAAACCATCAGGACCAGGAGCACCCTCAGCATAAGAGCCAAAGATGGCATCCTTAACCTCTTCCTCAGAAAAATCAGCATTAAGCATAGCATTATGTTCTTGAGACACCAAATCCTCAGGGTCCCAAAAGTCATCAAGTAAATCAACATCAAGGCAAGGTTCTTTACAGAATAAGGTCTTATAATAAGCAACAGCAATATCCAACATACCTTTATTATCCTCAACCATCCCAGCTTCACCCTTCAGCTTACAAATCTGCTTTTTTCTCCTCCTCTGGTTTGCTACAGCATGAAAATAAGAAGTATTACGATCACCCTCTAGGATGTATCTTTCTCTAGATCTTTGTCTAGCTTTTATCTCCTCATTACCCCAAATGTTAGTCAAATCACGAGAAATATCTTTCATCCTCTTTTTAGAAACAGGCGATAAAACTTGGGTCTCAGAATGGATATCAAGTAAATCATACTCAGCAACCAAGCTTTGTTTGAGTTTTCTTTGTGCAGATTCAATATTAGCTGACCATCCTTTTAACCCTTTCCTAGTTTTCCTCATTTTAAACTGCCATCTATCAAGAGAATTTTTTAAATGACAAGGACTCTGCCAAAATTTGGCCACAACCTGGTCAAAACCATCCACTTTAAGCCACCATTTTTCAAATCTGAACTGCTTATTGTGAGGGGTTTTTAAAGCACCAGTATCCACAATCAAGGGGGTGTGATCACTACCCACCCTAGGTTTAGAAGTAAGACTACTAGCAGGGAACAAAGCATCCCAACAAGTAGAGACAAACACTCTATCCAATAAGGCCATAACCAAATTATCCTGATTATTAGCCCAAGAGTATTGTCTACTAGGGTTTTTCAGCTCCATCAGACTAAACTTATTAATCCAATCATTGAACAAATTGGCCCAATGTTGGTTAATGTTACCAGTATTTTTATCACTTTTTTCTCTAATGAGATTGAAGTCACCTCCAACTAAAGTGGGGCCACTCCAGCTAGCAAAGACATTGTGCAATTCATTGATAAAATCTAATTTGTGCTCCTCATAGGCAGAGCCATACACAGCAATGACCCTCCACACCACATCATCTTTTTTTGCCTTAATCTGAACAGAGACACAGTAAGATAAAATATCCCACCTAATTATATCAAACATGTCATTGCTAATGCCAACAAGAATCCCACCAGCTGTTTTAATAGCTGGTAACCAATTCCAAGAGAATTTACCTCCTGGATCAAGTTGCAACAATTGTAAACTAGAAAACTCCTCTTTTTTGGATTCAGAGAAGCAAATAATATCAGGGCATACTTCTCTAATGAGATCATGCACTCTAGTGATTTTATCAGGTCTATTTAGACCTCTAGGATTCCAAATTAGGGCTACTACCATTTTTAAAGATCAACTTTCTCCTACCTCTTTTTCTACTATGGACTAAGGTCCAGGGTTCATGCTCATCAGGTACATCACTAATGTGATCATCCTGTTCATCAACTAACTCACACTCATCCTCCAACCCAGCTCTAAGTTCTTCCACAGAGAGACTAATGTCTTTAGGAAGAAAAGAAGCAGGGTTAGAACAATGGAAATCCTCAAGTCTTTTAATTTCACCTTCTTTTATTTTATCAATAACATTATCAGCATTTTTAGTTTTAATCCCAAGGCTAATGCCAGCATTTTTTGCTCTCCCTAATAAAAGATGATTATCCAGAGCAGCAAAAGAATTGGAAAGCCCAAGAGTCTTATTACCTTTAGGAATTTCCAGGTTTTTCTCTTTTTTGAGGTCTTGAGCTTTTTCAATCACACTTTTACCATCCCTAGGAATTCTTGAACTCATTCTTGTTGCCAGGACAGGACCCCATTGCTTCTTCTCCTTCCAAGCCATTGGAGGCACAGAAGGTTCAGGATTGCTGCTCACAATGACCTCCTTCCCAACGATGTTATCTTCCACATCATCATCACTCTCATCATCAAACTGCTGAATTAGATTCTTCCCAATATTATCCTCAGCACTTCTCACCACCAAGACATTATCATTAGGGATGCATGCCTCCTTGCCATACACCTTAGCTTGGACACTTGTCTCCAGGCTCATTTGAGCAACTCTAGGACCAGAACTTCCACTAGGAATGGAAGGATCAGTCTCCATCCTGCTATTGTTCCCCCCAGATTTATTCTTGTCCAGAGCCCTGAAGTCATCCCCAATATCAGCATCATCATCAAGTTTGTTTTCTTCATTTGTGTTACCAGGGTCCACACCATCATCATCATCTAGATCAATGGGTTCACCCTCATTCTCCACCAAGAAGTTAATCAGGAAAAAGCATTGTTCCATCTCAAAGAGCTTATTGACAGGAATCTTGGACTTGTCCCTCACAGACACTTTGACTCTAACCTCACTGTAAAAGCTTCTAAAGATGCCATGCCAGTCAATATTGACAAGAACTCCAAGAGTAGTAGAAACTTGGCAAATAGTTTTCCAAGTGAGCCACTTAGCAGGGATGCCAGTGATCCTAACCCACACCTCCTGAAATTCTTCAAAAGGTTCAGCTTCACCTTCCCAGTTAACAAAATAAATCACCACACCATCCTTTTTGAGATTGATGGAGGGATATTCCACCAATTCCTTCACCCTTTTGCTTGGAGGAAACCTCACTAGGAATTTTTTAGGCCCAAGCTGTCGAATCTGCCAATACCAATTGACCTTCCACATATCATTGAAACACTTCTCCAATTCCTCAGCAGTGATCTCTCCCTCTTTGACAACTACCACACCAACATTGTCCATATTTAGCCATTGAACAGCTTCAGGACCCTCCACTTCCACATGAAAGAAACCCAACCCAGGATTGGCACTCCCCCAATACTGAGCAGTGGGAAGCAGAGAATACCACATCAGACAATTGTCCATATGGTGTCCAGTTTTGCTACAGATAAAGCACCTCTTGATCCTGGTACACAGACCCACATAATGACCCAGTTCACCACAGTTGTAACAGGTCACATTCTTGAATTTAGGATCCAACACAGGTCCAGGCCCAGAGCCAGGATTAACTTGCAAATTGCTGCCACTTCTATCTCCACTGTTTTTAGAACCATCAGAAGCAGTGCTTTTCAGATTTTTCTTCTTGTTCTTGTTGCTGCCAGAAGTTTGCTGCTGAACAGGCAACTGACTAGCGCTACTCCCTTGGCTATTTGGTTGTGGCAGAGTAGAGGCAACACCTTGCGGCAACATCAACATAGGATTGAAACCAGGCGGGGAAAGTTGCTGGTTACCAAAAAACTGTGGCCACTGCGCCAGTTGCATGTTCCACATGTTGGGATTCATCATCGGGAACATACCTTGACCATTCCCCCCCATCTGTTGCATCACAGGTTGCTGAAACTCAGTCTTGATTGGAACCAGATCAGGGACGTTGTTGAGAGGGATCGCCGCCGTATTCGCTGTTGGCGCAGTCGATGGAGGGGCACGACCACCAGCACCACGTCCACCGGCAGCACCTCCTGCTCTCCCCATACCTCGACCACCACCGGCCATCTTAACGACCTCAGCGAAAGATCTCCTTCCCTCAACTGCCCCCCACAGATCAGCAAACTTGATCACTGTTGGTTTGGGAAGAAAACCAGATCCAGCAGGGTAGCAATCAGACGGAGTGAACGATTTTGACTGGACTAAATCCTTCCTGACCCAGACAAGGGTCCGGAGAGGAGGAACCCTAGGTTCGATCCAGAGTTTGCGGTCTGAAGCCGCCACGAGATCAACCCTTTTATCCCCATTTGAAGGCGTCAATTCAGAACCCGCCAACCCCACACCACCACCAACGGTTGGATTTCGAACAGGTGGAACCCATCGACGGTCCTCAGCACCTGTCAGAGCGGCACTGCGAAGCGGGCCCCGCCCGGGGAAACTGGTGCCAGATCCCCCAATCCTCACCGGCGAAGAGCACCTCGTCGGCGACGGATCTCCTCTCCGGATCCGATCAAGCCTTCGCCGCTGACGCCCAGAGCTTCGACAAACAGCAACGCTCGCACCTACCGCACCATCTCCACTCACACGAGCTGGAAACCGCCTCAGTGGTGCGCCGCGAAGTTCTCCAGATCCTCCAGCCCCTGCTCCGCCAAGAGACGCTTCGGGTCTTCGGGATCCTTTGCTTTGATCATCGCCATCGCCGCAGCCACCTGCTCCTCGAGCCCCTGCCCTGAGATCTGCGGTCTCCAGCCCTTCTCCATCTGCTCGACAGCCCACTCCGAAGCGAGGCTGATCTGAAGAATCAGGAGCTTCCGCCGCAACAGAGCCAGCCTCCGCTCCTCCGCCATCGCCGCTTCCTTCTCCTTCCGCCTCTTCTCCTCTGCCCACCGCATCTTCTCGGCAGCTGACGGGAAACCCGCCGACCGCTTCGAGCTGGACATGCTCCTCCGCCGCGCGAACCGGCGAATACCAGTCGCGGCAAGCGCTCAGGGAGAGGGAGGAGGTGGCGGAGGTGGTGGCGGTGGTGGAAGGGCGAGATCGCCGGGGAATCGCCAGATCGCCAGGGAGGGAGGGAGAGGGCGCTATAATTTGGTAAATGGTCATATGTAGGGACTGGCAACATCAACTGCAGGCATGTCAGCTAACACAGTTAGATGCAATTACATTTACAAACTCATCTGCTAATTAAATTTCCCATACTATGTTTTTCCTTGCAGGTTTCCTCAAGTACTTTCCTGCTCACAGAGCGCTAGGGGATTGATTGGTAAGGCAATTTCCCCTGGTTGCTGCTCCTTTTCCTCACCTTCTTTATCATCTACTTCCTGAACTATCTTTTTCCAGAACCAATGCCTCCTCCAGACCTGCTCCATCTGCTCTATCGGAAGCGTCTTTATCTCTGGCAGGAACATGTAAATCAGCAACGTCATCACACAAATCCACGTGACGAAGACAACTCCCGTGGAGTGGTAAATCACATGCTCCATGTAGTAAATTAGTACATGGTGGGCGGTGAAATGATTCACTTCCCGCGATCCCTGACTATAAAAGGGCATGGGGACTCGGAAACTCTGCGGAAATGAGAAAATAGGATGTTTCATTTTAGGTCTTAGCACTTTCAGCAGCTAGCTGGGTTTGGTGAAGCAACATCTAAAAAGTTACAAATCTGAACGGTTATATCGTTCGCGTTCAGATGTAAAACAAGGAGTGAAAAGGGCTGCATGCCAGAGCGCATGATGCGTACATACTACATAGGAATGAGAGGTATCAGGATGACTTGACTCGCCACGATATTGTTGCACACAGTGAATCAAAGCCCTTTCAGGCATGATATTTCACGTTGCACTTGTCAAAACCGGCGGTCGAGCCATCCATTCCTCCATGATCAGCTGATCCTGACGAAACGTCTCGCTCGTGCTGGCTCTCGCCCCCCGCGCGGGTGAGAGGGAGCCAACCCTAGCGCCGCCGCCCATCCCCCTTCTCCTCCCCCTCCCCTCCGCCGCCGCCGGGCGTTGCTCGTGCGGTGCCGGCGGTGGCGGCCGGCCATTCCCCGCGCGCGTGGCAGGGAGGTGCAGAGCTCAGCGCCCGCCGCGGTGCTCTTCGGCGGGTGTCGGTCCGGCGCGGCCGGGTGGCTACGGTGGCGGCGGCGCTGCTCCTTGGCGGCGGGGCGGCGTGGCGCGGGTAGGTGGCAGGCTGGTCGCCAGCATGCGGCCGGCAGGGTCATCTCGGCTCTGGACCAGTTGGGCCCAATCTGGGCTTAGGCGGGCTACCCTACGCGCGTTGACGTCGTCCCTGGAGGTTGCTGAGGTGCGTCGGTGGGGATGGGTTGTTGCGACACTGCCAGCCGGCCTGCTGCAGCGCGGCGGCGGAGACTTCACGGGCCAGTAAGGGCATGGTGTGTCTATGCTACTATGTCCGGTTGGCTACCGCGTAGGCGGTGGAGGTAGTGCCCTCCCGTGCAGCTGCGGTAGGTTGGAGGTGTTGCTTTGTATGTGGACGATTAAGAGTGCTATGAGCGTGGTGGGACTTGTCCGGAGGGCGCAGCCGTGGCGACTCGTCTTCGTTTTCTGTCGAGCCGCCAATGTCGGCATTTTGTTTCTCTTTTCTTTCTTTTTGTGTCTTTTCTTCTGGGTTTGGTTGTGCTGCGGCCCCGGCGTGCTCGTTGTATCTTGTGGTTGCTATATTAATATAGCGGGGCGAAAGCCTATTTCAAAATTCCTTTATGATCAATCAATATTCTGTTCATGAGTTGGGTTGCAGGGTTGTGTTTGGGGGCGCAACGGTGCAAGGGCTGACGGTGGCAGTTGTTTTTTCCCACTGTCAGAAAGTGGAGAGCTGAGGGCAGTCGCTCGCTGAGAATTGGAACAATGCAGGGTGCGGGGGAATTTCACAGTAACATAAGCGGCCCAACTCCGAGTAAGATATCGCTCCAACATCTAGAGGTAATGCTTCCAAGTTAGATCCTACGACAATCTATTGTGAGATGGAGAAGCCAAGGCATCACGGAAAAACCTCAAATCAACTTGTACTTAGGGGATTAAATCAGATTAGCAACGGAAAACTGTAAAGCGAATATAAATTCAAAAAGATCAGGGCAATATGTTCTATCTGCTTTCTCTATTTGGTTGGCTCATCTAGTGTAAATTTCCTGGTTAGGTACTTGGGTCCTAGTTCCGGTCAGAACTTAGTAGTGATACGGTTCCATGATGGCAGTCGTGGAACCCCTCCCCTCCCACACCACGAAGGCCAATGTGTTTTTGGGTGAAAACCCGAACTCCGTTGGAGTGGGCGGTGGCGGCGCCAACGTCGCTATCTTCTTGAAGTCTTTGATGTTTTATGGGCCTGTGGGGGTCTTGGTTGTTGTGCAGCGTGGCTTCGCCGGCGAGGCTGGAGGACGCCGGGGTGGTGGCCTTGGACCGTTGGACGGCGGTTGTGCGCTGCGGTGCTGGCCTCGGAAAGAGTTGCAACCATAGCCCCATGAGGCAGGGTTGTGGTTGTGCTTCACATGGGTGATGATACAATGGCACAAAGGTGGCTGCGAGTTGCTCGGATTTTTTTTCTTTCTTCTTTTTTTTTCTGTTTGTTTCCGGACTGTTGTACATGCTGTTGTACAAATTTCCCTTTGCTAATACATAAAAAAGCGAGCATTTGTTGGATGTAGTCATTTTCAATTAATGAATAAAACGTCTACATTGCATCTGAAATAAAACTAAAATTTGCAAGGAAAGCAGAATTGGCGATTCTAGATTGCATGCATTTTAAAGTACACCTGGTATGCTTTTAGCAGAAAATATTAGCAGTTTCAGAGGTTAACTACTCAATGTGAATTGCTGCACTTTTTTATTGTTGCAACATGCACTACAGGAATGGCAGTAGACGCCGAGGGCCATAATGTACGCCGAAGGCCAAATGTCGGGGCCATCGGCGTACGGCCTCGCCAGGGCACCGCCGAACGTCGACCGTCGGCGTACCCATGCCGTCGGCGTAGAGGAGGCTACGCCGAAGGCAGCCCTCGGCGTCTACCTGGCCCTCGGCGTAGTGTCGGCATTGCCTCCCCTCGCGCCTGAGTCGTCACGTCGCTCTTACGGCGTCAGTCCAGACGCCGAGGGCCACCCTCGGCATAGGGCATGCCCCTCCTATGCCGACGGCCACCCTCGTCATATAGTTTTTTTTTATTTTTCTCTCTCATATTACTTTATATTATGTTTGTATTATTTATTTACTAGTATGAATTATGTAAAAAATGGTTCTATTTCTTAAGAATTGGTAGATGGCATATATAGGTCCCACGAGTGACGTTCTTCGCAGACGGGTCAACCGGAGCCACTAGGCCCAACATTTGCTATCGATGTACATAAGGGTAGATCTGCGGGATCCCCGCCCTATGGTTTCCCTAACCCTAACTCTAACCCTAACCCTAACCCTAACCCTAACTCAAACCCTAACCCTATAGGGTTACCACATACATTGCTAAACCTAACTCTAACCCTAACCCTAACCCTAGGGGTAGATCTGCGGGGTCCCCGCCCTAGGGTTTCCCAAGATACAGATCACCGGAGCGTCGGGCGGGTGCACTCGCGCGCCCGGTACGACCATACCGCATGTCCTGGCGGCCCCGTTTTGCACAGTTGGCAAAGTAAACAAAGTCAAAAAGTCGCGCTGAACCATGTGGCGTCATTTTATGTGTCCTAGTAACCACTTAAAAAGACGGAATTTGGATACGGCAATTATCTTGAAAAAACCTTCACGAATAGGGCTATCACGTCCAGAGTTCTATGGCTTTTAGGGAAAATGAGTAGGAAACAGCCCGTGACACCACATAGTTTGTCGGAACGAGGCCATATTTGACACGTGTGTGGGCCTTAGGATGGGAAGCAAGGCCCTGGTTGCGGATTTCCAATCCGTCCCACGGGCGATGGTGTTTCCATTTTCGGGGTGCCGGAACAACTTTTTTGTGAAGCAACTACATGGTGTGCATGTTAGTATTGCGTGACACCTCCGCGCAGTGGTAGGATACCTCCTACGCACCACCTATCGCATGTCATATGCGCGCGCTAGCCATCTGGGAATCCCCCCGCTTCCTGCGGTGTCCCGCCGAATCCGGTGGAAAATGGCCGGATTTAAACTAGGGCCACACTTTCCTTTCCTCAATAAATCCCGGGAAATATGTTTTTAGGTCTACGACGCATCATTTTATGTGCTAAATTTTTTCCGTTTAGCGCGTTGGCGGGCGGGTGCACCCGCGCGCCCGGTACGGCCATACCGCATGTCCCGGTGGCCCCGTTTTGCACAGTTGGCAAAATAAACTAAGTCAAAAAGTCGCGCGGAGCCGCGTGGCGTTATTTTATATTTCCTATTAACCACTTAAAAAGACGGAATTGGGATACGGCAATTATCTTGAAAAACCCTTCACGAATAGGGCTATCACATCCGGAGTTCTATGGCTTTTAGGGAAAATGAGTAGGAAACGGCCCGTGACATCGCATAGTTTGTCGGAACGAGGCCATATTTGGCACGTGTGTGGGCCTTAGTATGGGAAGCAAGGCCCCGGTCGCGGATTTCCAATCCGACCCACGGGCGACGGTGTTTCTACTTTCGGGGTGCCGGAACGGCCTTTTTTTGTGAAGCAACTACATGGTGTGCATGTTAGTATTGCGCGATACCTCCGCGCAGTGGTAGGATACATCCTACGCACCACCTATCGCATTATGCGCGCGCTAGCCATCTGGGAATCCCCCCCTCCACTTCCTGCGGTGTCCCGCCGAATCCGCTGGAAACTGATCGGATTTGAACTAGGGCCACACTTTCCTTCGCTCAATAAATCCCGGAATTTTTTTAGGTCTACGATGCGTCATTTTATGTGCTAAATGTTTTCCGTTCAGCGCGTTGGCGGAGGGGTGCACCCGCGCGCCCGGTACGGCCATACTGCATGTCTCGGCGGCCCTGTTTTGCACAGTTGGCAAAGTAAATGAAGTCAAAACATCGCGCGGAGCCACGTGGCGTCATTTTATGTGTCCCAGTAACCACTTAAAAAGACGGAATTGGGATACGGCAATTAGCTTGAAAACCCCATCACGAATATGGCTATCACGTCCGGAGTTCTATGGCTTTTGGGGGAAATGAGTAGGAAACGGCCTCTGACACCGCATAGCTTGTCGGAACGGGGCCATATTTGGCACGTGCGTGGTCCCTAGGATAGGAAGCAAGGCCCCGGGAGCGGATTTCCAATCCGACCCATGGGTGATGGTTTTTTCATTTTCGGGGTGCCAAAACTGGGATTTTTTTTGTGTGAAGCAGTTAGATGGGGTGCATTTTAGTATTGCGCGAGACCTCCGCGTATTGGTAGGACACCACCTTTGCAGCACATATCACATGCCATATGTACGCGCTAGTTATCTGGGAATCCCCGCGGTTTCCTGAGGTGTCTCGCCGAATCCACTCGAAACTGACTGGATTTAAACTAGGGGTACACTTTCCATCGCTTAATAAATTCCACGAAAAATATTTTTAGATCTATAAAACATCACTTTATGTGCTAATTTTTGTCCGTTTAGCGTGTTGGCGAACGGTGCAACAGCATGCCCGGTACAGCTGTTTCACATCTCGCGAGGGGACCGTTTTGGCCAGATGGCAAACTAGGCGTCATATTTGTATTCCTCTAATTTTTAGGTTCAAATAATAATATTGATGTTATATTTAGATTCCTCTTATTTTTTCTGATCGATTTAGACATATTATTTGTGGAATTTCGATTTTCCGATTAAAAGATATTAATTATTCCATATTAAATAGAAAAAAGACCAAAAAATAAAATCTTTTTATTGTTATTTGAATTCAATATTATTATTAGTTATATATTATTGTTTCACTGTTGTTTACTTAAGTAATTGTTTGAAATTCAAAAATAAAGAGGTGTGCATCACGGTTCAAGGGTTAATATGGTTGATATGCTATTATTATGAGCAAGAGGTGTCAATTCATTAATGGAAGCTCATCCGAATGGAACCAAGAAGTTAAGCGTGCTGAGGCTGGAGTAGTGTGAGGATGGGTGACCCACTCGGAAGTTTAACCATGACTGTAATTTGACCTAAGATTAAGTGTACTTAGAGTTAAAAGTGTATTGGGTGAAAGATAAATAAGTAAAAAAATGGTGTAAAAAAATTAAAATTTGAATTTTTTTAAAAGTCTATGCCGAGGGGTTGCCCTCGGCGTATGGGAGCTGCCAGGCTTCCCTCGGCTTGCCACGTCGCATCATATGCCGAGGGCAATGCCCTCGGCGTCTTCACGCTCGCCGTTAACGGCGACGGCACGCCGGGGAACGTACACCGACGGCCGGGCCTACGCCGACGGCACGCATCACTTTCCCGAGGGAACTAGACGCCGAGGGCTGCCATCGGCGTAGCCTACGCCGAGGGCCAGGCGCGGCTACGCCGAAGGCAGCTGGCCGTCGGCGTAGCACCCCGTTCCTGTAGTGATGTATCGCAGCTAGTAATAGTAATGGTGATATATGGTGCAGTTTTCGGAAGATATAGATGAAGGACGCTCGCTGACAGAATTATGGGCACTATACCTAAAAAAATTTAACAATGAAAAATCAAACAAGTAAATGGCATGTGTTGACATGCAGCAGAACAAAGTTTTTTTCTCGATAATAGGAACTGTAAAAAAAAGAGCAGAAGAAACAAAGCATGCACTGAAATTAATTCCTTCCAACTGCAGCTTCTGAAATTCTGAAAGTTGTTGTACCTTTCTTCTACTACTTCTTAATTCCGATTTGCTTATCTTTCTTCTAAATGAAAGTGACTCCGTATGAGTGATCTTACCATTTTAAATGGTCATATGTAGAAACCGGCAACATCAACTGCAGGGCTGTGGAGAGCGAGAGGGTGAAATGACGCACTGTACTTCCCACGATCCTTTATAGGAGTACCTATAAAAAAGATCTGGGGACTCAGGATCTCTGCATTTCTCACTCGCGTACACCAGAAATGGGAAAATAGGATGTTCCATTTCAGCTCTTAGCATGCTCAGCAGCTAGGTAGGTTTGGTCAAGCTGCTTGTGGAAATCACAAACGTGAACCCGTTAGCGGCAGCGTTGAGATGGTAAAACAAGGAGTGATATGAGCTGGGTGCTAGAGCGCACTAGGTAGAAATGAGTGGTATCAGGATAACTTGACTCGCCTGATCAGCCATACGCAGAGTGAATCAACGTTTCAAACGTGTCTCTTTAGGCGTGGTGTCTCATCGTTCACTTGTCAAAACCGCAAGATGATCCCGTCCCTCCTTCAAGATCATCCAATCTTCACTTCATACAAGAGAGTTGGGATGCGACTTGCGACTTGCGAGGCTGAGTTCGGGCGGCGAACGTGCGAGGGCCTACGGTTGCAGTTGTTTTTTCCCACTGCCGGGGAATGTCAGAATAGCCACTCGCTGAGAAGTGAAACTGTGTTGGGTGTAAGCGCATTTCACAATCACATGAGGTGCGCAACTCTGAGTAAGATATCGCTCCACCATCTCGACGTTGAGTTTCCACGCTAGATCGGCCGAAAGCACTGTGAGGGGTACGAACCAAGCATGCACGGAAGAGCACCAACTTGTACTAGGGAAAAAAACACGAAAAAAACATAAATAGAAAAAGATCAGGGCATTTGAAAAATGTTACACCATCCGATCCTAAAAATGTATCAGATGGTTAGTACAATTACGTTTTACACTTGAACCCTTCTAAAATTAGAAAACGTGGTTGATGCTTTGCTTGTTGCTCGGCACTAGAATGACACGGCCTTGCCAGACCATGCTTCGGCATCCGCGCTCTGGCAACCAGGAGGCGGCAGCCCTGCGTCCTTGCCTCCATTGCCCTCGCCGGAGAGCCGGTGCCCCGAATTCCGCTTCGCGTTAACGGTGGCCGCGTGCCGCCCCGTAATCCGCTCGGGCTAACGGTGGCCGCGTGCCGCCCCGTAATCCGCTCGGGCGCATGGTCCCCCGCCACCCTCGGCCACGGCCCCGACGCTGCATGCTCCGGCGAGCCATCCTCCTCCGCGGTGGAGCCCTCCTCTGCTTGTGGTCACCGGGCGGTGGCCGACGGAATAGATGGGGGAGGCGACGGGATTGTGGATGGCCTGTTTGGATTCCTGCCAAAGCTAACCATACCAAATATTGTGGCACACCCTTGATTTTTTTTTTTGAAACACAGTACAATCAAAAGACACTCACACATACGCGCACACACTCACCCCTATGGACACACACATGCACACTCTACCCCTATGAACACCTCCGAGAGACTGCGTCGAAGGTGACTTCGTCAATCTCATGCCCTTGAAAATTAGCATCAGACTAAGTGACACATAGCTGTGCAAGCATTTTAATTTAGCTGAAAGTTTTTTGTTTGGTCCGTTGAGTTTCCTTTGTGTGTTGATTTTTCCGTTGTAAGCGCTCGGAAATCAACTTTTGAACATGAGAGCATATGCTCCTGCTATATACAGGAAATATATTTTGAAATGTTATAAAAATCTAATAAAAAAAATCGTGTATATGTCGATATTATATGGTGTGCACTGCTAAGTTTCATGGAAAACTAACATTTTTTGTGTCCAGTGTTTAAAAGACAAAGAAATATCTCATGAAAACTTTTTTTAAGGACCAAATTTTGTCTTTTTCACACAACACTGAAAATTTCAATTTTCTGCGAAACGACTTTCTAAGCATATATGATGTGGAGATGTACAGGTCAATTTTTGCTCCCGGGAGCCAAAACGCCTCATCCTATGCTTTGCATGCATAATACATAAATAGTGTGATATTCAACAAAAATCAAACGCTCAAGAAAGAAGCACGTCTTGAGAGTGGAATGACCACTCTTTATATAGGGTATTATGAGCAATCACACCTGCCATTTTTATGATTAAACAATCGAACAATATATTCAGTTAAAATTAATTCGTAGCAACACACGGGGACACTTTTCCTAGTAGAAAGCTTAAAGAGCCTAGCTTTGAATTAACAAAGTCTTCAACCGACCAGGATACAACCATAGAAGCAACTGAAAAGGAAAAAAATAAACTAAAAGGGCTAGGGATACCAGCTAGAGCTACAAGCATAGGGTGTGAAAAGCTGAAGACCTAAATAAACAAGCAGAGCAAGTCTACTTGTAACCTACAAGTTCTAGTCTTCAACTAAGCACTGGCGCCTCGACTTGAAACTTCAAGCAACGAGGCGCCACCCCGAGAAGCAACACCAGATCAGACTATTTCCTCCGAACCGCTTGAATCGCAAAGACCACCCGGGCAATGGCTGGATGCACCATTGAGAGAGTGAGATTCCAGGTTCCAAGGGGGGAGCATCATGACAATGCCTTGAGGAAGGGGAACGGCGCTCGGGGGAGTCATCGTTGCCGGCACAGAACAAAGTCGTGCAGGGCTTTCGCGGAGGCTCCAAACACCCACTCCAAGCACCACCTATGACTCTGCCCAAGAAACCAAAATGGCCACCGGCAAGTGAAAAACACCGGTACCTCCCCGTGGCAAGGCACCACCTCCGACAACCTCCCTAAGCTTAAGAGCGGCCGCACAATCTAGGCAGGACACCGTTTAGAAGAAGCCGAGCCAGCTTGACACAAGGCATTGCCAATCAGGAGTCCAAGGATGAACACGGACATGACACAAGTCAGAGGCAGCAGATGGTGCACGCATGTAGTAGGCAATCAACAGTCGAATGGGCATCGTGGCCATGTCTCCAAGGCGAGAAGCGGCGTCCATGGACGTCGCCGTGGCCGGCAGTGGTCGAAGCCTTGTGGTGCTTTCGCAAATGCCACATCCTACACACCGACGTCCTTGCCAGCCAGAGCAGCTAAGAGGGAGCCAAACTGACCCTGCCACCAGCACCCCCGCAGAGCACTGACAGCCGGTCGTCCCCGGAGAACGCAAGATCTCGATGACCTCCCCAAAGGTCTCTAGATCTGGCATGAGGGAAGCAAAGCTTATCCCCCAAGCCCCAGATCCCTAGCAAACCCAAGCTCTGAGCACATAACCCAAAGAGCATTCGCACCTCCAGCTCCTCCTCGAAACGACAAGGAAGAAAGGGATCCGCCGCAGCAGCGGCCACCGGGAAATCCCCACCAACCACCGATGGACGCAGATCCCGTCCCCAGCCCCCACGGTGGCCGAAACCCTAGGGCGCCAGCCAAGCCCGCCTGCACAAACCAGCCCCCGCTGGCGGCAAACAGCAGGTCGAAGGGTGGCCAGGAATCGATGCCAAATCCAGAGGTGAGGAGGAGCTCGACAAAGTCGGGGTGCACGAGGGCCAGCAGCCGCGCGGAGCGCGGAGAATCGCGACGGGAAGGGCTCGCCGCCATCGGCAACGCAGGCTTCGCCCGACGGCGTCCTCCGGCGACGGCGAAGGAGGGGGAGGGGAGTGAGGAGGCGTCGCCTCCCGAGTCGCCCTCGCGAGAGCGACCACGTCCAAGTTTGTCAAAATGTTTTTAACTGAGTTGGTAGCAAACCAAATGGAGGATATAGTATTTTTCCAAAAAAAAATTAAACACCCAATGGCTACAATCCAAACAACACTAGCTTACCAAAATTTTGGTCATGCCAAACTTTTGGCTTGACTATTTGGGGCTCAAACCAAACGGCACCTTTCTTTCCCTAACCTTCTATCCCTAACCGCACCCATCTTCTCCCTTTTTTGAGAGTAACTACGTATTTCATTAATAGAAAATCAAGTTACACGAGTAAGAAAATATGGAAAAAATCAGAGGAGAAAATAGTTGTCCTAAAAACTTTGCAGAAAAAACCTTAAATGGTAAAGATATACAAAACTATTCCTAAGGTTTCCTGCACTCGCCGAAGCCAGCGGCCGCCGCCAAACTCCAACGCCGCCTAGACGCGCGTTGGAAGAGACGCCGAGCTTCCACCCTTGCCAAATCCAAAAGAGCACCATCGCCAACGAGGCTTTGTGAGTCGATGAACAGGCCTGCTCAACGAGGCTTTGTGAGTCGATGAACAGGCCTGCTGCAAGCAGCGAGACACATGTCGCTGTGGCACGTCGACCGGGGGACGCCCCTGCTATCTTGGACCGAGATCCGCCGCATCCCATCGACGAAGTCGAGGAATAACGACAAATCCACTACCTCCAAACCAACATCCTTGCTCCAGAGCATCCACCTCGCCCCGATCCCCAGCGCCGTCGTGGACAACGACAAATGCCAACGACACGTCGAGAAACAGATCTCGTCAGATCTGAAGAGCGGCGAGAAGACCAAGCCGTCGACCTGCAAGATCGGCAAGCACACGTTGCCAACAACTCTGAGACGCCGCCGTGAAGGTCGCCGCCGGTGTAGGAGTGGAGTTGAGGCATATTTATTTCCTCGGGCGCCGCTCCCACCATCCCAACGACACACTACAACAGACAAAACCGAATTATAGAACGGAGGAACGAGGTCCCCTTCCCCTCCTGCCGCCGGAACGGCAAGCGGAGGAAGAGGGGCCCAAAGCTCCCGCCGGTGGAGATGGGATCTGGCCGCCCGCCGCCTGAGAGAGAGGAAAAGGGGCTATTCATCCGTTCGTTCGGTAGACGTGGCTACCCATCTTCTTCTTGGGGGAACGCGTGAGTGGTGGAGTCGACTGCGGGTTGATGAAGAAACTAAGGCGAGGTTGTTTTTTGCAAAATGACTCGTCGGATACTTTTTGTTTTTGGATCGGACGGAATACTTTCTTGTTCGCAATATTCAAATTAGTTGCCGCACGAACTGGCAAATTCGTAGGAACTGGCAACAACTGCAGAGCGCTGTCAGGTAACACAGTTAGATGCAATTACATTTACAATCTTGGCTGCTAACTAAAATCTCATTCTATGTTTTTCCTTGCAGGCTCATGAAGTACATTCAAATTCAGAAAGCGCTAGAAGCTCCTAGCTTGGCAAGGCGATTTTCCCTGCCTGCTGCTCCTTTTCATCTTCCTTATCCTCTACCTCCCCAACAATCTTCTTCCAGAACCAATGGCTCCTCCAGACCTGCTCCATCTGCTCCATGGGAAGCTTCTTTGTCTCTGGCAGGAACATGTAAATCAGCAGCGTCATCACACATATCCATGCAGCGAAGACGAAGAAGGTCCCTGACTTGATGTGGCAGAGAACCGCGAGGAATGTCTGGCCGATCACAAATGTCATCAAGAAGACCACAGCAACCACAATGCTCTGCCCTGCTGATCTGATCTCCAAGGGGCAGATCTCAGTTGGAACGAGGAATGTGAGAGGTCCCCATGACCATGCAAATCCAGCAACAAACACACACATGGAGGTCAACACAAGGTAAGCATACTCCTTATCCATCAACCCATAGTCCTTGAACTTTGCAGCTAGGATGGCGCCAACAGCGACCTGTGACAGGATCATCTGGATGCCGCCTATGAGGAAGAGCTTCCTGCGCCCGAACCTGTCGACCACCATCATCGCTACGATGTTAGCAAACGTTGCGCAGAGACGTGTGACGACCGAGGACAGGAGGGACGCGCTCTCTTTGAGGCCGATTGTCCGGAACATCACGGGGGCATAGAAGTTTATCACATTGATCCCGGTGAGCTGGTTGAAGAAAGGGATCAAGAGCACCATGGCAAGCTGCGGCCTGTACTTCCTCTTGAATATGTTTCTCAATGGGTATCTGATTGCTCTTGAGAGGTTGCTAGCAGATACCAGGTCATCCAGCTCATTCTGTACTGAGGTGGTTCCACGCAGCTTTTCGAGCAGGGCTCTGGCCTTGTCGGTGTTGCCGTCATGCTGGATTATGAAGCTTGGCGTCTCAGGGAGGAAGATTGCGCCGATGGTCAGGAAGAGAGCAGGGACTGCGGCCATGGATAGGGATATCCTCCAGCCCCACCCTGCTGTGATTTTCACCACACAGTAGTTAAGGATGTTTGCAATGAGAATGCCGATGCTGATGCTGAGCTCGAATCCATTGTTGATCGCACCGCGGTACTGCGGTGGTGCCATTTCTGACAGGTACAATGGGATCGACTGAAATTTTTAATTTCACAGTAAGGTATTTAGTGTAGTTCAAAATGTAATTTTAGAAAAAGGAAAAAAAATATTTAGAAACATCACATGCACTTGCCACAAGATGAATACATTACTTATCAGGCAATCATTCAGTGCGATGATTCTTTGGGAGACAGACATCAAATTTGTCAGTTGCCACAAGTAAACGCGTGACTTATCTGACAAAATTTTGATTTGCTACTAATTGTTTTATCTCTTGATGAACTATTTTTTTTACCGTATCACACACTGACTCAAAAGATTATTAGCTTGAATTTATGCAGCGGCTGTTACCTGGTTAGTGAACCCCAGGCCTATCCCCAACAGGATCCGGTTGAGGAGCAGCATGGGCACATTGACAGCTGCACCTCCAAACACCGAGCCGGCAATGAAGACGGTGCCGCCAATGAGCATGGACGCCCGGCGGCCGAACCTCCTCGTCACAGATGACGCGATCAGCGTGGCGACAAGGCCGGCAATGTAGAGTGAGGAGGTGAACACGGTAAGGAGCTCGCTGTTGAACTGGCAGTAGTTGCTGACCTTGCTGTCCTGCTTGTGGCGGTATACCTCTGGAAAGAACCTCTTGAGAAATGAGTCCATCGAGGTGACACCACCTAGAAATTATTAGGAGCACATGAGTTGTCATAATGGAAGTTATTCTATAAGTTCTAGTTATGAAAAACAAATCTCCCAGACTCTGCACTGTGACAATGCACTGAAGCCATGAATGCACCTTTGGTCCAGGCAATTGAGGTAAGATTTTTTTTTTAATAGAAGAGGTAAGATATTTCTGATTCAGCAGCAAAGCCTTAAATAGTCAACAATAGTGTAACATTAGTTTTATTAAACTGTACTAGTGGTAGTGATATATTTATTTGCAGGTCCCCTCCGAAGTTTACTGATCTGATGAAGATAAATACTAAGTCACACATGAAAAAAAGATGGACTGGGACATGTTTAATGAAATCTTTAATAGAAAGGAAAATGGAAGAAGTAGGTCATTTCAATGATCATTCATACGTACTGGTCCATGTAATCCAGGAAGAAGTTTCAACATACACGGGCGTATGGGACGAGCAAAGCATCTCCCTTCATTTTGAAGGCCATGCCTTCTCTTCTTATTACCTTTTGTACGGGAGAAGATCCTAATTATCACCACACAAGTTGGTAGCAAACTAATGCATGGTGGGTGATATGATGCATCTCCCACGATCCCTTGCTATAAAAAGGATCTCCGCACTTGGGGTCTCTGTCCTTTTTTTAATACACCAGAAAGGAGAAAAAAAAATAGGATGTTTCATTTCAGCTCGTAGAACTTTCAGCAGCTAGCTGGCTTTTATTTAGAAAAAAAGGGCATACCCGGTGCTGTAAGCTTCCACACATTGTGGGGGTGCGGGGAAGGGTTTTTCTAGGCAGCCTTTGGCTAATTGGCTTTGATCAAGAAGCTACCAAAAATTACAAATGTGAACCGGCTAGGTTCACATTCAGGTGGTAAAACAGGGAGCGAGATGGGCTGGATGCTAGAGCTAAGGATGCGTGTACATGGAAATGAGAGGTATCAGGATGGCTTGACTCGGCACTGCATAGGACGAATCAGGGTTTCAAACATGTCTTTTTAGGCATGGTGTTTCGTAGTGTACTTGTCAAAACCAGTAGGAGATCTAGTCCCTCCTCCGAGATCAACTGAGTTTCAGTTTGTACAAGCGAGTTGGGTCGTGGGGCTGGGTTTGGCGGCATGATTGTGCGTGGCACGACGATGGCAGTTGTTTCCCCACTGTACGACAGGACTTGCTGGCTGGATAGTTGGACAGTTGGGTGATATCGCTCCACCATCTCGATCCAGCGGCCTGAAGCACTTCCAGGCTAGATCCTACAGCCGAAAGCATCGTGAGCATAGGGGCTGACTGTACGCGGAAGAAGCCCCACATCAAGTTGTAAGGGATTAAATTAGACTGATAAGGGCATGTACAATATTGAGGTGGAGGAAAGAGAAAGATGAAAAAAGACTTTGCCTTCTCTTAGCTAAGAGATCATCTCTTAGCACAATCTCTCTCACCACATATTTAGGATGTCTCGTTACTAAAGATAAGACTAGAAAATAAGCACCATTGTACATCATGTTTTATTGTTATATCTAGATTACGTGGTAGGATTAAGATAAGACGGTCTTATCAACCATTGCACATGCCCTAATGGAAGATCATAAAAAAGAATATAAACCCAAAAAATTCAGGGCATTTATGGAAAGTACTTTCTTCCTGGCAAATATTGTATATCGCACATTTGTTTCTTTGTTTAATTGGCTCCTCTAGTGTGCATTTCCTAGCTTGATCCCAGCCACAGTTAGTACAGGTACGGTATTACATGATGATCGTTTTTTTATTAATGAATAAATTATGTTGTATACTGCATCTCAAATACATGAATCTGAAATTTGTTACGGAAGCAAAATTGCTGATTCCAGATTGCATGTATCTTAAACTCCAGCTGATATGCTTTCACCTAAGAGAACATATCTAGTAGCAATTTGAGAGGCTAAGTAATTGACTGGGACTGCTGAATCTTTTCCTAATGTTGCAAGTGATGGTGATATGGTGCAGTGTTCGGCAGATACCGAATCATTGCGCACTGAACCTACCAAAAGTTGTAACCAGTAATAATGTCAAAGATCTCCCAGTCTCGGCACTGTGCCGACGCACAACAAGTAAACTGCACGTGGGGTTACGCAAAAAAAAAAATTTCGTTTCAGCAGGGGAAGTTGAAAAAAATAAGAGCAGAAGAAGGCTTGTATTGAAATTAATTCCTTCCAGCTGCAGATTCAGAAAGCTGCTGTAACCTTCTTCTGCTTCTCAATCTCAATACAGTGCAGAGAGGGTTCAACACGGTACGGTGGGGGAGAAGAGATTGCCGAACCGGAGATGCCGAGGTCGTAGCCGAAGAGGATGCCGCCGCTGCCGGCGACTACGCAGGTGAGCACCACGAACGGCGTCACCCGGCCGCTGTAACCCTCGCCCCCGGCGCCGCCCGGCACCTCCACGAACGCCCCAATCGCCATCACTCCTTTCCCTTCCTCTCCTAGTCCAAGGTAGTCTAGTGGATAGGACAGAGGAAGAGAGGCATCGATTTATTAGGAGGGTGGATGCTGAAGTGTGCGCATTCCGGCGAAAACTGCCGCACGACGCCGACGAGGTTGACACCTTTGACTACTCTATTTTTTTATTGTTTTTAGGGGCTCAATTTTCCTTTGAAGACATCTGGAGCGGGCCGACGCAAATCCGCCCCCAAACGGTCCATTTCTGTCTGCTTGGGTCCGTCCGTGGATAGGATACGTTGCGCGGTCTGGTCATATTAGCCGGCCTGACCTAATCTCCCTCCCCGGCTGCTGTGAATGATGACGCTCCGCCTCTAATGGTGATAAGACGTTAATGGCGTCGCCGGCTTCGCGGCGCCGTAGATGGTTTCCGCGCATCCATTTGGTTCCTGCCCACGGCGGTTCCTGTTTCCCGCCGCGGCCGAAATAGTTCGCACGCCCGGCGGCCATTTTTCGCCCAAGAATGAGGCTATAAATGGCGACCAGCGGTGCGACGTCGGCCAGCACACCCAATCGACACCGAAGAACACACGAGTCACCGGAATATCTCCAACTAGGACCACATCATGGAGATGTGCCGCTCCCGCTGGCCTCGTCGACGAGATCATGGCCACGGAGATGGCCCGCGTACAGGTGAGGTACCAGGTGGCCGCCTTCGAGCACGAAGGCAACGTGGCGCAGCAAGCGCTGGTGGAGGTGATCGAGGCGGCGGTGCAACAGGCTCAGCATGCGCTGCATCAGGTGGAGCAAGCAGTGGCCAATGAGGCCACCGCGGCGGTCGTGTGTGCCAAACGCCACGAGGCGGCCATGCCGCACTTGGGATCTGCGGCGCGCAATGCCGCCACCATCGTTGTCCAAGAGCGACCACCAATGCGGAGAAGGCGACGCGTGACAAGGCGTACCGCGCCGCCGACAATGCAGCGAAGGAGGAACGCGTGGCGGAGGCGGCGGCCTCAGCCCTGGCTTGGTCTCTCCTTAGCAAGGAGGAGGAGGACTGGCAGGTGCGCAAGACACACCGCAGGTTCGCCACAAGAGACCTCGACCGCCGGGAGCATGACGAGGAATCGTCCGCGGCGATGCAGGTGACGGCAGAGGCGGCGACGGTGATGTTGCGCGACGTGGCGCGGCAGGCGTCAGAGGCAGCAGCGGAGGAGGCGGCGCGAGCAGCATAGGAGGCGGCGGAGGAGGAGGAGAGGAGGGTGCACTGGGCTGCCGAGCTCAACGCCGCCTTGACCCGCCGTGAGGACGAGCGGCGCCGGGAGACCCAACGCAGGGAGAACCTCTGCCGGGCACGCCGCCAGGAAGCAGCCATATGGGCTGCGCGGGCGACGCTAGATGAGGAAGACGACGCCGGCAAGGAGGTGTAGACGTGTACTGGCGGCGTAGTGTAGCGGCCAATTATTTTCAGTTTATGCAAGCCTTTTTGACTGGATATCGGTTGTTAATAAACAATTAACTGGCAGTTACATACCGGACCCAACGGGCCAATGGCTGGACATGAGCGTTGTCCGTGCAGCGTCTGTGCCGACGAATTCATTCCCCAAATTAAGTGAATGGATGTGTCGGGCGCGGGTGGATTGGTCCATTTACGTTGCCCTACTGAAACGTGTGAGGCCTGTCCGCCGGTCCGCGTGAACCGAAACAGACATCCCATAACCGAATAGATCGGCGAATCGTACACCGCTTAGGTCGGTGTATAGCCAGCGCCGCACACCTCCATATGGGCCGGGCCAAATTCGCATTTTTCAGGAATTTTCTTATTTCGTTTTTCGTTCTCTTCTTTTTTCTTTAGTATTTTTTCTGTTTCAGATTCGAAAATTGTTATGACTCAAAAATATTCAAATTCAAAAATGTTATAATAAAAAACAAATTAATAAATTATTCAAATTTTTTAGGTTTGAAAATTGTTCAAAACTGAAAAATGTTTAGATTCGAAATTTGTTTAAAATTGAAATTTTCCAAAATATTTAAATTTAAAAATCTTGAAATTCGAAAAATATTCAGATTTGAAATTTGTTCAAATTCGAAAAGTGTTCTGACTCAGAATTTGTTCAAATTTTGAGAAATGTTCAGACTCGAAATTTGTTCAAATTTTGAAAATAGTTCAGATCTAAAATTTGTTACAATTCAAAAATTGTTCAAAGCATTCAAATTCGAAAAATTTTCAAATTTTAAATTGTTCAATATTTGAAATTGTTAAAAAAATAAAGGATTGGTCAGATTTGAAAAATGTTCAATTCAAAAATTACCAGTTTGATCCAGTAATGTTTTTTATTAAAAACGTACAAGAAAAAAAAAGATAAATACCTGTCTGATGGGCCGAGCCCAGATATGGCTGGATGGGTGTGCGGCATCTGCTCCATACCGAGCAGGTGGGTGTAAAGCAGTTTCCAATAGATCAGCCCGCTGGAGATGCAGTCACTACACGGAGGATCCACTCGTCAGTGATTCTTTTTTTTTTGGACATGGTCAGTGATCTTGTTTATCCACGCGTGTGAACTTGACACGAACAGGCCCACTTGTACTCAACCCGATCGGGCTCTACCTGGGCCATTCGAGCCCATAGACTCTATTGCTCTGACGCATCAGTTGGGCCAAAGAGTTACTTACCAGCCAGTTACGCTTGGTACCGGATGCAACCGTAAGATCCGATCTGCCGGTCGCCGCCGGCGAGATGGACCTGCCGGCGAACCGCGGCCGGTGGCGGAGGCGGAGCACCCGGTCGAACGTGCCCCTCCTCGTGGCCGTCCTGCTCCTGCTCCTCCCGGCATCTCTCCTGCTCTCCTCCGCCTACTCCTCCCTGCTCCGCTCCCTCCTCCCCTTCTCCGCCTCTCCCTCTCCCTCCAGCAGTGGCGGCGGCGTCCAGAGGTGTGGGCGCCCGGCGGAGCTGGATGGGGAGAAGTTCCTGTGGTACGCGCCGCACAGCGGGTTCAGCAACCAGGTGGGCGAGCTGCGCAACGCCGCGGTGGCTGCCGCGCTGCTCAACCGCACCCTCGTCGTGCCACCCGTGCTCGACCACCACGCCGTCGTCCTCGGGAGCTGCCCCAAGTTCAGAGTATCCGACCCCGCAGACCTCCGCGCAGCCGTCTGGGACCACGCGATGCAGCTCCTCCGGGAGCGGAGGTAAACCTCACGCTACACCGTCTCTGAGTTACGTTTAGCCGGTTGGTTCAGTGCGGAAATTGATTGAATTCCGAATGATGACACGTCTCGCTTGCTGCTTGCGTCGGGTGAAATGATATTGACTGTTGGAAGATCGTGTGGCGAGCTTTAATAATCATGTTGATTATGCGACATATTAAAGCTTCGTTACAGTATTAACAATGCATACATCGCATTTTTCATGATTTCGGATCACGCTGTTTTTCCCCCTGTAATTGATGGAGATTCCATGTTTTGAGATTGCTGCCAAGAGAAATCTAAATCTAGAGATGTGATTTAGTTGCTGCACACTTACGCTGGCAGAGTACTCACTTTACTAACTAGCACAATGGTGATATAACTTCTTGCTTCCACAGTCTTCACTATAGGTTTCCATCTTCTCTATGAATTGGAATGACATCATCAGAATCAAGTATTCATTCTGACTGTTTGTGTTTCAGGTATGTTTCTATGGGCGACATAGTTGATCTATCTCCTGCGAAGGCTTTGGTTAGGACAATTGATTTCAGAGTGTTTGTTTCATTATGGTGTGGCGTGGATATGCGGAAAACTTGCTTTTCTGGGTTGTGCTGTGCTGTTTCTGGCGGTGAATCATCGCCAAGTGACTACGGCAGATGCCGATCTTTACTGTCTGGTTTAGAAGGTAGTGAAAGTAGTGCTTGTGTGTATCCTGTTCAGGAGGACTGTAGAACGACGGTGTGGACATATCAAGAGAATAATGATGGGCACTGGATTCGTTTCAACCAGATGAAGGGTTAAGAAGGAAGAAGAAGATTTCATACGTTAGGAAGCGCAAAGATCTATACAAGGGTTTAGGGCCTGGTTCTAAGGCTGAGGATGCTACTTTATTGGCATTTGGGACCCTTTTTTCAGGACCATACAAGGGATCAGAGTCTTACTTTGATATCCATGAGTCACCAAAGGACCATAGAATACAGACTGTACTTGAGAAAACTGAGTTCCTTCCTTTTGCCCCAGAGATCATGGCTGCAGGGAAGGAGTTTGCTAAGAGCACGATTAAGGAGCCTTTTCTTTGTGCACAACTAAGATTGTTAGATGGCCAATTTAAGAATCACTGGAAATCTACCTTTTCTGCCCTTAAGGATAAATTGAAAGCTCTTGAGTTGGAGATGAAGAGAAACAAGTCTGGTGGTCCTATTCACATGTTCATCATGACTGATCTTCCTCCAGCAAACTGGACGAAGACCTATCTTGCAGATATTGCAAAAGACGAGAAATATGAACTGTACACCCTGAAGGAAAATGATGTTCTACAAACTGCAGAGAAGCTTATGGCTGCTGAACATGGCCTAAGGTCTGGATTCTTTCCAAAGATTGCAGAAAGCTCGAACGAGGATTGTGATCCAGTTCAACTGCCTGAAATTTTGTTATATGTCGAAGAATCTGTTTGCAGCTGTGCCTCTCTAGGGTTTGTGGGGACAGCTGGATCAACAATAGCAGGAAGCATAGAAACAATGAGGATGAACAATGTCTGCAAATTATAGGAGAAGTGCATCCTTTGAGCAACCTGCCAGAGAGCTAACTGGTTGTACTTATGGAGTTTGATATCAGTAGGGGCTGTTGCACTACAGAGAGCTGAATCATTGCAGATTTGAGACTAAGAAACTAGTGACATGCTCAGGTTCTACGGTTCTACAGTGTTGACCATCTACTGCCATGCGGAATAGTATGCTTCAAATCATTCCCTCTTTTTCCTTTTTTTTCGGTTGTGTAGATAGATAGTGTTCATGTTCGTGAGCTGTGCCTTCATTATGTTGCGTTTCATCCACCAATTTTGTCACGGAGGGTGAGGACAGTCATATCTTGTATAGAGAACTATTGGAATGAAACAGATTTTATGGGCTCTCTCTTGCTATAGATTCATCAGCCATGCATGTCCTTATTTATGAAGTTCTCTTGACTGAAATAATATTTATCAAAAAATGGACTTTAAAGAAAGCTAACTAGTTGTGTACATATCATTGTATATTAGTCAGAACTTGCCATGAAATAAGCTCCAAATAGTCCAGGAAGCTCTACATAGATAGTAATGGTTCATTTGCTAGTCAGTTACTCATGTCAACAGAAACTTCTACCCCTTTTATGATGTGCCATTTGAAACACATTAGTGTCTTTTGCGGATAATCAAATCACAACACGTTTATTTTTACTTCTTTTTCCCTAAGATTTTCAACTTGTCCTAGGCTGCCGATTGCTCCCCATCATCAAGTGTAATATGGCATAATATATTACAACCTGTGTGAATAACATATCTAGGATCGTAATTTCTTGTATTAATGCATAAGCTACATCAGTATGATGACAAGATGGACTGCCTGATCAAAACTTTTCCCTTTCGATTTGGTTCACTGCTCAACTCCTCTCGTCCACATGGCTGATCCTCCTTTCCCAAATTGGTAATCTACACTCCCTTCGGTTCCACAATTCTTCTTATTTTTTTAGATAAAAGGCTATAAAACCCGACTTTTAATTAATAAAGCCAGCACGGCCGAAACGATACAAAGTGTTGAGGACATCCTCTTACAACACAGATCAAGGATCAAGCTAAGACGAAAAGTAGAGCACAACTAAACTAGGCCGAGCACAAAGGCTTCAAGGCACCACAGCAGATAGAACAAGCTTGGTAACAGAAAGAGCGCAGGAGAAGAAAAACGAAGCCTCCCGAAGACGACGAGCGAAAGAGAGGGAGCCCAATATCACAGTGTCGTGCGGAGGTCACCAGCCATGGCCACGGTCCGACCCCAAGTCCGGAACCGGTAGTGACGACGCCGTCAAACATGCCCGCGTGGGGACGAACCCCAGCCCACCGCAACTCCGACAACAGCGGCGGACGGCACCCCGCCGACCGCGGCTATGTCGCTCGGCGAACATAGCACCGAGGTGGACGACGCCTCCATGGGCTAAACTGGCCTCCCACTAAGCACTGGAGCTAGGAAGCCACTGTGACAACTCTTCGACCGCAGAGAAAGCTCCACCTTTACCACCGAAGCAGGCATGGCGAAGATAGGACCTCTGCTCCAAAGCGGTGCCTCCAACGAGGTTACGACGCAGCAGCGCCGCCACCGCCTGGTCCGAAGACCAAGGTTTTCACCCGGAGCAAGAACTTGGGGAGGTGCGGTGGAGCCTCGGCATCGCCCACAAGAGGGGAAGCGGCACCCATGGGCGTCGCCGATACCAGGACTGACATCGTCGGCCTGAGCTTTCGCTCGGCCACAACACCCATCTACCCCGAGTCGTGGAACTAGCTCCAGCCCCCACCGCGAAGGCGAGGGACACCATGAATGCAGCCGCGCCTCCAGATCTGGATCTGGGCGAGGAATGGCCCCCGTGCCAAACCTCGCCCGGAGCTCCCGATGCCGCGTGCCTTGCCGCCCTCACGGCCAAGGGACAAGACCAACACCACCGCCACGAGGCTCGCCGCAGAGCCGCTGGTGCGTTTGCCACCCGGAGCCGCCGCTCCGGCCTCCAAACTCCCCCAAACCAACAAGCCAAAGAGGCAAAGCCACACACACACCGGGACGACCCCGGCCACCACACCAACCGCCCGTAGCTTGACGAAAAGGCACGCTTGGCCATCAGATCCCCAGATCTAGGCGGCCAGAAGCGCGTGCAACGTGGGACAACGACCACCAGGAGCTGCTGACGATAGCCAGGACGGGGAAGAGCAAAGGGAGGCCACACCCGCCGGGGCACCGCGCTGGAGATGGGTGCCTGGGACCCTTGTCCCGCCTGCAGCCGCTGCCCGCCTAGATCTTCTTCAAAAGGTCACCTTGACCCACTCCATGGTGGCCAGCACCTGCGGCGTGAAGTTTGGAGCCGTCTCCGCGCGGGAGAAGACGGAGGTTGAGGAAGGTTGAGCAGTCCATGGCCAGGATGAGCTCCGCATCTTGCCGCCAAGAACGGGCGCGCCGGCCACCGAAAAAAACACAGCACTTGGAGGTCGCCTCGCCGCCGCCGTCCTCGATGTCGCGGACTTTCCCGCCGGCGGTCTCAGGCGGCGGCAAGGCTGGGTGATGGGGAGGCGGCGGGGGAAGTTAGGGTTTGAGTCGCCCCAAGTGAGGAGCGACACGGACGAGTTTTTTCCACATGGGATCTCGTTCCACAATTCTTGTTGTAGATTCAGACTTATCTATGCACAAGATATGTCTAGATACATATCTAAATCGGGACAAGGATTTTGGAACGGATGGACTACTTCGTAGTAGTGCCCGGCCATCTGCCTGATCCTCACCCTCTCATCTCCACCCTTCCCCATTAAACCAATTCCTCTATCATTATAGTCATTTCGGATATTTTGGATCATTGTAGCATGGAAACCATGCATGCACTCCCTCCGTCCTCAAATAAGTGTATATCTAGCTCTAAACTTTGTCCATAGAAAAGTGTACTTCTACTTTCCCAATGCACTTTAATTGCTTCTCTCTCATCGCACGAAAATCAAACCCAATAATATTGATCATATGTTCTTCCTGTTTTCTACATGCACTTAGCTCATTGGAGGTGAAAGAATTAAGGTGAGAGATGCATGTTTCCACTGTACTTTTCACTCCACTTCATAATTTATCTTGGAAAATCCGCATGTACACTTATTTGTGGACGGGGGAAGTATGCAATAATTCTATTAACGTGTGTGCGATAAAATAATAATAATTCATTGATACAACAACTAGGGAAAAACTGCAACATTTGAGGTACTTTACTACAACAAATGACAAACACATGTGTGGAACATGCAACAGTCATGGCAAATAGAGGTTGCACTATGTGTTGTCTCATGTTGCACATGGAAAACTAATACTACATTGTAGTACAACCAACCGCATTAAAGTCTCATAAAAAACCATAATTGGTCACACCGTCGTTTCTTCTTCCAAGATTTTAAACAAGCTTATTGGGTCATTGGTGTTCACTTCTACAAGAAGGCAAGGGAGGTAGAAGCCCTCGCCATTGCCCACTAGGTTTCGGAATTCCAACAATGGGGCTCCTCCTCGTTGTTGCAGATGACGAGCTCAGAAATGGACGCTTGCCAGAGATGATGGGATCATTTGTGCTCACGTTCATGAGTCGCCACAGAGGGATATGCATTTCTTTGGGGAAGCAATCAATCAAAGTTGGCAAGAGTTGAAGGCAGTGGAAAAATATCTGGTAGGTTTCCATCATGTAGATCCTTTTCAACGAGCAGGTAGCGCCTACACATCCAATGATGCAACTAATATTTCCTTTTGTGGGATGTCTCAACAATATGATTCATGTTAAATATAGGATCACAAAATGATTGATGATGTTGCACTACCTAATTAAGCGGAGGGCGTTCTGTAAACTTATTAACGTCATCTAATTAATTTTCCCCTTGAAAGGTTGCCTAAGCCGGTCTTGTTGTGGTTGCCAGCTGGCTGACCCGCTTCCTCGAATCCTCCGCCGTTGGCGCTATATAAAGCATTCCCCTTCTCTACCTTCCTCTCTTCTTCCTCGGTGAGCCATTTTTCTCTTGTCCTTCTTTGTATGAAACCATCCCTACCGACTCTGGTTGTCTCACCGGCGACCAGGGGGAGAGGGGTGCGGGGGTCGGGGATAGGGGCCAACATAGCTTGGCACCTACACAAATATGAATAGATCATATATTTCTTTCCCTTTGATTTTCCCATGTGAATTGTTGGTATGGGAAATTCCACCCTCCTACATATTTTCTTTTGGTGTCAGCAACTGTCTCCTCCACCTCTACTATCAGTCGGCAATACCAACGGAGGTTTGCTCGCACAACGGAGACTTGATCTCCCCTCCACATGAAAAGAAGATATTCGCCAGATCTAATTGTGTCAAGAAGAGGGTAGACATCAGTTCAACACCAATCTCGTTCATAGTCTACAACAAGCTTCGATAGAAAGAAATTTCTCTCTAGAATAGGTTGAATCGACATGTCCAGAAGTTCCCGTAGCCGAAGGAGGCGTTCCATATATGCTCAATCCCAGGTGAGTTCACCTTATTATCTCTGTAGAACTAACCACCCAGATCCACTCAGTGTGTCGAAGGGAAAGATCTAGGGACCATGATGTAATTCATAACTTCTTAGGGGGGGCTTATAAACTTTTTGCCCAATACTTTTTGATGTGGCTTGTTGTCGTATATACGGCCTCCGTGTCTAATGGACTATGTCGAAGGTTTGTTAAAATTTAGATGTATCCATTACTATTTAGTGTCTAGATCCATCCAAATTTTGACAAACTTACGACATATTTCGTGGGACGGAGAAAGTATATTGAACTTTTCCATTGTATAGGACCAAAAAAATAGAACTTTTCCATTGGCATTTTCGGCAACGGAAGCTAACCTCCAGGTTTTGGCCATACCTTTTACCTTTACTCCATCCAATTCATATTACTTGACACTAATATAGATGTACCTAGACACATTTTAATTATAGATACATCCTTTTAATAACAAATAATATAGATCAAATATTATACTAGTAAAACAACACCCGCATTAATTGCATCATCATAAGAAAAAGCTAATTAATGCGCGCGCACGGTTAATGGCTTCATCTCGCTGTGTTGAGCTGGATGCACATCTGTATGTGTAGCCGCGCGCGAGGAAACCTGCGGCGTACGTTCCTTCCTTGCATGCGAGCTCCTTTCCACGTCTTTGTGCGCCTAATCCGCAGGTCTTTCCAAAACTCCAGCAAAACTGAAGCTGCGCACAGAAACAAAGTAAGTTAGAGAAAGCTTCACGGTTAAGGTACCTCACACAGCCGATCAGCGAGTGAGGCGCGATGGGTTTTCCATGTGATCAATCGAGGACGACGATCGGGGTGCCATGTGTCCGCCGAGCCGAGCCGTGCCCGCGCCCTGCCTTGTCTCGTAGCCGCAACAAACCTCCGTGGACGCACTCATGCGCCCCTTCGCGCCAGGCGTGCCAGAGGCCGGAGCTAGCTGTCCCGCTGGCCTTTATATACCCCGTCCTCGCCGTGCAATCGCCATTGCCATCAGTGAGCGAGAGCGAGCAGATCGAGGTAGCTAGCTCGCTAGGTAGCCATGTCTGGTGCAGAGTTTCCACGCGGCCGGACAAGCATCAAGAAAGATGTGCAAGCACTCATGGAGATGGAAAAGAGGGGACGCGCCATGTTGACAGAGGCCATGAAGGAGAAGAAAGAAAGGGAGAAGAAGGACAAAAAACAGAAAGGTATGGTCTACAATAAAGCAAGTGGAGAAAGTTGGTTTTTAACGCACGAAGAAATAGTTGCCGCGGAAGAGAAAGAATATCAAGTTCGCAATGAGAAGATCAAAACCAATCTAGAAGCTATCAACAAGCGTGTTCAAGAAGCTGAGGTACATGCCCCTGGCTCGGCTGACCATATCAACTTGCTTGGTCAGTATCTTGAACAGCTTGACATGAAGATCGCATCGGATACGGATGCAAAATCCCGTATGAGTATGCATACTATCAAAACACTTGAAGAGACAAATGAGAACTATCGTGAATACCTATCTCAACTGGAGAAGATAAATGAAGTGAAGGAACTTCGCATCGCGGCCTTGGAACGTGTGAACAGGGCTCTGAAGGAAATGCTGGAGCGCCCTGCCCGCAGTCCTCCTTCATAACCGACTTGCAGTACAAAATAATTGCAAGGAATTATTTGATTTCGCCTGGATTGGTCCCAAGCTGGGGAGATCTATAGGACCTTGTAATCTCTATTACAGTTTTCAAGCATATTTACTTTTCTCGCAATAAAAGTTTGTTTCCGTGTGTTGCATGATAAGATTTGCGTCATCTTCAAAATAGGGGATGTTTTTACCCCTTGAGCTAATATTATAAATGAAGATTCAGGTATATGAATTGGGTTGAGTTCTGCCTTTACTTCTACCTTACAATTGATTTTAGAGTTTTCCACACTGATGTTCCTTCACTTGAGCGTCTGTAAGATGATTAATATCATGATGTATATCATGGGCTTGATCGTCAAAAGTAAAAAAAAACAATAAAAATTTCAACGTATGGGAAAGCAGATTTTCTTATTAAAATGAGTACAAGAAGGTAGATACTCAAATGACAAACATGAAATTGCTTCGTATTCAGCTTTGGAGTTAACACTCACTTTTGATCTCTTTTATTTCTTCTCACAAGTAACAAGAATATGTCTAGTTCATTGCACTACATCAAAGAAGGGTTAAAAACTTGTGCTACCAACAAATAGACATATAAATGAATACGAGAAAAAATAAAAGCATGAATGTTGTGGGTATACTTTATGGGTATGCCAATGACATAGTCTAGATCCGGCAAGCCCGGGTGGCCCACAGATGGTGGTGTGACTTATGGCCCACCGGGCGGCCTAGTTGTTGTTGATAGAAGATGGATGAAGTCCAGCCCAAGAACAGGAGCCGGATCCCAACTGACCTATGCAAGTAGGCAGATCCATGGAGGCCCATGAAGTATCCGGATCCATGACGGCAAGATTAGATCTAGGTGGATCCTTGACGTGCACGGCAATGTATATTTCGTAGTTAGGCATCTTGTATTTCGGCTAGGACTCTCCGTGTAAACCCTAGATCCGGGTGCCTATATAAGCCGGATCCTGGAAGCCCTAGAGGCACAACCACAACTTATTGTAACAACGCGAAAGCGTCCAGACAATTCCAGGCAAGCATCAGTAGGCCCTGTCCTCGAGCAGGTGTTACGAAGCTGGGTGAAATCGCGTACCACCGTCTCGAGTGCTCTCCGCCCTATGGCCCCTACATCTTCCCCCCTCCGTGAGGATCCCTCCTCTGAGGTACCGTCGAATAGGCAACGACAGTTGGCACCCACCGTGGGGCCAGCGGCGTCTGGAGGCCGGAACCGAGAGGGTTCCGCCATGGGAAGCTTCAACGACTCCATCGCAGTGGGGTGAGTTCTGTACGCCGACAACTTTCCGATTGTTCCTCAGGACGAGTGCTGGATTCCGGCTAGAATCGACCCCGTCAAGCTCTCCATCGTCCCAATTGGCGGCATACACATCTTCATCGGCGAGACCGTCCATTCCGACGGAAACGCACTGTAATGCTGACGCGACCGCCGCTGAGCAGGACGCAGTCGCGAAGATCCGATCTGAATCGTAGGAACTTCCTAAAGAAAATTCCGCCTTAGATCTGAAAAATTTAAAAAGCCCACCCAATCCGCTCCTGGGCAGGAAACTACGGTGGAAGACCAATGCAGATCCGCCTGGATTTCCTAGGTGTTAGAGAAGCAAAGGTGCAACTTCATGCACTTCCTCGCACACACCGCGCCCCTCCCCAGGATGGAGCTGGACCTATGCAGGTTGAGGATGTCGAAGGCAATAATGTTCCAGACCAGCAAGAGGATGCCGGAGACAACGAAGACTCGATACTAAAAAATCCGAGCCCATTATCCGGTGACTGATGAAGGAGATGTGTCACATCCCAAAATTTTCTAAATTTTGGAATGTAAAGTAAAAAAAAAATACTGGATTGTTTGAACTTGATTGAAAATTCACAAAGAATTAAAACTTTTCAAAGTTATTTACAAATTAATTTCAAAACAGTGTTTTCAAAGACTTTTGGGTTTTAAAGTATTTTCAAAATCAAACATATAGGCCAAATGTATATAATGAATATTTTGTTTCACAAAGGGATATTAAAAATGTTTTTGCAAAATATAGAGTTTTCACAAAACTTGGTTTTCAAAAGATTTTTCCAACAATTCTCTATTTTGTTCGGAGGTTTTGAAACTTATAAAAATATTTTATTTGAGAAAAGCTTTAAACACTAAAAAGGCACTATAGCCACATAGACATGTATGTCAAATTTTGGTTTTATAAAGTTTATATTTTTGTCCCAAATTTGGTCTCATATCAAAGAATTTTTCATAACGAATCCAACAATACCTCATTTGCATTTTTCCGATTATTATTTTTAAGCCCCAAAGTAATGTTCCAAATTCTGTTCAGAAAAAAAAAAGAGAACAAAAAAGGGAAAGCCGCGCTGGCCACTCCGGCCCACTCGGCCAGACCCCTGCCCCAGCCTTTTTTTTTCTCTGGCCACACCCAGCCCACTCACACACGCAGCCCAGCCCAGCAGAACCACTCACCCGGCCGAACCCTAAACGAGACGAGGCACGACTCGTCTTCCTCCTCACGTACAAGATGCACGTTACAGCCATGGCTGCTGTAACCTTTCTTCTCTTTCTCTCATCAATTCTAGTAAACGTTTCCATCCACCTTCAACACGAAAATTGCTCCAAATTCAATGACGATTCAATTCAGGGAATTACTTCTCCTCTTTATGGTCTTTATTGGCCACGTCAAACCGGCGCCCCGAATGCCACCGGTCGGCAGAGCTCTCCCGATCTCCTACCTCAGTCCATATCGATGCAAACCGAGAGGAGCACCGTGTGTCTCTTATCCTTCTCCATCACTTTTGTTTTTAAACTTTTCCGAGAGAGCCTCTGTATAGCTCGTACCAACCATGCCAACCTCACCGATGAACTCGAGTTCATCATCAGATCTAGACTCCCTCAGTAACCATCTCGTAGAACCCTTTCACCAGAAGACGCCCCTCATTCAGCTCTACCTCCAGGACATGGTCATGCATGATCTTGTCGCTGTTGGCCGCGACGTCATCGGAATTCATCGGTTGATTATGTCACATACGGTAATCTTCTCGTCAATTCCTTTTACCACTATGCTCTCCTAACCGTCGCCTACCTCCAGGACATGGTGGTTCGTTGTTTGGTTGCCATTGGCCACGCCGTCTGTTGCCGTCATCAGTCGATTCCGACATAACCTTGGTGAGACGAGCCCTCCCGTCTGTACCTTTTTGATCCCATATTCCGTGCGCATCATCTGACGGCACGTAGGACATTTTTAGTGCAGCAAATCGACGTCACGATCAACGCCCAAAGGTCGCCATGAACTGAAGCTACTTCGTCCGTGAACTGCTGTTGACCAACGCCAGTTCGAGATCAACCGAGACTACCAGAGGGTTCTCATCAACCTCCGCTTCACTTTGATCCTGTCCACTGTCGCTGAGCGCTACCATCGTCGGCGTCCGAGACCGGCACAGCTGCGACCGAGTATCTCCGATGATCAAGTTGCTGACGTTGGTGAGCACTTCCTTCTTCCTTTTGTTTCTCAGTCGTTATATCTGAATCCAAGCGACCCCGTTAGCCCACTTAACTGAACCGATTCGTGTTAGGCACTTTGTGCTAGCTGACTCGAAATTTTGAAATTCCATAACAATGGATCTAGAGCCCTGTTTCAGATGATATCTTTTGCGTTGAGTTCGTAATTAAATTCCCTACAACTTTCGTGTAGAAAATATTTCCATCCGAGAAACTTTCTCGGACAACTTTTCGGACACCACTAGAATTCTAACCGCGTATTGTAAAATTCATACCTTGAATTCTACACGTCGGTTTTCGACAAACTCTATACCGTTGGAATCAGTAAAATGCCTAGATCATTCTGGACATTTTGCATGTCGAATTCGCACGCTTTGTTTTCACAGTATTTCCATGGTCTGCAACATAGTCCTTACACTATGCAAATCATTTAGACATATTCATCTTGTTCCATGATCACATCTCTCCTAAACATGTTATTCTAATCCATATTATTGAAATAACAATTGAGCTATTTGAGTAAATTGCGACCAATCTTAGCTATAGATTTTCCCATGTGCAAATGTTATGTTGATTCACTGTACTACATAGCACATGTTTTGAATCCTTGATATCCATTTACATCCCTGAATCACTTTCTTCTTGACATTCATACCTAGCCAACCTCATGTCATTCTTCAATCCTTTTGACTTGGTTTGGGCTATTCAAACTACAAATAGGTTATTTGAGTAGATTGTCATATCAACCCAAGCCTAGTGCAACTAGTGCTATTTTGTTAAGTGTTGTCACACTTTACTTGATAGTATTTTAGACGCACAATTTGGTACCTATGTGATTCGTTTCACATGAGCCATTCCTAAGTTCTATCCATACTAAAGTAATCCATCAGTTCGTTTACATATATCTTAGATGATCCAATTTTCTCTCTAAGTATATGATCTTGTCATTCAGTATATCGAAACCAAATTCTGCAAGCCAAACCTCATGCCACACCATAGTACCATAGAGCGATTTCCGATTGTTGTTTTGCTTGATTTTGTTGTTGTTGTTGAATGGTGTGTTTATGTTGTGCTATATTTTATATTATAGTTCGTACGGAGAGGCACGTATTTTGATTAAGAGAGATGAACGCGCTTCGACTACCTAAAAGGCAAGTGACATTCAAATCCTATCTATTTTAATTATGCATTAGTGTTTTTGAAACTAGTATGCATGTCAGGATTTTGATTTCAAAAGTAAAGTATCATGCTATGCTTAGCAAACCCTAGTAGTGTGTAGCTACTCCAGAACCCATTGCTAGGATGCTTCACTTTTGCTTGCACCATCAAATGCCAAGTGATGTTTTGTTATTGGATGAGAATGTTTGAAAATTTAAAAGTAACAACCCTAATGAAACACCTAGGTGGATTGGTTGAATGGTGGGCGGCTGCTCAGGTCCACGCTCCTAGTCGTAGCTAGTGGGCTGAAGTGGTGAATCCCTGAGAGTTCGCATTTGTAGAGTGGTCGCTTTTGACTGCACACCTGGTTTTCACCAGGGATCGTGTGGGGGTTTATTACCTGGGATGGGTTTTAAGCTTGTGAGTTCCACTTGTGGTTGGCCATCCAGGATTAAAGAGATTTCCAAGTCGTCCATGTTTTAGATAGCTTCCAGTGCAGCCTTATGGTATTATGGGCTCTGCCAGGATTAATTAAGTTGTGAGAATTCAACTTGTGGCTAGACAGTGGGTTGTGGCGACGGCCAAGGGAACGGGTCTAGTTTGTATGGTTGAATTCTTCTTCTGAAAGATCTTGTCTCATTCTTCTCTTGGGAAGGGTGGGTCGTAAGGTGAAAGTGCACAACCTCTCGAGAGTTAAACCTAAGATCTTAGCCGTGTCCCCGGTTACGGACAATTTGAGCTTCTAGGCAAGGAATGTACGGAAGAATCTCATCACCTTTTCTGAATGTATTTAAAATTTGATCAACCTTGTAAAACTCATGGGAGATGTAACCATGTGATTATTCTAAAACCCATGGAGGATTTAACCATGGTGTGATTTCATAATGTCATTCAAAGATTTTCAAAATGTTTTGTTTTAAATAAAATATAGGATAAAATTGGCTTTATGCAAATTAGCCTAAACTCCACTAGCCAAATATCATGTAGATAGTCATGCCTAAAAACTGCCACCATATAAGTGTCATTTGCCAGTACATCATTGTACTGACCTCCATCCGTGGGGCTGCATATTCAAACGTGCAGGATTTTCTGAGAAGAAGTACTTGGTAGGATCTCGAGTCTATATTCCAACATGACTGCCTGTGGCACATGAAGATGATGAAGGCTCATTGATGATTTACATTTCCGCTGTGTTTGTTCTGAACATTGTTGAGCTAGTCCATGTGACTATGCAATTTGTACGGTTTTACTTTACCCTCTGGATCAAAGATGTAGTAACTTGATACTATTGCAATGATTACTACATTTTGTAATGTGTGTGCTATCAGTGATCCCGGGAATAGCACTATACACAGGTATCTTGCCTTTATTAAAAGGTAGGGTGCTACAAGATGGAAGACAAGGAGAAAGCTGAAGTCGAATCCGCCCCACCCAAGAAGGTCCTTGCGACCGTAACGGGATTGGAGGAGGACTCCGACTTAGAAAAGACTCCCCCCAACACCGCAATTCCGGGTTCGTCCAATCCGGGTGCACCGCATCGGGTCCGTACCCGTATTACGCCGAAGCCCCATCAAGGATGTAGCCTTGACTTTGGTGAAGGGATATCAATGGAGGAACTCGCCAGGATAGCAGGCAAGAATGGCGAGAACATCACATACACGGAAATTCTCACAAAAGCACTGACAGCAGAAGAAGCCGCAGATCCAGAAGCTCTCGAAGCTAAAAGGAAAGAATTGCTGGCTAAGCTCAAAAGGTCGTCAAGGCCGCAACAACAGTGCTTGCGGACAAGATGGAAACCGACGAGATGATGGAAGTGGTCACGGGACAAGAACGCAAGACCGAGAAATACCTGAACAAAGCCACAGAGCTCCGTGATCGATGGAAGAAGGTAGTCCATGATGCTAAAGAGGAAGCGGAAAAGCTCCGTCAGGAAGCTATTCACCCTCGGAAAATCAATTTTGACAGCCCCGCCGATCATCAGCCGCTCGCGACCCCAAAGGATAACATGCAGATGGCCGCGGAGCTCTTGGCCAAGAATGATGAGAAAATTGACATCGGCCACCTCCGCACACTCGTCGCTACAACAATGAAGCAACAGAGTAAGGCGGATACTTCGCGCACGTTGGAATCCAACCCGGAGGTATGCGTGTCCACCGCGCAAAAGAACGCCTTAGGGAGGGAGCGTCGTGACAAGCAATCGCGCACCGGATCTACGGAGCGCAGAAGGAAAACCAGAGAACATCCAAATCCAATCCCCATACCTTCGGATACCCCTCCGGCAGGGAAGAATAAGGGAAATGATCCGATGTATACTGGCAGGGACAAGTACCGAAACCCATCTCCTCCGCCCTAGAACCAGCGCGTTCCTCCGCCACCTCACCGACGAAGTCCCGCCGGAAACACCAGACCCCATGGGCCTGACGGAATTAATATCCGCGACAACATTGAGCCTCAGAGGAGTCGGAACAAGGAACGCACGCCGGAACCCCGCAGGAGCCGAAATGAGGAACGTGCGCCTGAGCCCCGCAGGAGTCGGAATGATGGAGGCAGCCGCCATGATGGCGAAGGCAGCGACCACAGCCAGAGCCAGCACCGAGAAGGACGTGGTGAATCTGGTGGCGGAAGCAAGAAGTCTCATCGGCCCCACGCGGATCTCCATCACCACCACCCAGTGGCGGAGGCCCTCTATTCAATATGGCTAATGAGGTTCTTACTAAGATGGTTCTAGAAGCTCAAAAAACTGGTTTATTTGTGGGCTTGGCTCCTGACTTGATTGACACTGAAATAACTATACTGCAATATGCTGATGATACTATCTTATGTATCTCTCGTGATCCTGAGGAAGCTATTAACCTGAAACTTCTCTTGTATATGATATCACTGCTTTCTATGCAAATATGTTCAAATTGTCAAGTGGGAAGGATTCCTTTGAATCTTGGAGTTCATGTAACCTTTACTGCTCTTAAGAATGTGGATTGGGGTTTTTTTTGGATATAAAGTTTCTGAACATGGATGGCGGCGTAATCTGCAGATTAAGCTTCCACTGTCTTAGGCGTTCATCCATGTGTTGTTTTTTATTTAGTATTTTTTAGAACATTAATATCGTTGTGGGTGGGCGTGTGGCTGTGTGCATCTTGGTTATGCAGAGGCTGGGTGTAATGCTTAAACTATTAAGTAATAAAGCGCCTTTTATCGAAAAAAATGAAATTCTGAAATGGCTTGCTCCCTGGACTTGTGATAATGCTTCATCTGAAGGCAGATTTACTCTTCTGCAATCTTGCCTAGCTGGTATCCCATTCCCATCCTATTATATGTCTATGTTTTTGCTAAATATGAGGTTTATTGAGTAGTTGAAAAACATATGAGAAGATTCTTTTGGAAAAATAAGTAAGAAAAAAAGTACTATATGGTTAAGTGGAAAAGGATTTGCAAATCAAAGCCAAGAGTGGGCTTGGTGTGAAAGATTGAAGGAAACAAAATATTAATCTCCTTGTAAAATGGTGGTGGAAATTAAAGACTCAAGATGGGCTTTGGCAACATGGTACGGTGGTGGAGAAAAGAAGGCCGAACCGGAGATGCTGAGGTCGTAGACGAAGAGGATACGCCTCTGCCAACGACAACACAGGTCAGCACCACGAACAGCATCACTTCTCTTGCCATCCGTACCTACAAAAGCTAGCGGGTATAGTAAATAAATTAATGCATGGTGGGTGAAATGATGCACTTCTCTTGCCATCCCTACCTACAAAAAGGAACTCAAGGGACTCAGGGTCTCTGCATTTCTTACTTTGCACCAGAAAGGAGAACATATGATGTTTCATTTCAGCTCTTAGCACTTTAGCAGCTAGCTGGGTTTGGTCAGGTGGCCACTGAAAATTACAAATGTGAACCATTTATAAATAATTCACATTCAGGTGGTAAAGCAAGGAGTGACATGGGTTGCACACTAGAGCGAGTATACATGTACATGAAAATGAGAGGTATCAGGATGACTTGAATCGGCACAAGATCGCTGCATAGGATGAATCGAGGTTCCGAACATGTCTTTTACGCGTGGTGTTTAGTAGCATACTTGCTAAAACCACTTTGTGAACCAATCACTCCTCCGAGACCAATTAAGTTTCAGTTCGTACAAGAGAGTTGGATCGTGGGGCTGGGTTTGGGGGCACAACTGTGCCTAGGCCCTAGGCCAATAGTGGCACTTGTTTTCCACATTGTACAAGCTTGCTGACTGAACAGTGGCACAGTGTTGGGGGTGGGGCCATTTCATAGTCACTCAAAAGGCACAATTCGGTGCAAGATATCGCTCCACCATCCCAATCCAGCAACCTGAAGTGCTTCCAGGATACATCTAACGGCCGAAAGCATCTTGAGCATAGGGGCTGAGCGTATGCGGAAGAAGCCCCGCATCAAGTTGTAAGGGATTAAATCAGACTAATAATGAAAAATCAATAAAAAAGAATGTAAATCAAACAAATCAGAACATATATGAAAAATACTTTCTTCTTGGCAATATCTTATTACTATCTCACATGCGGTTTCTTTGTTTGATTGGCTCCACTACTGAAGATTTCGTCGCTCGGTCTCCGTTACAGCCAGTAGTGATACCGTGTTTCCATGATGATAGATCATTACTGCTTAATGAATTAAGCGTCTATACCGCTTCTCAAATACATGAAACTGAAATTTGTTAGGAAAGCAAAATTTCCAGCTCCAGATTGCATGTATTTTAAACTAAACCTGATATGCTTTTAGCTAAGAAAAAGCATATCTAGCAGTTTCATAGGGTGACATATTAATGTGGATTGCTGAAGCTTATCTTGATGTTGCAACGTGTATCACAGCTAGTATTGGTGATATGGTGCAGTGTTTGGCAGATACAGAGGAGAAATCGTAGGAAAAAGAGAACAGAAAGAAAGCTTGTGCTGGAATTAATGCCTTCCAACTGCAACTTCAGTTCTTCTACTTGTAAATTCAAGTGCAGGGAGTTTAACACTGCACGGCGGTGGAGAAAAGATTGCCGAACCGGAGATGCCGAGGTCGTAGCCGAAGAGGATGCCGCCGCTTCCAGCGACGACGCAGGTGAGCACCACGAACGGCGTCACCCGGCCGCTGTAACTCCCGCCCCCGGCGCCGCCAGGCAGCTCCTCCACGAACGCCCCTATCGCCATCGCTCCCTTCCCTTCCTATCCTGGTGCAAGGTGATCTAGTGGATAGGACAGAGAAAGAGAGGCGGCTATTTATTTGGGGATGGATGCTGACGCGCGCGCATTCCGGCGGAAACTGCCGCACGACGCCGGTGAGGTTGACACCTTTGACTACTCTATTTTTTTTTATAGTTTTTTCAGGGGCTCAACTGTTTTTTAGTGTTCTCCTTTGAGGGCATCCTCACTCGCAAATCGGCCGATCTAAGAGCATCTCCAGCCGCGTCCCCAAAGCAATTTGGGGCGCGCCGGACCAAAAATCTGTTCCAGCCGCGTCTCCTAAAGCCTATTTTTGTCCGGCGCGGCTCGATACGGTGTCTGGCGCCCCGAGCCCGTCCCCGTCCCCGTCCCCGTCCCCGTCCCACAGGGGACGCTCCGGGAACGCCAGACACACCGAAAAGCGAGGCGGGGAGTGGCGGGGCCGACCCGTCAGCGGCACAATAAATTTTAACCTAACGCGACGGAAGTTATTGGCTTTGCCGACGGTTCCGCGGAGGCGCAGCGACGCGGCTCTCGTCACGTCTAGATCTGCGTGCCGGCGTTAATGAGCGCCACCGCTCCTCCGCCTCCCCTATAAAGGGCCGCCTCTCATCGTCCCTCTCACACACAAACCCTAGCGCCTCTCTCCCACCCTAGCCGCCACCATCTCAACAAGACTCGACGCTATGTCTGGGAGGCGGAGGCCGACCTCGCGGCCGTGGTCGTGGTCGTGGTCGTGGCCGCGGCAGAGCTGAACGCTCGTCGTCGCCTCCCACGCCGTCGTCTTCATCGTCGGAGATGGACGTGGAGCCGGACGTGCTGTTCGAGTTCGTCCTCGTCCTCAAGGGCGACCCGCGCGGCATCCAAAGGCTGTCGGACTCCTTCGCCGAGTACGTCGCCGACGACGATCGCCCGCGCACGATGCATCTGCGGGAGGCTTCGTGCGGCTACTACCGGTGGATCGTCGACGCGATCTACGACGCGCGTGGCAAGATGTACCTCAACATCGGCTGGGAGAAGTTCGCGCGCCACCACAGCCTCGAAGCCGGCTTCATCCTCCTGTTCTCCTACTTCGGCGACAGGGACATGAGCGTCAAGGTCTTCGACGAGAGGCGCTGCCGCCGAGACTACCACGGTGACAGCACCGACGAGGAGGACAACTGAGTGTTGTTTCTTCGCAGCGAATACGTGCACGCAGGTTTTGTTCTTCCTCGCAAGAACCAACAGGGGCACCGTCACTGGATTTTCCTTGGTGACTGGATGTGCCCTCGAGTGTTCTTTCTTGGCAGCGAACACACGAAACCTCCAATGACCGGCCTAGTTAGGTTTAGTTTTTTTACAATATTATATATTTGTGTCCACCATGGTTCCAAATATGTATTAGTTTGTGGAAACCATGTTCCTAACTATGTCTTCGTGTAAACCACGTTCCCAATTATGTATTAGTTTGTGGAAATTGAAATAAAAATGCCAAAAAAGTATTTTAAATGTTTGGGGAGGCGTTTGGGGGACGCGGCTGGGAGCGACGTCCCCCAAACGCGGCACGAACAAAACACGTCCCCCAAACGCTCAATCCGGCGCGGTTTGGGGGACACGGCTGGAGATGCTCTAAACTGTCTGTTTTTGTTCTTTTGGGTCGGCCCGCAGATAGAATGCGTCACGTGGTCCGGCTAGGTTAGGCGGTTTGTTCAGTGGCCCGATCCAAACCGCCCTCCTCGGCCTCTATCAGCGATGACACTCTGCCTCTAATGGCGTCGCCTGCTTCACGCGCGTCGTAGATGGTTCCCGCGCATCCATTTGGTTTCTGCCAACAGCGGCTTCGGTTTTCCGCCCGCGCGCGTTTTTCTATTCTCGCCGCGGCCGGAACAATTCGCGCGCCCGCCGCCATTTCCCACCCAAAACGAGGCTATAAATGGAGGTCACCGGCGCGGCATCGGCCATCACACCCAATCGATGCCAAAAAACACATGAGTCACTAGAATATCTCCAACCAGAACCACATCAGGGAGATGTGCCGCTCCCGCTGGCCTCGTCCGTCTGACGAGGACGTCGAGATCATGGCCACAGATATGGCCCGCGTACAGGCGAGGTACCAGGTGGCCTCCTTCGAGCACGAAGGTAACGTGGCGCAACAAGCGCTGGTGGAGGTGGTCCAGGTGGCGGCGCAGCAGGCTAGCAGGCGCTGCAACAGGCGGAGCAAGCGGTGGTCGAACGCTACGTGGCGGCCATGACCCCACCGCGCAATGCCGCCACCATCGTCGTCCAAGAGCGACGCCGCGCCGCGGCGACGTTCAGGGAGACGGCAACAACAGCGACGGAGGCGGCGGCAGCCGACGCAACCGCCAATGCGGAGAAGGCAACACACGACAAGGTGTACCGTGCCGCCGACGATGCAGCAGAGGAGGACCACGCAGCGGAGGAGGCGGCCTTAGCCATGGCTTGGTCTCTGCTCGGCAAGGAAGAGGAGGAGGACTGGCAGGTACGCAAGATGCACCGCAGGTCCGCCACAAGAGACCTCAACCGACGGGAGCACGACGAGGAATCGTCCGCGGCGATGCAGGCGAGGGTAGAGGCAACATCGACGACGTTGCGCGACGCGGCAGGCGGCGAAGGCATCATCGGAGGAGGCGGCTTCGGGAGACCCAGCGCAGGAAGAACCGCCACCGGGCACGCCGCCAGGAAGCATCCATATGGGTTGCGCGGGCGGTGTTGGACGAGGATGACATCGGCGGCGGGGGAGGTGTAGACCTGTACGGCCTGCGTAGTGTAGCGGCCGTTTATTTTCAATTTATGTGAGCTTTTTGTAAAACTAGATATTGATTGCTAATGAATAATTAACTAGCGTCCATTGCTCAAATTTAGTGAACAAATACGTTAGGGCAGACGGATCGATCGGTTTCCGTCGCCCAGTCCGCGCGACAAGCCAGGACCGGATGGGTCAGCCGCTAGAGATTCCCTGACTCCTCCGAGGATCCATTCGTCACTCGTCAGTGATCGTTTTTTGTTTTTTTGACATGGTCAGTGCTCTTGTTGATTCTGGGCTGTCGTTGTTGTTGCGTGTGAACTTGACACGAACAGGCCCACTTGAACTCAACCCGATCGGGCTCTACCTGGGCCATTCGAGCCCATGGACTCTATTGCTCTGACGCATTAGCTGGGCCAAAGAGTAACTTACCAGCCAGTTACGCTTGGTACCGGATGCAACCGTAAGATCCGATCTTCGGTCGCCGCCGGCGAGATGGACCTGCCGGCGAACCGCGGCCGGTGGCGGAGGCGGAGCGCCCGGTCGAATGTGCCCCTCCTCGTGGCCGTCCTGCTGCTCCTCCTCCCGGCATCCCTTCTGCTCTCCTCCGCCTACTCCTCCCTGCTCCGCTCCCTCCTCCCCTTCTCCGCCTCTCCCTCTCCCTCCAGCAGTGGCGGCGGCGTCCAGAGGTGTGGGCGCTCGGCGGAGCTGGATGGGGAGAAGTTCCTGTGGTACGCGCCGCACAGCGGGTTCAGCAACCAGGTGGGCGAGCTGCGGAACGCCGCGGTGGCGGCCGCGCTGCTCAACCGCACCCTCGTCGTGCCACCCGTGCTCGACCACCACGCCGTCGTCCTCGGGAGCTGCCCCAAGTTCAGAGTATCCGACCCCGCAGACCTCCGCGCAGCCGTGTGGGACCACGCGATGCAGCTCCTCCGGGAGCGGAGGTAAACCTCACACTAAAGCTTCGTTACAGTATTAACAATGCATACATCGCATTTTTCATGATTTCGAGTCACACTGATATCCCCCCCTGTAATTGATGGAGACTCCATGTTTTGAGATTGCTGCCAAGAGAAATCTAAATCTAGAGATGTGATTTAGTTGCTGCACACTTACGCTGGCAGAGTACTCACTTTACTAACTAGCACAATGGTGATATAACTTCTTGCTTCCACAGCCTTCAGTATAGGTTTGCATCTTCTCTATGAATTGGAATGACATCATCAGAATCAAGTATTCATTCTGACTGTTTGTGTTTCAGGTATGTTTCTATGGGCGACATAGTTGATCTATCTCCTGCGAAGGCTTTGGTTAGGACAATTGATTTCAGAGTGTTTGTTTCATTATGGTGTGGCGTGGATATGCGGAAAACTTGCTTTTCTGGGTTGTGCTGCGCTGTTTCTGGCGGTGAATCATCGCCAAGTGACTACGGCAGATGCCGATCTTTGCTGTCTGGTTTAGAAGGTAGTGAAAGTAGTGGTTGCGTATATCCTGTTCAGGATGACTGTAGAACGACGGTGTGGACATATCAAGAGAATAATGATGGAACACTGGATTCGTTTCAACCAGATGAAGAGTTAAGAAGGAAGAAGAAGATTTCATACGTTAGGAAGCGCAAAGATCTATACAAGGGTTTAGGGCCTGGTTCTAAGGCTGAGGATGCTACTTTATTGGCATTTGGGACCCTTTTTTCAGGACCATACAAGGGATCAGAGTCTTACTTTGATATCCATGAGTCACCAAAGGACCATAGAATACAGACTGTACTTGAGAAAACTGAGTTCCTTCCTTTTGCCCCAGAGATCATGGCTGCAGGGAAGGAGTTTGCTAAGAGCACGATTAAGGAGCCTTTTCTTTGTGCACAACTAAGATTGTTAGATGGCCAATTTAAGAATCACTGGAAATCGACCTTTTCTGCCCTTAAGGATAAATTGAAAGCTCTTGAAATGGAGATGAAGAGAAACAAGTCTGGCGGACCTATTCACATGTTCATCATGACTGATCTTCCTCCAGCAAACTGGACGAAGACCTATCTTGCAGATATTGCAGAAGACGAGAAATATGAACTGTACACCCTGAAGGAAAATGAAGTTCTTCAAACTGCAGAGAAGCTTATGGCTGCTGAACATGGCCTAAGGTCTGGATTCTTTCCAAAGATTGCAGAAAGCTCGAACGAGGATTGTCATCCAGTGCAACTGCCTGAAATTTTGTTATATGTCGAAGAATCTGTTTGCAGCTGTGCCTCTCTAGGGTTTGTGGGGACCGCTGGATCAACAATAGCAGGAAGCATAGAAACAATGAGGATGAACAATGTCTGCAAGTTATAGGAGAAGTGCATCCTTTGAGCAACCTGCCAGAGAGCTAACTGGTTGTACTTATGGAGTTTGATATCAGTAGGGGCTGTTGCACTACAGAGAGCTGTATCATTGCAGATTTGAGACTAAGAAACTAGTGACATGCTCAGGTTCTACGATTCTACAGTGTTGACCATCTACTGCCATGCGGAATAGTATGCTTCAAATCATTCCCTCTTTTTCCTTTTTTTCGGTTGTGTAGATTGATAGTGTTCATGTTTGTGAGCTGTGCCTTCATTATGTTGCGTTTCATCCACCAATTTTGTCACGGAGGGTGAGGACAGTCATATCTTGTATAGAGAACTATTGGAATGAAACAGATTTTATGGGCTCTCTCTTGCTATAGATTCATCAGCCATGCATGTCCTTATTTATGAAGTTCTCTTGACTGAAATAATATTTATCAAAAAATGGACTTTAAAGAAAGCTAACTAGTTGTGTACATCTCATTGTATGTTAATCAGAACTTGCCATGAAATAAGCTCCAAATAGTCCAAGAAGCTCTACATAGCTAGTACTGGTTCATTTGCTAGTCAGTTACTCATGTCAACATAAACTTCTACCCCTTTTATGATGTGTCATTTGAAACACACTAGTGTCTTTTGCGGATAATCAAATCACAACACGTTTATTTTTACTTCTTTTTTCCCCTAAGATTTTCAGCTTGTCCTAGGCTGCCGATTGCTCCCCATCATCAAGTGTAATATGGCATAATATATTACAACCTGTGTGAATAACATATCTAGGATCGTAATTTCTTGTATTAATGCATAAGCTACATCAGTATGATGACAAGATGGACTGCCTGATCAAACCCTTTTCCCTTTCGATCTGGTTCACTGCTCCACTCCTCTCCTCCACATGGCTGATCCTCCTTTCCCAAATTGGTAATCTACACTCCCTTCGCTCCACAATTCTTGTTGTAGATTCAGATGATATCTATGCACAAGATATGTCTAGGTACATATCTAAATCGGGACAAGGATTTTGGAACGGATGGACTACTTCGTAATAGTGCCTGGCCATCTGCCTGATCCTCACCCTCTCATCTCCACCCTTCCCCATTAAATCAATCTATAATCTATAATATCAAAATTGGAGCAACCCACTAAAGGTAATTCTCTTAACATGCAAGCATGCCACATCATCAATTGGAGCATCTTTTTTTTTACCAATCAACAAATCAGGTTAAAAAGTAAAGGAGCATTTTTTTTATTCCATCTGTGGCTCCACTTCCATACCCGATTGACTCTTCACATCCGCGTACATAATTCTCTTGAAGAGTACTTGCTCCACTCCGTCCAATTCTCCACTACAAAGCTAGCGCCTCTTGATTTCCTCCTTAATCATGTCGCTCCAGATTGTTCACTACTCAGTACATGCAGCACTGCAAGAAAGGCTGCCTGACTCCTTATCTTTGTCCTATATCGTCGGGTTGATCCTTCCGGCCGGCTCCAAGAAATATATTTACTAGCGACCAGTTCCTCCTGCGACCTCCCAGGCTCCCACACAGCCAAACCATCTACTGCTATCACGTCTTCATGCCTTCTTGAACCACACTGATCCTAATCAGCCTCTGAAGTTTGGAGTTCGTCAGGTGGGAGCGTATTGCAAATGATATGAAGGCCCTGTGCTCCACTATCTTGTACTCCACTATCTGCACTCATTCTGAAGCTTGCCGGGCTCCTGCTTCTCTCTTTACGGGTGTATCCGTTGGTCGGCCGCAGCGCAGTAGTCTGCTAGACTGCTAGTGATACGCAGTAGTCCTCATGATATGGAACCAACATGTTGGATGTTGCTGCTGAAAACAATGTCATGTTCTACCCTGTTTTGTGCAGATGGGAGTTGCACCGGTTCAGCTAACCAGGGGTAAATTGCTACATATTAATTATTGTTATTATGATGATCTTTTGTCTCATGTGTAATTTTATCACACATGGTTTTTTCTATGTTGCCGGAACTAAATACAGTTATTCATGATGCAGATCGCATGTTGCGAAGTGCTAGGATATGTCTACTTCCACGTCTCTTTTTCCTACCACTAAATTTAGGACCCCCAAAGACATGAATCCTAACTATCTTGAGTTATCATTCTAGCATGTATTTCCTTCTGCTCTTTTATATAAAAATGTATGCATACGAAGGAGTAATCGGAACTGAATTCAACGAATCCTAAATTTTCGATCAAGCTCTCAAAGCTGAACTGTTGGTGATACGTTCCCTAGCAATAGTGTCGCGTGCATTGATATAGCTCCTCCTCTACATAAACAGGTACAAGCTCCACTCATTTTCTCCCCACTCTCCCTTCCTTATTTAGTTTGTTTCATATTGCCCTCCTCTGTAGGTTATTCGATTTTAATTTTTATTCCCATTCCTATTCACAAGGTTAACCCGCACCGGTCTGTCCTGCCATTCGTTTGTCCATGGGTCTCGATCTCTCCGCCATGTGAGGCTGAGGCACCTCTCTTCGAATTTATGACAGTTCCACTTGATGTTGTAGGATTTCTGAATTTGTACGATATTTGTGGTGGTTGGTTCGAAATATATTTCAGTAATTACAGAGCTACATGATGTGCCTCACCATCCTCTACGTCTACATGATGTGCAATAGGTATGTCAAAGGAAAGAAGTAAGTTGTTCTCATCTTTTCTTCGTAGTATTCAAGGTAATTCCGTTAGAAGGTAGTGCATACCTTATTATGGTTTTTTCATCTTTCCAGATTTTCATCAACATGAAAAATTGGATTGTTCTTATTTGGGATCATCAATCCATTTGATACAGGATACTTATTGTTGAGCTTCGTCGCACTATTATCCAAAATTATACAATATTTGGATAACCTTTAAGGTTATGGTACAGTATTTTCATATGAGATTTCAACATTTCATATGGTCAATTATTTGTTTCTAAAAGGTCCCGCTGCAACGCGCGGGGTATCTTCTAGTTTCTCTATCATTATAGTCATTTCGGATATTTTGGATCATTATAGCATGGAAACCATGCATGTATGCAATAATTCTATTAATGTGTGTGCGATAAAATAATAATAATTCATTAATACAACAACCAGGGAAAAAGTGCAACATTTGAGGTACTTTACTAGAACAAATGACAAACACATGTGTGGAACATGCAACAGTCGTGGCAAATAGAGGTTGCACTATGTGTTGTATCATGTTGCACATGGAAAACTGATACTACATTGTAGTGCAACCAACCGCATTAAAGTCTCATAAAAAAACCATAATTGGTCACACCGCCGTTTCTTCTTCCAAGATTTTAAACACGCTTATTGGGTCATTGGTGTCCACTTCTACAAGAAGGCAAGGGAGGTAGAAGCCCTCGCCAATGCCCACTAGGTTTCGGAATCCCAACGATGGGGCTCCTCCTCGTTGTTGCAAATAATGGGCTCAGAGATGATGGGATCATTTGTGCTCACGTTCATGAGTCGCCACAGAGGGATATGTAGCTCTTTGGGGAAGCAATCAATCAAAGTTTGCAAGAGTTGAAGGTAGTGGAAAAATATCTGGTAGGTTTCAATCATGTGGATCCTTTTCAAAGAGCAGGTAGCGCCTACACATCCAATGATGCAACTAATATTTCCTTTTGTGGGATGTCTCAACAATATGATTCGTGTTAAATATAGGATCACAAAATGATTGATGATGTGGCACTTCCTAGTTAAGCGGAGGGCGCTCTATAAACTTATTAACGCCATCTAATTAAGTTTCCCCTTGAAAGGTTTCCTAAGCCGGTCTTGTTGTGGTTGCCAGCTGGCTGACCCGCTTCCTCGAATCCTCCGCCGTTGGCGCTATATAAAGCATTCCCCTTCTCTACCTTCCTCTCGTCTTCCTCGCCGAGCCATTTTCTCTTGGCCTTCTTTGTATGAAACCATCCCTACCGACTCTGGTTGTCTCATCGGCGACCAGGGGGAGAGGGGTGGGGGGGGGGAGCTCGGGGATAGGGGCCAACATAGCTTTGCACCTACACAAATATGAATAGATCATGTACTTCTTTCCCTTTGATTTGCCCATTTGAAGTTGCTGGTATGGGAAATTCCACCCTCCTACATATTTTCTTTTGGTGTCGGCAACTGTCTCCTCCACCTCTACTATCAGTCGGCAATACCAACGGAGGTTTGCTCGCAACGGAGACTTGATCTCCCCTCCACGTGCAAAGAAGATATTCCCCAGATCTAATTGCGTCAAAAAGAGGGTAGACATCATTTCAACACCAATCTCGTTCATAGTCTACAACAAGCTTCAATAGAAAGAAATTTCTCTCTAGGATAGGTTGAATCGGCGTATCCAGAAGTTCCCATAGCCGAAGGAGCGTTCCATATATGCTCAATCCCAGGTGAGTTCGCCTTATTACCTCTGTAGAACTAACCACCCAGATCCACTCAGTGTGTCGAAGGGAAAGATCTAGGGACCATGATGTAATTCCTAACTTCTTAGGGGGGGGGCATATAAACTTTTTGCCCAATACTTTTTGACGTGGCTTGTTGTACTATATACTCCCTCCGTGTCTCACGAACTATGTCGAAGGTTTGTCAAAATTTGGATGTATCTATTATTATTTAGTGTCTAGATACATCTAAATTTTGACAAACTTTCGACATATTTCGTGGGACAGGGAGTATATTGAACTTTTCCATTACATAGGACCAAAAAATAATTAGAACTTTTCCATTGGCATTTTTGGTAACAAAGCTAACCTCCAGGTTTTGGCCATACCTTTTACCTTTATGTATAGTCATTTATAGTACTCCCTCCGATTCATATTACTTGAAACTAATATAGATGTATCTAGACACATTTTAATTGTAGATACATCATTTTAATGGCAAATAATGGAGTAGATCGGAGAGAGTAGAACAACACCCGCATTAATGGCCATAACTTTTCCATTGGCATTTTTGGTAACAAAGCTAACCTCCAGGTTTTGGCCATACCTTTTACCTTTACGTATAGTATAGTCATTTATAGTACTCCCTCCGATTCATATTACTTGAAACTAATATAGATGTATCTAGACACATTTTAATTGTAGATACATCATTTTAATGGCAAATAATGGAGTAGATCGGAGAGAGTAGTAAAACAACACCCGCATTAATTGCATCATCATAAGAAAAAGCCAATTAATTAATGGCTTCATCTCGCTGTGTTGAGCTGGATGCACATCTGTATGTGTAGCCGCGCGCGAGGAAACCTGCGGCGTACGTTCCTTCCTTGCATGCGAGCTCCTTTCCACGTCTTTGTGCGCCTAATCCGCAGGTCTTTCCAAAACTGCAGCAAAACTGAAAGCTGCGCACAGAAACAAAGTAAGTTAGAGCAAGCTTCACGGTTAAGGCACCTCACACAGCCGATCAGCGAGTGAGGCGCGATGGGTTTTCCATGTGATCAATCGAGGACGACGATCGGGGTGCCATGTGTCCGCCGAGCCGAGCCGTGCCCGCGCCCTGCCTTGTCTCGTAGCCGCAACAAACCTCCGTGGACGCACTCATGCGCTCCTTCGCGCCAGGCGCACCAGAGGCCGGAGCTAGCTGTCCCGCTGGCCTTTATATACCCCGTCCTCGCCGTGCCATCGCCATTGCCATTGCCATCAGTGAGCGAGAGTGAGCAGATCGAGGTAGCTAGCTCGCTAGGTAGCCATGTCTGGTGCAGAGTTTCCACGCGGCCGGACAAGCATCAAGAAAGACGTGCAAGCACTCATGGAGATGGAAAAGAGGGGACGCGCCATGTTGACAGAGGCCATGAAGGAGAAGAAAGAAAGGGAGAAGAAGGACAAAAAGGAGAAAGGTATGGTCTACAATAAAGCAAGTGGAGAAAGTTGGTTTTTAACGCACGAAGAAATAGTTGCCGCGGAAGAGAAAGAATATCAAGTTCGCAATGAGAAGATCAAAACCAATCTAGAAGCTATCAACAAGCGTGTTCAAGAAGCTGAGGTACATACCCCTGGCTCGGCTGACCATATCAACTTGCTTGGTCAGTATCTTGAACAGCTTGACATGAAGATCGCATCGGATATGGATGCAAAATCCCGTATGAGTATGCATACTATCAAAACACTTGAAGAGACAAATGAGAACTATCGTGAATACATATCTCAACTGGAGAAGATAAATGAAGTGAAGGAACTTCGCATCGCGGCCTTGGAACGTGTGAACAGGGCTCTGAAGGAAATGCTGGAGCGCCCTGCCCGCAGTCCTCCTTCATAACCGACTTGCAGTACAAAATAATTGCAAGGAATTATTTGATTTCGCCTGGATTGGTCCCAAGCTGGGGAGATCTGTAGGACCTTGTAACTCTATTACAGTTTTCTAGCATATTTACTTTTCTTGCAATAAAAGTTCGTTCCCGTGTGTTGCATGATAAGATTTGCGCCATCATCAAAATAGGGGATGTTTTTACCCTTTGAGCCTTGAGCTAATATTATAAATGAAGATTTCAGTTCGTGATCATTTATTAGGTATATGAATTGGGTTGAGTTCTGCCTTTACTTCTACCTTACAATTGATTTTAGAGTTTTCCACACTGATGTTCCTTCACTTGAGCGTCTATAAGATGATTAATATCATGGTGTATATCATGGGCTTGATCGTCAAAAGTAAAAAAAGAAAGAAATAAACAATAAAAATTTCAACGTATGGGAAAGCAGATTTTCTTATTAGAATGAGTACAAGAAGGTAGATACTCAAATGACAAACATGAAATTGCTTCATATTCAGCTTTGGAGTTAACACTCACTTTTGATCTCTTTTATTTCTTCTCACAAGTAATAAGAATATGTCTAGTTCATTGCACTACATCAAAGAAGGGTTAAAAACTTGTGCTAGGAACAAATAGACATATAAATGAATACGAGAAAAAATAAAAACGTGAATATTGTGGGTATACTTTATGGGTATGCCAACGACATGGTCTAGATCCGGCAAGCCCGGATGACCCACAGATGGTGGTGTGCCTTATGGCCCACCCGACGGCCCAATTGTTGTCGATAGAAGATGGATGAAGTCTAGCCCAGGAACAGGAGCCGGATCCCAACCGACCTAGGCAAGTAGGCGGATCCATGGAGGCCCATTAAGTATCCGGATACATGACGGCAAGATTAGATCTAGGTGGATCCTTGACGTGCACGGCAATGTATATTCTGTAGTTAGGCATCTTGTATTCCGGCTCGGACTCTCCGTGTAAACCCTAGATCCGGGCGCCTATATAAGCCGGATCCTGGGAGCCCTAGAGGCACAACCACAACTCATTGTAACAACGCAAAAGTGCCCACATAATTCCAGACAAGCAGCAGTAGGCCATGTCCTCGAGCAGGTGTTCCGAAGTTGAGTAAATCGCGTACCACCGTCTCGAATGCTCTCCGCCCTATGGCCCCTACTTATTTCCCCCTCCGTGAGGATCCCTCCTCCGGGGTACCGTCGAATAGGCAACGACAGTTAGCGCCCACCATGGGGCCAGCGGTGTCTGGTGGCCGGAACCGGGAGGGTTTCGCCATGGGAAGCTTCAACGACTCCATCGCAGTGGGGCGTGTTCTATACGCCGGCAACTTTCCGATCGTCCGTCAGGACGATTGCTGGATTCCGGCTAGGACCGACCCCGTCAAGCTCTCCATCGTCCCAATTGACAGCATATACATCTTCATCGGCGAGACCGTCGATTTTGACGGAAACACACTGGTAAGTAACGCTGACGCGACCGCCGCTGAGCAGGACACAGTCGCGAAGATCCGATCTGAGTCGCAGGAACTTCCTAAAGAAAAATCCGCCTAAGATCTGAAAAATTCAAAGCCCACCCAATCCGCCCCTGAGCAGGAAACTACGGGGGAAGACCAATGCAGATCCGCTTGGGTTTCCCAGGTGTTAAAGAAGCAAAGGTGCCACTTCGTGCACTTCCTCGCCCACATTGCAGGAACCGCCCCTCCCCAGGATGGAGCTGGACCTATGCATGTTGAGGATGCGTGAGACAATAATGTTCCGGACCGGCAAGAGGATGCCGGAGACAACGAAGACTCGATACTCGAAAATCTGAGCCCATTATCCGGTGAAGCATCTTCCATGGACTCGGAAGAGTACAACCGTCTAATGAAGGAGATGGAAGACAAGGAAAAAGCTGAAGTCGATCCGCCCCACTCAAGCAGGTCCTTGCAACCGTGACGGGATTGGAGGAGGACTCTGACTCAGAAAAGACTCCCCCCAACGCCGCAATTCCGGGTTCGTCCAATCCGGGTGCACCGCATCGGGTTCGTACCTGTATTACGCCAGAGCCCCATCAAGGACGTGGCCTTGACTTTGGTGAAGGGATATCAATGGAGGAACTCACCAGGATAGCAGGCAAGAATGGCGAGAACATCACATACGCGGAAATTCTCACCAAACCACTGACAGCAGAAGAATCCACAGATCCAGAAGCTCTCGAAGCTAAAAGGAAAGAATTGCTGGATGAATCTCAAAAGTTCATCAAGTCCGCAGCAACAGTGCTTGCGAACAAGATGGAAACCGACGAGATGATAGAAGTGGTCGCGGAACAAGAACACAAGACCGTGAAATACCTGAACAAAGCCACTCCAGGATCGATGGAAGAAGGTAGTCCATGATGTTTAAGAGGAAGCGGAAAAGCTCCATCCGGAAGCTATTCGCCCTTGGAAAATCAATTTTGACAGCCCCGCTGATCATCAGCCGCTCGCGACCCCAAAGGATAACATGAAGATGGCTGCGGAGCTCCTGGCCAAGAATGATGAGGAAATCGACATCGGCCACCTCCGGACACTCGTCGCTACAGCAATGAAGCAACATAGTAAGACATATACTTCGCGCAGGTTGGAATCCAACCCGGAGGTATGCGTCTCCACCGCGTAGAAGAACGCCTCAGGGAGGGAGCATCATGACGAGCAATCGCGCACCGGATCTACGGAGCACAGAAGGAAAACCAGAGAACATCCAAATCCAATCCCCATACCTTCGGTTACCCCTCCGGCAGGGAAGAATAAGGGAAAGGATCCGATGTATACTAGCAGAGACAAGTACCGAAACCCATCTCCTCCGCCCTGGAACCAGCGCATTCCTCCGCCACCTCGCTGACGAAGTCCCACCGGAAACACCAGACCCCATGGGCATGGCAGAATTACTATCCACGCAAACGTTGAGCCTCAGAGGAGTCGGAACAAGGAACGCACGTCGGAACCCTGTAGGAGCCGGAACGAGGAACGTGGGCCTGAGCCCCGCATGAGTTGGAATGATGGAGGTAGTCACCGTGATGGTGAAGGCCGCTACCGCAGCCGGAGCCAGCACCGAGAAGGATGTGGAGAATCTGATGGCGGAAGCAAGAAGTCTCATCGGCCCCCACGTGGATCTCATCACCACCTCCCAGTGGTGGAGGCGGAAGAGGAGGCAAGAGATCACGCTCTCGTTCAGAATCCCCTGATCACAAGAGGGACTCACGCGACGCATAGGAATGTCTCAACGAATACAAAACTGGATACATTGGCCCAAAGTGTTTTGGCAGGAAGATCCGAGAGGAGAAAACGCCAAAATGCTTGAACCTCAAGCTACCCGGAAACTTGAAGCATTATGATGGTAGTGAGAGGCCCGATACTTGGATCGATGACTACTTTAACGCAGTCAGCTTCGCCGAAGGCACCCCAAACATGGCATGCCGCATGCTCCAGTTGTACCGTGTTGGTCCAGCCCGGACTTGGCTCAGCGACATACTGGTGAATTCTATCTTTTGTTGGTTTGACCCGAAGATTGTCTTCGAAGGACACTTCAGGGGCACCTACAAGAGACCTTCCACAGCCAGTGAACTGCAAGCTTGTATCCAGAAGAAAAATGAAACTTCTCGAGCATATCTTACCCGGTGGTTAGAAACAAGGAACGAGTGCGAGAACATAGACAATCGCACAGCTATGCTAGCCTTCATGGGTGGCCTGCAGAGGGGAGGTTTGCTCCGGCACAAGCTAACATGTCTGTACAATGACCAAAAGTTGACCCTGGAGAAGATGATTTCCATCGCCAGCACTCACACCACCGCCGATGAGTTTACAACCAAAATTGGATGAATATCTTTGTTGGTTATCCCAGAGAATCAAATTGGGAATTCTTTCCACTATGAAGTAAAAGACAAAAATTGTTAATGTTACTTTCTTATTTCCAAGAAATTGTTTTCTAGCGAAGTATTTGAGTGGGAGGACAATGGAACTTGATAAGGTTTGATGCGCGTAGATGTACACGTCCGTTGGGAACCCCAAGAGGAAGGTATGATGCGCACCGCAAGTTTTCCCTGAAAACCAAGGTTATCGAACCAGAGGAGCCAAGAAGCACGTGAAGGTTGTTGCTGGAGGAGTGTAGTGCGGCGCAACACCAGTGAGACCGGCGCCAACGTGGAACCTGCACAACACAATCAAGATACTTTGCCCTAACGTAACAGTGAGGTTGTCAATCTCACCGGCTTGCTGAAAACAAAGGATTAAGCGTATCGAGTGGAAGATGGTGTTTGTTTCATATTGCCCTCCTCTGTAGGTTATTCGATTTTAATTTTTATTCCCGTTCCTATTCACAAGGTTAACCCGCACCGGTCTGTCCTGCCATTCGTTTGTCCATGGGTCTCGATCTCTCCGCCATGTGAGGCTGAGGCACCTCTCTTCGAATTTATGACAGTTCCACTTGATGTTGTAGGATTTCTGAATTTGTACAATATTTGTGGTGGTTGGTTCGAAATATAGTTCAGTAATTACAGAGCTACATGATGTGCCTCACCATCCTCTACGTCTACATGATGTGCAATAGGTATGTCAAAGGAAAGAAGTAAGTTGTTCTCATCTTTTCTTCGTAGTATTCAAGGTAATTCCGTTAGAAGGTAGTGCATACCTTATTATGGTTTTTTCATCTTTCCAGATTTTCATCAACATGAAAAATTGGATTGTTCTTATTTGGGATCATCAATCCATTTGATACAGGATACTTATTGTTGAGCTTCGTCGCACTATTATCCAAAATTATACAATATTTGGATAACCTTTAAGGTTATGGTACAGTATTTTCATATGAGATTTCAACATTTCATATGGTCAATTATTTGTTTCTAAAAGGTCCCGCTGCAACGCGCGGGGTATCTTCTAGTTTCTCTATCATTATAGTCATTTCGGATATTTTGGATCATTATAGCATGGAAACCATGCATGTATGCAATAATTCTATTAATGTGTGTGCGATAAAATAATAATAATTCATTAATACAACAACCAGGGAAAAAGTGCAACATTTGAGGTACTTTACTAGAACAAATGACAAACACATGTGTGGAACATGCAACAGTCGTGGCAAATAGAGGTTGCACTATGTGTTGTATCATGTTGCACATGGAAAACTGATACTACATTGTAGTGCAACCAACCGCATTAAAGTCTCATAAAAAAACCATAATTGGTCACACCGCCGTTTCTTCTTCCAAGATTTTAAACACGCTTATTGGGTCATTGGTGTCCACTTCTACAAGAAGGCAAGGGAGGTAGAAGCCCTCGCCAATGCCCACTAGGTTTCGGAATCCCAACGATGGGGCTCCTCCTCGTTGTTGCAAATAATGGGCTCAGAGATGATGGGATCATTTGTGCTCACGTTCATGAGTCGCCACAGAGGGATATGTAGCTCTTTGGGGAAGCAATCAATCAAAGTTTGCAAGAGTTGAAGGTAGTGGAAAAATATCTGGTAGGTTTCAATCATGTGGATCCTTTTCAAAGAGCAGGTAGCGCCTACACATCCAATGATGCAACTAATATTTCCTTTTGTGGGATGTCTCAACAATATGATTCGTGTTAAATATAGGATCACAAAATGATTGATGATGTGGCACTTCCTAGTTAAGCGGAGGGCGCTCTATAAACTTATTAACGCCATCTAATTAAGTTTCCCCTTGAAAGGTTTCCTAAGCCGGTCTTGTTGTGGTTGCCAGCTGGCTGACCCGCTTCCTCGAATCCTCCGCCGTTGGCGCTATATAAAGCATTCCCCTTCTCTACCTTCCTCTCGTCTTCCTCGCCGAGCCATTTTCTCTTGGCCTTCTTTGTATGAAACCATCCCTACCGACTCTGGTTGTCTCATCGGCGACCAGGGGGAGAGGGGTGGGGGGGGGGAGCTCGGGGATAGGGGCCAACATAGCTTTGCACCTACACAAATATGAATAGATCATGTACTTCTTTCCCTTTGATTTGCCCATTTGAAGTTGCTGGTATGGGAAATTCCACCCTCCTACATATTTTCTTTTGGTGTCGGCAACTGTCTCCTCCACCTCTACTATCAGTCGGCAATACCAACGGAGGTTTGCTCGCAACGGAGACTTGATCTCCCCTCCACGTGCAAAGAAGATATTCCCCAGATCTAATTGCGTCAAAAAGAGGGTAGACATCATTTCAACACCAATCTCGTTCATAGTCTACAACAAGCTTCAATAGAAAGAAATTTCTCTCTAGGATAGGTTGAATCGGCGTATCCAGAAGTTCCCATAGCCGAAGGAGCGTTCCATATATGCTCAATCCCAGGTGAGTTCGCCTTATTACCTCTGTAGAACTAACCACCCAGATCCACTCAGTGTGTCGAAGGGAAAGATCTAGGGACCATGATGTAATTCCTAACTTCTTAGGGGGGGGGCATATAAACTTTTTGCCCAATACTTTTTGACGTGGCTTGTTGTACTATATACTCCCTCCGTGTCTCACGAACTATGTCGAAGGTTTGTCAAAATTTGGATGTATCTATTATTATTTAGTGTCTAGATACATCTAAATTTTGACAAACTTTCGACATATTTCGTGGGACAGGGAGTATATTGAACTTTTCCATTACATAGGACCAAAAAATAATTAGAACTTTTCCATTGGCATTTTTGGTAACAAAGCTAACCTCCAGGTTTTGGCCATACCTTTTACCTTTACGTATAGTCATTTATAGTACTCCCTCCGATTCATATTACTTGAAACTAATATAGATGTATCTAGACACATTTTAATTGTAGATACATCATTTTAATGGCAAATAATGGAGTAGATCGGAGAGAGTAGTAAAACAACACCCGCATTAATGGCCATAACTTTTCCATTGGCATTTTTGGTAACAAAGCTAACCTCCAGGTTTTGGCCATACCTTTTACCTTTACGTATAGTATAGTCATTTATAGTACTCCCTCCGATTCATATTACTTGAAACTAATATAGATGTATCTAGACACATTTTAATTGTAGATACATCATTTTAATGGCAAATAATGGAGTAGATCGGAGAGAGTAGTAAAACAACACCCGCATTAATTGCATCATCATAAGAAAAAGCCAATTAATTAATGGCTTCATCTCGCTGTGTTGAGCTGGATGCACATCTGTATGTGTAGCCGCGCGCGAGGAAACCTGCGGCGTACGTTCCTTCCTTGCATGCGAGCTCCTTTCCACGTCTTTGTGCGCCTAATCCGCAGGTCTTTCCAAAACTGCAGCAAAACTGAAAGCTGCGCACAGAAACAAAGTAAGTTAGAGCAAGCTTCACGGTTAAGGCACCTCACACAGCCGATCAGCGAGTGAGGCGCGATGGGTTTTCCATGTGATCAATCGAGGACGACGATCGGGGTGCCATGTGTCCGCCGAGCCGAGCCGTGCCCGCGCCCTGCCTTGTCTCGTAGCCGCAACAAACCTCCGTGGACGCACTCATGCGCTCCTTCGCGCCAGGCGCACCAGAGGCCGGAGCTAGCTGTCCCGCTGGCCTTTATATACCCCGTCCTCGCCGTGCCATCGCCATTGCCATTGCCATCAGTGAGCGAGAGCGAGCAGATCGAGGTAGCTAGCTCGCTAGGTAGCCATGTCTGGTGAGAGTTTCCACGCGGCCGGACAAGCATCAAGAAAGACGTGCAAGCACTCATGGAGATGGAAAAGAGGGGACGCGCCATGTTGACAGAGGCCATGAAGGAGAAGAAAGAAAGGGAGAAGAAGGACAAAAAGGAGAAAGGTATGGTCTACAATAAAGCAAGTGGAGAAAGTTGGTTTTTAACGCACGAAGAAATAGTTGCCGCGGAAGAGAAAGAATATCAAGTTCGCAATGAGAAGATCAAAACCAATCTAGAAGCTATCAACAAGCGTGTTCAAGAAGCTGAGGTACATACCCCTGGCTCGGCTGACCATATCAACTTGCTTGGTCAGTATCTTGAACAGCTTGACATGAAGATCGCATCGGATACGGATGCAAAATCCCGTATGAGTATGCATACTATCAAAACACTTGAAGAGACAAATGAGAACTATCGTGAATACATATCTCAACTGGAGAAGATAAATGAAGTGAAGGAACTTCGCATCGCGGCCTTGGAACGTGTGAACAGGGCTCTGAAGGAAATGCTGGAGCGCCCTGCCCGCAGTCCTCCTTCATAACCGACTTGCAGTACAAAATAATTGCAAGGAATTATTTGATTTCGCCTGGATTGGTCCCAAGCTGGGGAGATCTGTAGGACCTTGTAACTCTATTACAGTTTTCTAGCATATTTACTTTTCTTGCAATAAAAGTTCGTTCCCGTGTGTTGCATGATAAGATTTGCGCCATCATCAAAATAGGGGATGTTTTTACCCTTTGAGCCTTGAGCTAATATTATAAATGAAGATTTCAGTTCGTGATCATTTATTAGGTATATGAATTGGGTTGAGTTCTGCCTTTACTTCTACCTTACAATTGATTTTAGAGTTTTCCACACTGATGTTCCTTCACTTGAGCGTCTATAAGATGATTAATATCATGGTGTATATCATGGGCTTGATCGTCAAAAGTAAAAAAAGAAAGAAATAAACAATAAAAATTTCAACGTATGGGAAAGCAGATTTTCTTATTAGAATGAGTACAAGAAGGTAGATACTCAAATGACAAACATGAAATTGCTTCATATTCAGCTTTGGAGTTAACACTCACTTTTGATCTCTTTTATTTCTTCTCACAAGTAATAAGAATATGTCTAGTTCATTGCACTACATCAAAGAAGGGTTAAAAACTTGTGCTAGGAACAAATAGACATATAAATGAATACGAGAAAAAATAAAAACGTGAATATTGTGGGTATACTTTATGGGTATGCCAACGACATGGTCTAGATCCGGCAAGCCCGGATGACCCACAGATGGTGGTGTGCCTTATGGCCCACCCGACGGCCCAATTGTTGTCGATAGAAGATGGATGAAGTCTAGCCCAGGAACAGGAGCCGGATCCCAACCGACCTAGGCAAGTAGGCGGATCCATGGAGGCCCATTAAGTATCCGGATACATGACGGCAAGATTAGATCTAGGTGGATCCTTGACGTGCACGGCAATGTATATTCTGTAGTTAGGCATCTTGTATTCCGGCTCGGACTCTCCGTGTAAACCCTAGATCCGGGCGCCTATATAAGCCGGATCCTGGGAGCCCTAGAGGCACAACCACAACTCATTGTAACAACGCAAAAGTGCCCACATAATTCCAGGACAAGCGGAGTAGGCCATGTCCTCGAGCGGTGTTCGAAGTTGAGTAAATCGCGTACCACCGTCTCGAATGCTCTCCGCCCTATGGCCCCTACTTATTTCCCCCTCCGTGAGGATCCCTCCTCCGGGTACCGTCGAATAGGCAACGACAGTTAGCGCCCACCATGGGGCCAGCGGTGTCTGGTGGCCGGAACCGGGAGGGTTTCGCCATGGGAAGCTTCAACGACTCCATCGCAGTGGGGCGTGTTCTATACGCCGGCAACTTTCCGATCGTCCGTCAGGACGATTGCTGGATTCGGCTAGGACCGACCCCGTCAAGCTCTCCATCGTCCCAATTGACAGCATATACATCTTCATCGGCGAGACCGTCGATTTTGACGAAACACACTGTAAATGCTGCGCGACCGCAGCGAGGACACGATCGCGAAGATCCGATCTGAGTCGCAGGAACTTCCTAAAGAAAAATCCGCCTAAGATCTGAAAAATTCAAAGCCCACCCAATCCGCCCCGGAAACTACGGGGAAGACCAATGCGAATCCACTTGGGTTTCCCATGTTAAAGCAAAGGTGCCACTTCCTCGCCCACATTGCAGGAACCGCCCCTCCCCAGGATGGAGCTGGACCTATGCATGTTGAGGATGCGTGAGACAATAATGTTCCGGACCGGCAAGAGGATGCCGGAGACAACGAAGACTCGATACTCGAAAATCTGAGCCCATTATCCGGTGAAGCATCTTCCATGGACTCGGAAGAGTACAACCGTCTAATGAAGGAGATGGAAGACAAGGAAAAAGCTGAAGTCGATCCGCCCCACTCAAGCAGGTCCTTGCAACCGTGACGGGATTGGAGGAGGACTCTGACTCAGAAAAGACTCCCCCCAACACCGCAATTCCGGGTTCGTCCAATCCGGGTGCACCGCATCGGGTTCGTACCTGTATTACGCCAGAGCCCCATCAAGGACGTGGCCTTGACTTTGGTGAAGGGATATCAATGGAGGAACTCACCAGGATAGCAGGCAAGAATGGCGAGAACATCACATACGCGGAAATTCTCACCAAACCACTGACAGCAGAAGAATCCACAGATCCAGAAGCTCTCGAAGCTAAAAGGAAAGAATTGCTGGATGAATCTCAAAAGTTCATCAAGTCCGCAGCAACAGTGCTTGCGAACAAGATGGAAACCGACGAGATGATAGAAGTGGTCGCGGAACAAGAACACAAGACCGTGAAATACCTGAACAAAGCCACTCCAGGATCGATGGAAGAAGGTAGTCCATGATGTTTAAGAGGAAGCGGAAAAGCTCCATCCGGAAGCTATTCGCCCTTGGAAAATCAATTTTGACAGCCCCGCTGATCATCAGCCGCTCGCGACCCCAAAGGATAACATGAAGATGGCTGCGGAGCTCCTGGCCAAGAATGATGAGGAAATCGACATCGGCCACCTCCGGACACTCGTCGCTACAGCAATGAAGCAACATAGTAAGACATATACTTCGCGCAGGTTGGAATCCAACCCGGAGGTATGCGTCTCCACCGCGTAGAAGAACGCCTCAGGGAGGGAGCATCATGACGAGCAATCGCGCACCGGATCTACGGAGCACAGAAGGAAAACCAGAGAACATCCAAATCCAATCCCCATACCTTCGGTTACCCCTCCGGCAGGGAAGAATAAGGGAAAGGATCCGATGTATACTAGCAGAGACAAGTACCGAAACCCATCTCCTCCGCCCTGGAACCAGCGCATTCCTCCGCCACCTCGCTGACGAAGTCCCACCGGAAACACCAGACCCCATGGGCATGGCAGAATTACTATCCACGCAAACGTTGAGCCTCAGAGGAGTCGGAACAAGGAACGCACGTCGGAACCCTGTAGGAGCCGGAACGAGGAACGTGGGCCTGAGCCCCGCATGAGTTGGAATGATGGAGGTAGTCACCGTGATGGCGAAGGCCGCTACCGCAGCCGGAGCCAGCACCGAGAAGGATGTGGAGAATCTGATGGCGGAAGCAAGAAGTCTCATCGGCCCCCACGTGGATCTCATCACCACCTCCCAGTGGTGGAGGCGGAAGAGGAGGCAAGAGATCACGCTCTCGTTCAGAATCCCCTGATCACAAGAGGGACTCACGCGACGCATAGGAATGTCTCAACGAATACAAAACTGGATACATTGGCCCAAAGTGTTTTGGCAGGAAGATCCGAGAGGAGAAAACGCCAAAATGCTTGAACCTCAAGCTACCCGGAAACTTGAAGCATTATGATGGTAGTGAGAGGCCCGATACTTGGATCGATGACTACTTTAACGCAGTCAGCTTCGCCGGAGGCACCCCAAACATGGCATGCGCATGCTCCAGTTGTACCGTGTTGGTCCAGCCTGGACTTGGCTCAGCGACATACTGGTGAATTCTATCTTTTGCTGGTTTGACCCGAAGATTGTCTTCGAAGGACACTTCAGGGGCACCTACAAGAGACCTTCCACAGCCAGTGAACTGCAAGCTTGTATCCAGAAGAAAAATGAAACTTCTCGAGCATATCTTACCCGGTGGTTAGAAACAAGGAACGAGTGCGAGAACATAGACAATCGCACAGCTATGCTAGCCTTCATGGGTGGCCTGCAGAGGGGAGGTTTGCTCCGGCACAAGCTAACATGTCTGTACAATGACCAAAAGTTGACCCTGGAGAAGATGATTTCCATCGCCAGCACTCACACCGCCGCCGATGAGTTTACAACCAAAATTGGATGAATATCTTTGTTGGTTATCCCAGAGAATCAAATTGGGAATTCTTTCCACTATGAAGTAAAAGACAAAAATGTTTGTTAATGTTACTTTCTTATTTCCAAGAAATTGTTTTCTAGCGAAGTATTTGAGTGGGAGGACAATGGAACTTGATAAGGTTTGATGCGCGTAGATGTACACGTCCGTTGGGAACCCCAAGAGGAAGGTATGATGCGCACAGCGGCAAGTTTTCCCTCAGAAAGAAACCAAGGTTATCGAACCAGTAGGAGCCAAGAAGCACGTGAAGGTTGTTCTTTGGAGGAGTGTAGTGCGGCGCAACACCGTGAGACCGGCGCCAACGTGGAACCTGCACAACACAATCAAGATACTTTGCCCTAACGTAACAGTGAGGTTGTCAATCTCACCGGCTTGCTGAAAACAAAGGATTAAGCGTATCGAGTGGAAGATGGTGTTTGTTTCATATTGCCCTCCTCTGTAGGTTATTCGATTTTAATTTTTATTCCCGTTCCTATTCACAAGGTTAACCCGCACCGGTCTGTCCTGCCATTCGTTTGTCCATGGGTCTCGATCTCTCCGCCATGTGAGGCTGAGGCACCTCTCTTCGAATTTATGACAGTTCCACTTGATGTTGTAGGATTTCTGAATTTGTACGATATTTGTGGTGGTTGGTTCGAAATATAGTTCAGTAATTACAGAGCTACATGATGTGCCTCACCATCCTCTACGTCTACATGATGTGCAATAGGTATGTCAAAGGAAAGAAGTAAGTTGTTCTCATCTTTTCTTCGTAGTATTCAAGGTAATTCCGTTAGAAGGTAGTGCATACCTTATTATGGTTTTTTCATCTTTCCAGATTTTCATCAACATGAAAAATTGGATTGTTCTTATTTGGGATCATCAATCCATTTGATACAGGATACTTATTGTTGAGCTTCGTCGCACTATTATCCAAAATTATACAATATTTGGATAACCTTTAAGGTTATGGTACAGTATTTTCATATGAGATTTCAACATTTCATATGGTCAATTATTTGTTTCTAAAAGGTCCCGCTGCAACGCGCGGGGTATCTTCTAGTTTCTCTATCATTATAGTCATTTCGGATATTTTGGATCATTATAGCATGGAAACCATGCATGTATGCAATAATTCTATTAATGTGTGTGCGATAAAATAATAATAATTCATTAATACAACAACCAGGGAAAAAGTGCAACATTTGAGGTACTTTACTAGAACAAATGACAAACACATGTGTGGAACATGCAACAGTCGTGGCAAATAGAGGTTGCACTATGTGTTGTATCATGTTGCACATGGAAAACTGATACTACATTGTAGTGCAACCAACCGCATTAAAGTCTCATAAAAAAACCATAATTGGTCACACCGCCGTTTCTTCTTCCAAGATTTTAAACAAGCTTATTGGGTCATTGGTGTCCACTTCTACAAGAAGGCAAGGGAGGTAGAAGCCCTCGCCAATGCCCACTAGGTTTCGGAATCCCAACGATGGGGCTCCTCCTCGTTGTTGCAAATAATGGGCTCAGAGATGATGGGATCATTTGTGCTCACGTTCATGAGTCGCCACAGAGGGATATGTAGCTCTTTGGGGAAGCAATCAATCAAAGTTTGCAAGAGTTGAAGGTAGTGGAAAAATATCTGGTAGGTTTCAATCATGTGGATCCTTTTCAAAGAGCAGGTAGCGCCTACACATCCAATGATGCAACTAATATTTCCTTTTGTGGGATGTCTCAACAATATGATTCGTGTTAAATATAGGATCACAAAATGATTGATGATGTGGCACTTCCTAGTTAAGCGGAGGGCGCTCTATAAACTTATTAACGCCATCTAATTAAGTTTCCCCTTGAAAGGTTTCCTAAGCCGGTCTTGTTGTGGTTGCCAGCTGGCTGACCCGCTTCCTCGAATCCTCCGCCGTTGGCGCTATATAAAGCATTCCCCTTCTCTACCTTCCTCTCGTCTTCCTCGCCGAGCCATTTTCTCTTGGCCTTCTTTGTATGAAACCATCCCTACCGACTCTGGTTGTCTCATCGGCGACCAGGGGGAGAGGGGTGGGGGGGGGGAGCTCGGGGATAGGGGCCAACATAGCTTTGCACCTACACAAATATGAATAGATCATGTACTTCTTTCCCTTTGATTTGCCCATTTGAAGTTGCTGGTATGGGAAATTCCACCCTCCTACATATTTTCTTTTGGTGTCGGCAACTGTCTCCTCCACCTCTACTATCAGTCGGCAATACCAACGGAGGTTTGCTCGCAACGGAGACTTGATCTCCCCTCCACGTGCAAAGAAGATATTCCCCAGATCTAATTGCGTCAAAAAGAGGGTAGACATCATTTCAACACCAATCTCGTTCATAGTCTACAACAAGCTTCAATAGAAAGAAATTTCTCTCTAGGATAGGTTGAATCGGCATATCCAGAAGTTCCCATAGCCGAAGGAGCGTTCCATATATGCTCAATCCCAGGTGAGTTCGCCTTATTACCTCTGTAGAACTAACCACCCAGATCCACTCAGTGTGTCGAAGGGAAAGATCTAGGGACCATGATGTAATTCCTAACTTCTTAGGGGGGGGGCATATAAACTTTTTGCCCAATACTTTTTGACGTGGCTTGTTGTACTATATACTCCCTCCGTGTCTCACGAACTATGTCGAAGGTTTGTCAAAATTTGGATGTATCTATTATTATTTAGTGTCTAGATACATCTAAATTTTGACAAACTTTCGACATATTTCGTGGGACAGGGAGTATATTGAACTTTTCCATTACATAGGACCAAAAAATAATTAGAACTTTTCCATTGGCATTTTTGGTAACAAAGCTAACCTCCAGGTTTTGGCCATACCTTTTACCTTTACGTATAGTCATTTATAGTACTCCCTCCGATTCATATTACTTGAAACTAATATAGATGTATCTAGACACATTTTAATTGTAGATACATCATTTTAATGGCAAATAATGGAGTAGATCGGAGAGAGTAGTAAAACAACACCCGCATTAATGGCCATAACTTTCCATTGGCATTTTTGGTAACAAAGCTAACCTCCAGGTTTTGGCCATACCTTTTACCTTTACGTATAGTCATTTATAGTACTCCCTCCGATTCATATTACTTGAAACTAATATAGATGTATCTAGACACATTTTAATTGTAGATACATCATTTTAATGGCAAATAATTGAGTAGATCGGAGAGAGTAGTAAAACAACACCCGCATTAATTGCATCATCATAAGAAAAAGCCAATTAATTAATGGCTTCATCTCGCTGTGTTGAGCTGGATGCACATCTGTATGTGTAGCCGCGCGCGAGGAAACCTGCGGCGTACGTTCCTTCCTTGCATGCGAGCTCCTTTCCACGTCTTTGTGCGCCTAATCCGCAGGTCTTTCCAAAACTGCAGCAAAACTGAAAGCTGCGCACAGAAACAAAGTAAGTTAGAGCAAGCTTCACGGTTAAGGCACCTCACACAGCCGATCAGCGAGTGAGGCGCGATGGGTTTTCCATGTGATCAATCGAGGACGACGATCGGGGTGCCATGTGTCCGCCGAGCCGAGCCGTGCCCGCGCCCTGCCTTGTCTCGTAGCCGCAACAAACCTCCGTGGACGCACTCATGCGCTCCTTCGCGCCAGGCGCACCAGAGGCCGGAGCTAGCTGTCCCGCTGGCCTTTATATACCCCGTCCTCGCCGTGCCATCGCCATTGCCATCAGTGAGCGAGAGCGAGCAGATCGAGGTAGCTAGCTCGCTAGGTAGCCATGTCTGGTGCAGAGTTTCCACGCGGCCGGACAAGCATCAAGAAAGACGTGCAAGCACTCATGGAGATGGAAAAGAGGGGACGCGCCATGTTGACAGAGGCCATGAAGGAGAAGAAAGAAAGGGAGAAGAAGGACAAAAAGGAGAAAGGTATGGTCTACAATAAAGCAAGTGGAGAAAGTTGGTTTTTAACGCACGAAGAAATAGTTGCCGCGGAAGAGAAAGAATATCAAGTTCGCAACGAGAAGATCAAAACCAATCTAGAAGCTATCAACAAGCGTGTTCAAGAAGCTGAGGTACATGCCCCTGGCTCGGCTGACCATATCAACTTGCTTGGTCAGTATCTTGAACAGCTTGACATGAAGATCGCATCGGATACGGATGCAAAATCCCGTATGAGTATGCATACTATCAAAACACTTGAAGAGACAAATGAGAATTATCGTGAATACATATCTCAACTGGAGAAGATAAATGAAGTGAAGGAACTTCGCATCGCGGCCTTGGAACGTGTGAACAGGGCTCTGAAGGAAATGCTGGAGCGCCCTGCCCGCAGTCCTCCTTCATAACCGACTTGCAGTACAAAATAATTGCAAGGAATTATTTGATTTCGCCTGGATTGGTCCCAAGCTGGGGAGATCTGTAGGACCTTGTAACTCTATTACAGTTTTCTAGCATATTTACTTTTCTTGCAATAAAAGTTCGTTCCCGTGTGTTGCATGATAAGATTTGCGCCATCATCAAAATAGGGGATGTTTTTACCCTTTGAGCCTTGAGCTAATATTATAAATGAAGATTTCAGTTCGTGATCATTTATTAGGTATATGAATTGGGTTGAGTTCTGCCTTTACTTCTACCTTACAATTGATTTTAGAGTTTTCCACACTGATGTTCCTTCACTTGAGCGTCTATAAGATGATTAATATCATGGTGTATATCATGGGCTTGATCGTCAAAAGTAAAAAAAGAAAGAAATAAACAATAAAAATTTCAACGTATGGGAAAGCAGATTTTCTTATTAGAATGAGTACAAGAAGGTAGATACTCAAATGACAAACATGAAATTGCTTCATATTCAGCTTTGGAGTTAACACTCACTTTTGATCTCTTTTATTTCTTCTCACAAGTAATAAGAATATGTCTAGTTCATTGCACTACATCAAAGAAGGGTTAAAAACTTGTGCTAGGAACAAATAGACATATAAATGAATACGAGAAAAAATAAAAACGTGAATATTGTGGGTATACTTTATGGGTATGCCAACGACATGGTCTAGATCCGGCAAGCCCGGATGGCCCACAGATGGTGGTGTGGCTTATGGCCCACCGGACGGCCCAGTTGCTGTTGATAGAAGATGGATGAAGTCTAGCCCAGGAACAGGAGCCGGATCCCAACCGACCTAGGCAAGTAGGCGGATCCATGGAGGCCCATTAAGTATCCGGATACATGACGGCAATATTAGATCTAGGTGGATCCTTGACGTGCACGGCAATGTATATTCTGTAGTTAGGCATCTTGTATTCCGGCTCGGACTCTCCGTGTAAACCCTAGATCCGGGCGCCTATAAGCCGGATCCTGGGAGCCCTAGAGGCACAACCACAACTCATTGTAACAACGCAAAGCGCATAATTCGGACAAGCGGTAGCCATGTCCTCGGCGGTGTTCCGAAGTTGGGTAAATCGCGTACCACCGTCTCGAATGCTCTCCGCCCTATGGCCCTACTTATTTCCCCCTCCGTGAGGATCCCTCCTCAGGGTACCGTCGAATAGGCAACGACAGTTAGCGCCCCATGGGGCCGGCGGTGTCGGGAGGCTGAACCGGGAGGGTTTCGCCATGGGAAGCTTCAACGACTCCATCGCGGTGGGTTCTATACGCGCAACTTTCCGATCGTCCCTCGGGACGATTGCTGGATTCCGACTAGGACCGACCCCGTCAAGCTCTCCATCGTCCCAATTGACAGCATACACATCTTCATCGGCGAGACCGTCGATTTTGTGGAGCAGGTAAGTAACGCTGACGCGACCGCCGCTGAGCAGGACACGGTCGCGAAGATCCGATCTGAGTCGCGTAACTTCCTAAAGAAAAATCCACCTAAGATCTGAAAAATTCAAAGCCCACCCAATCCGCCCCTGAGCAGGAAACTACGGGGAAGACCAATGCAGATCCACTGGGTTTCCCAGGTGTTAAAGAAGCAAAGGTGCCACTTCGTGCACTTCCTCGCCCACATCGCAGGAACCGCCCCTCCCCAGGATGGAGCTGGACCTATGCATGTTGAGGATGCATGAGACAATAATGTTCCGGACCGGCAAGAGGATGCCGGAGACAACGAAGACTCGATACTCGAAAATCTGAGCCCATTATCCGGTGAAGCATCTTCCATGGACTCGGAAGAGTACAACCGTCTAATGAAGGAGATGGAAGACAAGGAAAAAGCTGAAGTCGATCCGCCCCACTCAAGCAGGTCCTTGCAACCGTAACGGGATTGGAGGAGGACTCTGACTCAGAAAAGACTCCCCCCAACGCCGCAATTCCGGGTTCGTCCAATCCGGGTGCACCGCATCGGGTTCGTACATGTATTATGCCAGAGCCCCATCAAGGACGTGGCCTTGACTTTGGTGAAGGGATATCAATGGAGGAACTCACCAGGATAGCAGGCAAGAATGGCGAGAACATCACATACGCGGAAATTCTCACCAAACCACTGACAGCAGAAGAATCCACAGATCCAGAAGCTCTCGAAGCTAAAAGGAAAGAATTGCTGGATGAATCTCAAAAGGTCATCAAGTCTGCAGCAACAGTGCTTGCCAACAAGATGAAAACCGACGAGATGATAGAAGTGGTCGCGGAACAAGAACACAAGACCGTGAAATACCTGAACAAAGCCACTCCAGGATCGATGGAAGAAGTTAGTCCATGATGCTAAAGAGGAAGCGGAAAAGCTCCATCCGGAAGCTATTTGCCCTTGGAAAATCAATTTTGACAGCCCCGCTGATCATCAGCCGCTCGCGACCCCAAAGGATAACATGAAGATGGCTGCGGAGCTCCTGGCCAAGAATGATGAGGAAATCGACATCGGCCACCTCCGGACACTCGTCGCTACAGCAATGAAGCAACATAGTAAGACATATACTTCGCGCAGGTTGGAATCCAACCCGGAGGTATGCGTCTCCACCGCGTAGAAGAACGCCTCAGGGAGGGAGCATCATGACGAGCAATCGCGCACCGGATCTACGGAGCACAGAAGGAAAACCAGAGAACATCCAAATCCAATCCCCATACCTTCGGTTACCCCTCCGGCAGGGAAGAATAAGGGAAAGGATCCGATGTATACTAGCAGAGACAAGTACCGAAACCCATCTCCTCCGCCCTGGAACCAGCGCATTCCTCCGCCACCTCACTGACGAAGTCCCACCGGAAACACCAGACCCCATGGGCCTGGCAGAATTACTATCCACGCAAACGTTGAGCCTCAGAGGAGTCGGAACAAGGAACGCACGTCGGAACCCTGTAGGAGCCGGAACGAGGAACGTGGGCCTGAGCCCCGCATGAGTTGGAATGATGGAGGTAGTCACCGTGATGGTGAAGGCAGCTACCGCAGCCGGAGCCAGCACCGAGAAGGATGTGGAGAATCTGATGGCGGAAGCAAGAAGTCTCATCGGCCCCCACGTGGATCTCACCACCACCTCCCAGTGGCGGAGGCGGAAGAGGAGTGATGCGCGTAGATGTACACGTCCGTTGGGAACCCCAAGAGGAAGGTATGATGCGCACAGTGGCAAGTTTCCCTCAGTAAGAAACCAAGGTTTAATCGGACCATAGGAGTCAAGAAGCACGTTGAAGGTTGATGGTGGCGAAATGTGATGCGGCGCAACACCAGGGATTCCGGCGCCAACGTGGAACCTGCACAACACAACCAAAGTACTTTGCCCCAACGAAACAGCGAGGTTGTCAATCTCACCGGCTTGCTGTAACAAAGGATTAACCGTGTTGTGTGGAAGATGATTGTTTGCGAAGAAAACAGTAAAACAAGTATTGCAGTAGATTGTATGCGATGTAAAGAATAGGACCGGGGTTCACAGTTCACTAGTGGTGTCTCTCCAATAAGATAACTAGCATGCTGGGTGAACAAATTACAGGTGAGCAATTGACAAATAAAGATTCAATACATATCAACGATGATTACTATGTGATTTAATCAGGGCATTACGACAAAGTACATAGACCGCTATCCAGCATGCATCTATGCCTAAATAATCCACCTTCAGGTTATCATCCGAACCCCTTCCAGTATTAAGTTGCGAACAATAGATAATTGCCTTAAGTACGGCGCGTAATGTAATCAACACAAATATCCTTAGACAAAGCATCAATGTTTTATCCCTAGTAGCAACAGCACATCCACAACCTTAGAACCTACTGTCACGATCCCAGATTTAATGGAGGCATGAACCCACTATCGAGCATAATTACTCCCTCTTGGAGTTACAAGTATCAACTTGGCGAGCCTCTACTAGCAACGGAGAGCATGCAAGAACATAAACAACACATATATGATAGATTGATAATCAACTTAACATAATATTCTCTATTCATCGGATCTCACCAAACACAACATATAGCATTACAAATAGATGATCTTGATCATGTTAGGCAGCTCACAAGATCTAACACAATGAAAGCACAAGCGGAGAAGACAACCATCTAGCTACGCTGGACCCATAGTCAAGGGTGAACTACTCACTCATCACTCCGGAGGCGATCATGGCGATGAAGAGTCCTCGGAGATGATTCCCCTCTCCGGCAGGGTGCCGGAGCGATCTCTTGAATCTCCCGAGATGGGATTCGCGGCGGCGGCGTCTCGGAAGGTTTTCCGTATCGTGGCTCTCGGTCGGGGGTTTCGCGACGGAGGCTTTAAGTAGGCGGAAGGGCAACGCGGGGGCCACACGGGGCCCCACACGCCGGGGCCGCGGCCAAGCCCTAGGCCGCGCCGCCCTTGTTGGCGCGCCTCGTGGCCCCACTTCCTTTCCCCTTCGGTCTTGGAAGCTTCGTGCAAAAATAGGACCCTGGCGTTGATTTCGTCCAATTCCGAGAATATTTCCTTACTAGGATTTCTGAAACCAAAAACAGCAGAAAACAACAATGGCTCTTCGGCATCTTGTTAATAGGTTAGTTCCGGAAATGCGTAAATACGACATATAATGTGTATAAAACATGTAGATATCATCAATAATGTAGCATGGAACATAAGAAATTATCGATACGTCGGAGACGTATCAGCATCCCCAAGCTTAGTTCGCTCGTCCCGAGCAGGCAAGCGATAACAAGGATAATTTCTGGAGTGACATGCCATCATAATCTTGATCATACTATTGTAAACATATGTAATGAATGCAGCGATCAAAACAATGGTAATGACATGAGAAAACAAATGAATCATAAAGCAAAGACTTTTCATGAATAGTACTTCAAGACAAGCATCAATAAGTCTTGCATAAGAGTTAACTCATAAAGCAATAAATCAAAGTAAAGGTATTGAAGCAACACAAAGGAAGATTAAGTTTCAGCGGTTGCTTTCAACTTATAACATGTATATCTCATGGATAGTGTCAACATAGAGTAATATAACAAGTGCAATATGCAAGTATGTAGGAATCAATGCACGTTCACACAAGTGTTTGCTTCTTGAGGTGGAGAGAGATAGGTAAACTGACTCAACAATAAAAGTAAAAGAAAGGTCCTTCAAAGAGGAAAGCATCGATTGCTTATTTGTGCTAGAGCTTTTATTTTGAAAACATGAAACAATTTTGTCAACGGTAGTAATAAAGCATATGAGTTATGTAAATTATATCTTACAAGTTGCAAGCCTCATGCATAGTATACTAATAGTGCCCGCACCTTGTCCTACTTAGCTTGGACTACCGGATCTTCGCAATACACATGTTTCAACCAAGTGTCACAAAGGGGTACCTCCATGCCACTTTGTACAAAGGTCTAAGGAGAAAGCTCGCATTTTGGATTTCTCGCTTTTGATTATTCTCAACTTAGACATCCATACCGGGACAACATGGACAACAGATAATGGACTCCTCTTTAATGCATAAGCATGTGACAACAACTATTATTCTCATATGAGATTGAGGATATATGTCCAAAACTGAAACTTCCACCATGATTCATGGCTTTAGTTAGCGGCCCAATGTTCTTCTCTAACAATATGCATGCTCCAACCATTAAGGTGGTAGATCTCTCTTACTTCAGACAAGACGGACATGCATAGCAACTCACATGATATTCAACAAAGAGTAGTTGATGGCGTCCCCAGAAGCATGGTTATCGTACAACGTATCTACTTTCCCAAACACTTTTGCTATTGTTTTGCCTCTAATTTGTGTATTTTGGATACAACTAACACGGACTAACGCTGTTTTCAGCAGAATTGCTCTGGTGTCTCGTTTTGTGCAGAAATCCAACTTTCGGAAAAATCTCGGAATTTATGCGAAGGCCCTATTTTCCCAGAAGACGGAGCCAGAAGGACAAGTAAGGTGGAGGCCGAGGCCCCACACCATAGGCGGCGCGGCCTAGGGGGCCCGCGCGGCCCTATGGTGTGGCCCCTCGATCGGCCTCCGACGCCCTCCTTCGGACTACTTATCGGCCTCGACCTAAACGCACGGGAGAAGTCGAAGTCGCCGAAACCATCCAGAGAGCCGCCACATCACGAAACTCCGTCTCGGGAGCAGTCTCCGTTCGGCACTCCGGAGACGAGGAATTGGAGGAGATCTTCACCGCCATCACCGCCAACGCCTCTCCATCGACCAGCCATGTTTCCCCATCCATGTGTGAGTAATTCCCCGCTGTAGGCTGAAGGGGATGGTAGGGATTGGATGAGATTGGTCATGTAATAGTCATAAGATTGCTAGGGCATAGTGCCTAGTATCCGTAGATGTCACTTTTATGATATTGTTGCAACTTGTTATGCTTAATGCTTGTCACTAGGGCCCGAGTGCCATGATCTCAGATCAGAACATGTTATTGATTCATGAAGATATTCGTTGTTTATGATCTTACCAAGTTGTATACACATGTCGTGTCCGGAACCAATGGCCCCGTGACAGAAATCGGGACATCCGGAGGGATGGTAGTGATGTGAGGATCACATGTGTTCACGGAGTGTTAATGCTTTGCTCCGGTACTCTATTAAAAGGAGTACCTTAATTTCCGGTAGTTTCCCTAGAGGCTGCCACCGGCTGGTAGGACAAAAGATGTTGTGCAAGTTTCTCATTGCGAGCACGTACGACTATATATGGAACACATGCCTATTGATTGATTAGTACTTGGATACCGTTTTATTATTATCTGCAAATGCCCTGCTTTGATTGTTATATGAGTTTCTCTCATCCATGCAACGCCTTAATCCGTCCTGTGCCTACGGTATTTTAATCCTGCTGTTTACTATAATCCCTCTTTTGTCTTTATTTTATTTCTTGTTATTTTACTATTCCTACTGCTATAAAACTCCTGCGATAAACTCTTGCGAGCAAGTCTGTTTCAGTGCAGCTGAATTGACAACTCGCTGTTAAGGCTTACAAGTATTCTTTGTCTCCCCTTGTGTCGAATCAATAAATTGGGTAATACTTCCCTCGAAGCTGTTGCGATCCCCTATACTTGTGGGTCATCAAGACTATTTTAGGCGCCGTTGCCGGGGAGCATAGCTTTATTTGGAAGTTCACTTGGATTGATATTGTTCTGCAAAGTCTCCATCATGGGTAAACCTCGCGATACTAAGATCGCCATATTACCATCCACTACAAGAAAAGGTACAACTCTTAGTACCTCTGCTGCTCTTGATTCACCATCTGTGATAAGTAAACTTGTTTCACCACCACAAGCTTCAAATGCTGGTACTTCTGCTGAATCTGAAAATTCCTCTCATAATTGTGATGATGCTTCTGCTTGCTTGATAATGATGGTTCGTTAGGATCTTTTCTAGATGCTACAATTGCTAGGTCTAGGCAAATTGAAAATAAAACTCCTAATGAAAATGCTGCTACACCTGTTAATTCACCTAAGTCTGTTGAATATTCTATTGATGATCTTGATGAAGATTATGTAGAGCTTGATGATGATTTTATTGAAAAATGCAATGCTACTACTGATGCAAGAAAAATTAAAAAGTTGCTTGCGAAACATGCTGTTAGATATAAACTGTCTCTGATCCTAAATTTGCCACATCTCCTATAAACATTAAGGATAAAGATTATGATTTTTCTCTTGATCTATCTCATATAGCTATTGTTGAGAAAACACCCTTTTGTGGTACTGAAAAAGAAAGTGCTGTTGAACACATGACTGAGTTATCTACTCTTAGTGGCTTGTTTTCTGATGATGTTAAGATGCGTACTTATTTTGTCGCTAAAATTTTTCCTTTCTCATTAAAGGATGATGCTGAAACTTGGTATAATAATTTGCCTCCTAGTTCTATTAAAAGTCCAAAAGAATTGCTTGATGTTTTCTTCCAGAAATACTTTCTGCTAGTGCTCAACATGCTGCTTTGCAGAGAATTTATAATTTTGACCAGGAAGATGGAGAGAAATTGCCTGAGGCTTGGGCGAGATTTTGCTCTCTTATTAGAGCTCAGCCTGACCATGATTTGGAAAAGCATGATTTACTTGATATATTTTATAGTGGACTAACCATTGAGTCTAGGGCATACCTGGATAGTTGTGCTGGTTGTGTTTTCAGGAAAAGAACTCCAGACGAAGAATTATTGGCTAAAATAGGCGGAATCATGATGATTGGTCTACACCTGAACCAACCCCGACACCGATAGTGAAGAAGAGGGGTATGATTAAATTAAATGATGAAGATATGAGGCCAAGAAGTCTCTTAAGAGAAGGGTATTAAACCTGAAGATGTGAAGAATTTACCTCCTATAAAAGATTTATGTGAGATAACTCCCCCTTCATCCATGATTGAGGTACACTCTCTTCAACGCTTTACTAGGGAAGATATTCCGTATTCAAAACCTCTGCTCAATGCTTAGATGAGTTTGATAATTATATTGTTAAGCAAGAAAACTTTAATATGAGAGTAGAGAGTCATTTAATGGAAAATTCTCGAGCTATTAGTGAATTGCATGGTATTGTGGAGAGAACCTCCAATGATGTTAAGATACTTGTTAAACATTTTCAAATGGTTCAAACTCAAATTGATCAACTTACTAAAGTGCAAAATGACTTGTTGGGAAATAATTCTAAAGAAAAACATGATTATGAAGTAACAACTAGAGGTGGTGTTTCTACCCAGGATCCTCTATATCCTGAAGGGCATCCCAAAAGAGTTGAACAAGATTCTCAACTAACTAAAACTAGTGCTCCATCTAAGAAAAAGAAAAAGAAACATAAGAATGTTGTAGAATCCTCTAAACCTGTTAATGATCCTAATAGTATTTCTATTTCTGATGCTGAAACTGAAAGTGGTAATGAACATGATAAAGATAATGATAAGGATGATACTCCTGATAAAGAAGAAATTGAAAAAGAACCTGAAAAGCATGCTAAAAATAAAAACTACACTAAAGAAGATTTTATTGTTGAGAAACATGGTAATGAAAGAGAACCTTGGGTTCAAAAGCAAATGCCTTTTCCTACTAAGAAACTAAAATCAAAGGAGGAGGAACATTATAATAAATTTTGTGATTGGATGAAACCTTTATTTTTGCAAATCCCTTTGACTGATGCTATTAAATTGCCTCCTTATTCAAAGTATATGAAAGATATTGTTACTAACAAAAGAAAAATCCCCAATGAGGAAATTTCGACTATGCTTGCTAATTACTCTTTCAATGGCAAAGTTCCAAAGAAGTTGGGCGACCCAGGTATACCTACTATTCCTTGTTCCATCAAGAATAATTATGTTAGAACTGCTCTATGTGATTTGGGAGCGAGGAGTTAGTGTAATGCCTTTTTCTCTTTATAAGAGACTTGATTTAGATAAGTTGATACCAATGATATATCTTTGCAAATGGTGATAAATCTACCGCTATTCCTGTTGGTGTATGTGAAAATGTTCTGTTCAAGTTACTCAGCATTGCTTGATATTAACTGATTTTGTTGTGTTGGAAATGCTGAAGATGATAATATGTCCATTATTCTTGGAAGACCCTTTCTTAATACTGCAGGGGATGTTATTGATTGCAATAAAGGCATGGTTACTTTCAATGTTGATGATAAGGAACACACTGTCTATTTTCCCAAGAGGATTGATAAAGTATGTGGAGTTAATACAATTTTTAATGTGAAAACTATCAAAGTGGGATCCATTGATTGTCCTATATATGAGCCTAAAGAAGAATATCAAACTCTTGTGATTGGATCCATATCAATTCAATATAAGGTAACATGATTGATTTGAGGTTTATTTCTTCTTATGTCATATAAAATTTATTTGGTAGCAAGACTTGATCAACCTTGTTAACAAGTATATTTTAATGCATAAGAGAGCTAAACAACATTTCTTTCTTTCTTTCTCCCTCCATTTGTTTTACTTGCTGTAGCACCTTTTTGTTTTACAATATGCCTTAGTTGTTAAGATTTTGGAAATCATTTTCCTGCGCAGTAATAATTAATTTAATACCCAGAAATGTGCATTTTTCAAAGTTTTCAAAAATTCGCAAAAATTACACCGTTGGTCCTATTTTTCGACGAGGCACCTGGGAGTACCAGAGGATGACCTGTGGGGCACCACAGGTGCCACACCACGGGCGGCGCGGCGAGGAGGTGGGCGCGCCACCTGTGGTGTGGGCCCCTCCTTGCCCCACTACTTCATCTCTTCCTCCCAGCATCTTCTCTCTCCCGAAAAAACTCAAACCAAGTTCCTCTCACTCGCGTTTCTGCTCAAGAACTCGCGATTTCTCGATCTCCTTGCTCAGCCCAGATTTCTGTCTGAAATTTGGCACATTTACTCCTTGGTATGTGACTCCTTTGATTGTCCAATTAGAATTTTGTTTGGTTGAGTATATCTTGAATATTTTGCTGCTGTAGATAACATTTTTAGTGAGCTTGCATGCTTGTTCTAAGTGGTAGAAACTAGTTTTGATGCATGTTTAGTACTCTAGCAAGTTCCTATAGTAGTTCCCCTCAATTATATACCTTGAAATCAAATTTTATAATGGTTGTTGAAAATTTCAGAAAATGGAGGGGAGTATGCACCAACTTAACCAACAAGAGTTGGAGGTGCAACAGGTCATGAGAGTTCACCGAGAAGAAGGAGTATATCCCACTCATTATCCGTGTGTGGATTTCATGAGAAGTGCAGGGATCTTGCAGGACGTTCAAAATTTAATCTCTCGTGCAGGATTGGATGATTTTGTTGATGGGGAACCATGCCAATATGTAAAACTGACTATGTCAGTAGTGCAGGATTTTAAATTCAATCGGTCACAATCTAATCCCATGGTTCAGTACAAAATTTATAATAAAACTGTCAACTTGCCATTCAGTGATTTTTGTGCAGCAATCAGAGTGCCGCAATGGGGATCATGTGAGAAGATAAAGGGATCGCCGCAAGATTTCTTGGACCTTTTCAAGATGATTTGTCATGGGAGAAGTTTCTCAGAGGATGATGGTAAAATCAGTAGCATTCATTTCCCAGCTATTCGTTACTTTGCTTATTTCATTACCAAGTGCGTTCTAGCGAGAAGGAATGGAGGTAAACTAACTATCCCGGATCTAGCCTTTCTAGCTGCTGCATTACAAGGTAATAGGACTTATAACTTGGGAGCTTTGATAGCTAACAGACTTGCCACTAACCGTGAGAGGGGAGGAATTTGTGGAGGTCTCATCGCCTCTCGCTTATTAGCTATGCATAATGTAGAACCTCACCATCTTGATATTCAGCTCCCCATAGAGAAACTTGACATAGTCTCCATGATTAAGCATGATTTTGTTTCTAATTCATGTAATTTGAGAAACCTGTTTTTCAGAATAACATTTTACAAGAAATCTTGGACAAGGACTAAGAAAGTTGAAAAATTAGTAGAATTACCTGCACCTTCTCTGTTTAACCTTGATTCCAGGGAGGATTGGTCAGTCACGGAAAGTGCAGTTAATGCATACATAGAGGGAGGAAGCCATCATGCACGAGATAACACGGATGAGGTCGAGGAACACCTCGACTCGTCGTCGGATGCAGCAAGCTCTTCGCATCAACACATTGGGCATGAGGAGCCTCCACGCTTTTCTTCTGCATCGGTACCTTATTATGACTACTCCATGTATGATCCACCGGCGTGGAACCCCGACCCTCGATGGGAATGAACTCTACTTAGGCCAAAAGCCTAAGCTTGGGGGAGGTATACCGGCATCACTCATTCTTTGCATATTATGGTTGCTGGATACTTGTACATACTTGTTTAGTTTCTTAGAGTGGTTTTCTAATGAGAAGGAGATGATATTTGGGGAAGTGCTGTCCAAAAACAGATTCTGGGCTGTTACCAAAAAATTCGTACGCACAGCCAGAACGTTATTTTGAGTTGCCAATTTTTGAGCATGTGCCCCAGGTTGTTATCTAACTTTCATTAGTTGAACACTTTTTGGTCTGAGCAATGGAAGAATTTTGTTAATTTCGATTTCTGTACTGCTGTCAGGATTTGGCAGATTTCTGTCATCCTGCTTTTCTGTGTGTTCTGTTAGTTTGCATTCTTTTGTTTTCGCTTTGTTTCTTTCCTAAAACACAAAAAGACCAAAAATATTTCTGTTTTTCTCTTCACCATTTGTTTATTTGATTCTTTGCTCTTAGTTTACTTTATTTGCTATCGTTGGTTTGCTATAAGAAAACCCAAAAAGATTTTGCTTGGTTTGCTTGTTTTCTTTCGTTCTTGTTTCCAATTCGAAAACACCAAAAATATTTGCTGTTCTTCTTTGGTTTGTAAATTTCATCATGAGTTCAATGGTCTTCGGTGGCTGGAGCGTGGTTTTCATTTCATATTATCCAAGCTACACAAGTGAAAGGCAATAATGACGATACAACGATTGGATTGTGGTGAGAGGCTGGTATGAACTCTATTTGTTTTCATTTTTGTACATATACTCATCCATGTGAGCATGCTTAGTTGGTTTATGTGAGGTATATGTTATTTGAGAAAGTCTAGTAGTTCATGATCTCTCATGTTTAGCTCCAATTTATTAATATGAGTAGCATGTCATGGATGTTTGCTTGCATTGTTTTATTCATAAGTAAGTATGGCATTGTGGTATCCCCTTCTGAATAATTCATTTATATCGACTTGGCACATGCTCACGCATGCATATGACTGAACAAAAAGTCAATTAAGCCTCGATGATTTATATTGCTTCAGTTCTTGTATCACTTTTATGCCTCCGTTAATTTATTTTGCCGCAAGCATGATTATGACATTACTGCTCTCTTGATTTGTCGCTCCCTAATCTTTTGCTAGCCTTCACTTGTGCGGGATCGCCGCTCGTGCTTCCAAACACCTGAAAACCAAGTTGTTCCAAAGTGTCCACCATAAATACCTATGCATGGCATTTCAAACCATTCCAAGTAAATTCTCATGCGCTACCTTTAAAACTTTCAAAATGCCTCTCAATTTGTGTTAATGTTTCATAGCTCATGAGGAAGTTTGTGGTGTTTAGCTTTCAACCTTGTCATTTACTTTTGACGGACTCTCATATGGACTAGTGGCACATCCGCTTATCCAATAATTTTGCAAAAAGAGCTGGCAATGGGATTCCCAGTCCCGAATTAATTAACTTAAATAGACACTCCTCCATGGTTTGTGATTGTTGGACGGCACCCGAAGGATTCGGTTAGCCATGGCTTGTGTAAGCAAAGGTTGGGGGAGTGTCATCATCATAATAAAACTTAAATAAAAGGCACTCCTTCATGGTATGTGATTGTTGGCAGGCACCCGAGTTCGGTTAGCCATGGTTTGTGTAAGAAAGGTTGGAAGGAGTGCCACATAAACATACAAATAATTCATGGGAGCCGCTCTTGGGAGTCGGTTGATGAGGTAGTTAGTGTACCCATTACCATTCGTTGACAACAACAAGCACTTCTCAAAATAATTTTACTCCTGTTTAAAAAAAATGAAAAGCTCTAGCGCATGTTAATCCCTGCTTCCCTCTGCGAAGGGTCAATCTTTTACTTTTATGTTGTGTCTCCATTCTTTCTTTGAGCACTATCTTGAGAGCACAACTGTCATTCTTAGTATAATATGCTTGTCTCAAAATATGATTGATTGTAGTATAACTTTGATGCTTTTATCTTTGACAATCACTACTTCTAGTCTTTCTATGAACTCCAGAGGTGCCTGGACATTTATGTTTTGCCGATCAAATACGGGCAAGCGAGATACCACTTTATCATATTCTCTTATGAACATTGCAATCCTGCTTATATACATGATTCATGGTGCTTATTATTAATTGTTGGTACCTCTCCATGATTGATATAGCTGTTGGATGATCTTATTTGCATGTATCTCATTATGAACTGCTTGAGTATTAGCCATAGCATGAGAATATATACATCATATGAGCAAATGTGTTCGTGAAAGTTCTTTTATCGCTCAGTTGTTAACTGAATTGCTTGAGGACAAGCAATAAGGGGGTTGATACGTCCAAAACGTATCTACTTTCCCAAACACTTTTGCTATTGTTTTGCCTCTAATTTGTGTATTTTGGATACAACTAACACGGACTAACGCTGTTTTCAGAATTGCTCTAGTGTCTCGTTTTTTGCAGAAATCCAACTTTCGGGAAAATCCTCGGAATTTATGCGAAGGCCCTATTTTCCCAATGACGGAGCGAGAAGGACAAGTAAGGTGGAGGCCCGAGGGCCCCACCATAAGGCGGAGCGGCCTAGGGGCCGCGCAGCCCTATGGTGTGGCCCCTCGGTCGGCCTCCGACGCCCTTCGGACTACTTATCGGCCTCGACCTAAAACGCACGGGAGAAGTCGAAGTCGCCAGAAACCATCGGAGCCGCCACATCGCGAAACTCCGTCTCGGGAGCTAGAAGTCTCCGTTCTGGAACTCCGGACGGGGAATTGGAGGAGATCTTCACCGCCATCACCGCCAACGCCTCTCCATCGACCAGCCATGTTTCCCCCATCCATGTGTGAGTAATTCCCCGCTGTAGGCTGAAGGGGATGGTAGGGATTGGATGAGATTGGTCATGTAATAGTCATAAGATTGTTAGGGCATAGTGCCTAGTATCCGTAGATGTCACTTTTATGATATTGTTGCAACTTGTTATGCTTAATGCTTGTCACTAGGGCCGAGTGCCATGATCTCAGATCGAACATGTTATTGATTCATGAAGATATTCGTTGTTTATGATCTTACACTGCAAGTTGTATACACATGTCTGTCCGGAACCAATGGCCCAGTGAATCGGGACAAGGAGGGGATGGTAGTGATGTGAGGATCACATGTGTTCACGGAGTGTTAATGCTTTGCTCCGGTACTCTATTAAAAGGAGTACCTTAATTTTCAGTAGTTTCCCTAGAGGCCCGGCTGCCACCGGCTGGTAGGACAAAAGATGTTGTGCAAGTTTCTCATTGCGAGCACGTACGACTATATACTAGGTGAATGCCCGTGCGTTGCTACGGGTCTTCGAGTTTCTTCTGGTATATATGCCACCAATTTATCAACATCAGGATCGATCTCGTAGGGAATTTCATGTGTTGCTATGCTAGAAAATAATATTTTAAGTTGCATCTGATCAAAAGGTTCCTTTGTTGAATTGAAGAATAGACACCCATGTCTCATCTTTTCCTCCATCATATGCTCTTCCAGTTCCATCTTAAGAATATGAGTAGGGATTTCTTGCTCGAGTTCTAGTGATCCATTTATCTTAAACAATTTGATAATCGACTTTATAAGTTTTTCAAAATTATATAAAAAAATCTAGAAGTACCCAATGGTGCATCCTACAAACTTCTAAAATGACAAGTTAAAATAATTTGTGGTTCGAGATGCACAAAAATGTAAAGGGTATGAATCTAAGTATGGTGAACAATGCTTATTTTGAAAACATTGAACTTTATCGGTTTTTCATTTTTTATGTGGCCTACAATATAACGAATTTCAGTTTTACATGCTCGCAAGATACATCGTATACATCTAGATTCTTTTGCAACCTATAGAATGATTTTTGAAGTTTCTAAATAATGGGAGCCGGAGCCAAATGGATTTTCGGAAAACATATCACGATTGAAGATTATGATTGGAAGAGATTGAAACGGGATCGACCAAAATTTTCAGTGTCAGCATAGTCGGGGACGCCGTCCCATGGGCTTCCGGAGTAGTGTCGCTCATCCGTTTCACAAACAGATTTAAAGATGTCATATTCATGTTTCTCATATTTTTCTGATCAAAATTTATATAGAAAACATTTTATTTCAAGTTATAGTTTGAGAGATAAGAATTTAGCAAGATATAACATTTTCTGGAATTTAATTCGAAAACAGAAAACAAACAAACTTTTGGTACCGAGGCTCACCTAGCCTCTGTTGCTGACTATGGGGTCGGATTGCTGACTGGGACGGCTGACTGGATCGCGCCTGCTGGGACGTTTTGCACCAGAGAAAGGGCTTGACGAGAGGGGCTCAGCTGTCAGCAGACATGATAAACAAATCAAAAAACGTTATCCATTTGCATTGCTAGGGAATGAAGCACAGGATCTCACGAATGCAGAACAAGGAAACGAACCGAGTGGACTGGCTTCAGATCTCGTGCATGTAAAAGATTGCAACAAACAGAATCAACAAGGCAGCGGCTTTCCTACTGACCGGCGGAGGAGCGCCGGTAACAAACGCAGAGAGAACAGCCAGAGGCAGCGACTGCTGAAGGCGGACATGGTCGACGGAAGCAACGAATCAGTGATGCATGACGAACCAGGGACGCGCTGGCGGCGCAGCGTCAGCGAGGAGCTCGAGCTCAGGTTCTTGGCGAAGTGGAGGGTTGCCGGGGGCGAGCGCCGACGACGATGGTGCAGGCGGATGTGCGCCGGACGCGGGAGGTGGCGGCCATGCTCGAACAGCTTGGCGAGCCTGCGGAAGACGGCGACGGCAAGGCTGCTGCGTGCGCTTGCGAACGAGGACGGCGACGCGCCGACGTGTTGCGTGGTGGCAGAGACGGACTCGCGAGTGCGCCTTGAGGAGAGCTTGGAGACGCTGAGATGCATGGTCGCGTGGAGTGGAGCTGCTGAACTTGAAGTGGAGAAAAGCCAGGCCTTGAACGTAGACGGAGTTGCTGATGCCGGCGCTGCATCCGTACACGGCCGGAGCGGTTTGGTGAATGGAACACGTGAGCAGCAGCAGGGTTGAAGAGGCGCCGGGTCAGCTTGCTGTACATGGAAAGGAGCGACTTGGATGCGGGATCGCGGACGTCTGAGTCCGCAGGCGAAGTGCATCGCACCGAGCATCTTTTCAGCCTCGTCTTCAACCTGTACGGCGGACAGCTAGCCCAGCGTCGAACATGCCAATAACGACTTGGATTGGACTTCTATTTCGATATATATGGACTTGTTTGAGTCCTACCTATGTACGCTGGTAAAGGCTGGGCAGGAGTCAGGTTCTGATCGCATCAAGTTGGATTTGATTTCGGGACTTCGGGCCCAAAGAAAATTGGCCCATATGTGACACCAGCCAGTCACCTATTGCAATTTAATAGTAAAGATGGAACACATGCCTATTGATTGATTAGTACTTGGATACCATTTTATTATTATCTGCAAATGCCCCTGCTTTGATTGTTATATGAGTTTCTCTCATCCATGCAACGCCCGTTAATCCGTCCCTGTGCCTACAGTATTTTAATCCTTGTTTACTATAATCACTACTGCTGTCTTTATTTTACCGCTGCTATTATTTTACTATTCCTACTGCTATAAAACTGTTACTACGATAAACTCTTGCGAGCAAGTCTGTTTCAGTGCAGCTGAATTGACAACTCCGCTGTTAAGGCTTACAAGTATTCTTTGTCTCCCCTTGTGTCGAATCAATAAATTGGGTAATACTTCCCTCGAAGACTGTTGCGATCCCCTATACTTGTGGGTCATCATTATCGCACAACAAGCAACTTAATAAAAGATAAAGTGCATAAGTACATATTCAATACTACGATAGTTTTTAAGGCTATTTTGTCCCATGAGTTATATATTGCAAAGGTGAATGATGGAATTTTAAAGGTAGCACTCAAGCAATTTACTTTGGAATGGCGGAGAAATACCATGTAGTAGGTAGGTATGGTGGACACAAATGGCATAGTGGTTGGCTCAAGGATTTTGGATGCATGAGAAGTATTCCCTCTCGATACAAGGCTTAGGCTAGCAAGGTTATTTGAAGCAAACTCAAGGATGAACCGGTGCAGCAAAACTCACATAAAAGACATATTGTAAACATTATAAGACTCTACACCGTCTTCCTTGTTGTTCAAAACTCAATACTAGAATTATCTAGACCTTAGAGACCAAATATGCAAACCAAATTTTAGCAAGCTCTATGTATTTCTTCATTAATTGGTGCAAAGTATATGATGCAAGAGCTTAAACATGAGCACAACAATTGCAAAGTATCACATTATCCAAGACATTTTAGAATTACTACATGTAGCATTTCCCAATTCCAACCATATAACAATTTAACGAAGAAGTTTCAACCTTCGCCTTGAACATTATGAGTAAAGCCTAAGGACATATTTGTCCATATGCAACAGCGGAGCGTGTATCTCTCCCACAAAGTGAATGCTAGGATCCATTTTATTCAAACAAAAACAAAAACAAAAACAAACCGACGCTCCAAGTAAAGAACAAAAGATGTGGTGAATAAAAATATAGTTTCGGGGGAGGAACCTGATGATGTTGTCGATGAAGAAGGGGATGCCTTGGGCATCCCCAAGCTTAGACGCTTGAGTCTTCTTAAAATATGCAGGGATGAACCACGGGGCATCCCCAAGCTTAGAGCTTTCACTCCTCTTGATCATAGTATATCATACTCCTCTCTTGACCCTTGAAAACTTCCTTCACACCAAACTTCAAGCAAACTCATTAGAGGGTTAGTGCACAATTAAAATTCACATATTCAGAGGTGACACAATCATTCTTAACACTTCTGGACATTGCACAAAGCTACTGGACATTAATGGATCAAAGAAATTCATCCAACATAGCAAATACGGCAATGCGAAATAAAAGGCAGAATCTGTCAAAAACAGAACAGTCCGTAAAGACGAACCAGAAAGGTGCACTAGACTTGCTCAAATGGAAAAACTCAAAACTAATGAAAGTTGCGTACATATCTGAGGATCACGCTCGTAATTTTGCAGATTTTTTGAATTTTCTACAGAGACTTATGCCAGAATTCGTGACAGACAGCAATGCTGTTTCTGCGCAGCGATCCCAAATATAACATCAACTTTAGCATAAAAACTTTACTTGGCACAAAAACATGATAAGGAGAGGTTGCTACAGTAGTAAAAAACTTCCAAGACTCAAATAAAACAAAAATTTCTGTAGTAAAAACATGGGTTGTCTCCCATAAGCGCTTTTCTTTAACGCCTTTCTAGGCGCAGAAAGTGCAAATCAAGTAACATCAAGAGTAGAAGCATCAACATCATAACCAGGGGTGTTGGGAGTTTTCTCAACAATGCATGTTATCTCGTCTATGTAAGTTTCAGAGGCTCCTTTTTCATTATTCTTAGGCTTGCTATTCTCATCAAACAAATTTTCAGGAACAAGCCAACCATAGTTATTTTCTAGAGCTTCATGCATTCCTAGGAGTTTACAAGGTATTGTTGTCTTAACCTCCCCACCATCATTAATATCATTAGTGTACTTCACTCTCTCCATGTCCATCTTTTCCAGGAGACTAACAAAATTGGTGTAAGAACCAAGCATTTTATATTTAGCAAAGACTTTTCTAGCCTCTCTTGCTACACCACCAAATTCTTTAAGAAGGGTTTCTAAAACAAAGTCTTTCTTCTCTCCTTCCTCCATATCACCAAGTGTGAGAAACATGTGTTGGATTATAGGATTGAGATTAACAAATTTAGTTTCCAGCATGTGTACTAAAGAAGCAACAACAATTTCATAAGTAGGAGCAAGTTCTACCAAGTGTCTATCTTCAAAATCTTCAGCGGTGCTAACATGAGTGAAAAATTCTTCTATATTATCTCTTCCAATTATAGACCCTCGGCCTACCGGTATGTCTTTTAGAGTGTACTTAGGAGGAAACATGATGCAATAAGCAAAAAGTAAACTAGGCAAACAAAGTAAAGACAAGTAACTATTTTTTTTGTGTTTTTGATATAGAGAGCAAGACAATAAATAAAGTAAAACTAGCAACTAATTTTTTTGTATTTTGTTTAGGTGTAGCAAACAAAGTAGTAAATAAAATAAAGCAAGACAAAAACAAAGTAAAGAGATTGAGAAGTGGAGACTCCCTTGCAGCGTGTCTTGATCTCCCGGCAACGGCGAGAAATTTGCTTGATGCGTGAACTGCACGTCCGTTGGGAACCCCAAGAGGAAGGTATATGATGCGTACAGTGGCAAGTTTCCCTCAGTAAGAAACCAAGGTTTAATCGGACCAGTAGGAGTCAAGAAGCACGTTGAAGGTTGATGGTGGCGAAATGTGATGCGGCGCAACACCAGGGATTCCGGCGCCAACGTGGAACACAACACAACCAAAGTACTTTGCCCCAACGAAACAGTGAGGTTGTCAATCTCACCGGCTTGCTGTAACAAAGGATTAACCGTATTGTGTGGAAGATGATTGTTTGCGAAGAAAACAAAAACAAGTATTGCAGTAGATTGTATGCGATGTAAAGAATAGGACCGGGGTCCACAGGTTCACTAGTGGTGTCTCTCCAATAAGATAACTAGCATGTTGGGTGAACAAATTACAGGTGAGCAATTGACAAATAAAGATTCAATACATATCAATGATGATTACTATGTGATTTAATCAGGGCATTACGACAAAGTACATAGACCGCTATCCAGCATGCATCTATGCCTAAATAATCCACCTTCAGGTTATCATCCGAACCCCTTCCAGTATTAAGTTGCGAACAACAGATAATTGCATTAAGTATGGCGCGTAATGTAATCAACACAAATATCCTTAGACAAAGCATCAATGTTTTATCCCTAGTAGCAACAGCACATCCACAACCTTAGAACCTCTCTGTCACGATCCCAGATTTAATGGAGGCATGAACCCACTATGGAGCATAATTACTCCCTCTTGGAGTTACAAGTATCAACTTGGCGAGCCTCTACTAGCAACGGAGAGCATGCAAGAACATAAACAACACATATATGATAGATTGATAATCAACTTAACATAATATTCTCTATTCATCGGATCTCACCAGACACAACATATAGCATTACAAATAGATGATCTTGATCATGTTAGGCAGCTCACAAGATCTAACACAATGAAAGCACAAGCGGAGAAGACAACCATCTAGCTACTGCTATGGACCCATAGTCCAAGGGTGAACTACTCACTCATCACTCCGGAGGCGATCATGGCGATGAAGAGTCCTCCGGGAGATGATTCCCCTCTCCGGCAGGGTGCCGGAGGCGATCTCCTGAATCCCCGAGATGGGATTCGCGGCGGCGCGTCTGGAAGGTTTTCCGTATCGTGGCTCTCGGTGCTGGGGGTTTCGCGACGGAGGCTTTAAGTAGGCGGAAGGGCAACGCGGGGGGCCACACGAGGGCCCCACACACCAGGGCCGCGGCCAAGACCTGGGCCGCGCCGCCCTGTTGTGGCGGCGCCTCGTGGCCCCACTTCCTTCCCCTCGGTCTTGGAAGCTTCGTGCAAAAATAGGACCACAGGCGTTGATTTCGTCCAATTCCGAGAATATTTCCTTACTAGGATTTCTGAAACCAAAAACAGCAGAAAAAGCAAACTAGCTCTTCGGCATCTTGTTAATAGGTTAGTTCCAGAAAATGCGTAAATACGACATATAATGTGTATAAAACATGTAGATATCATCAATAATGTAGCATGGAACATAATAAATTATCGATACGTCGGAGACGTATCAAGGAGGCAAGAGATCACGCTCTCGTTCAGAATCCCCTGATCACAAGAGGGACTCACGCGACATTGGCCCAAAGTGTTTTGGCCCAAAGTGTTTTGGCAGGAAGATCCGAGAGGAGAAAACGCCAAAATGCTTGAACCTCAAGCTACCCGGAAACTTGAAGCATTATGATGGTAGTGAGAGGCCCGATACCTGGATCGATGACTACTTTAACGCAGTCAGCTTCGCCGGAGGCACCCCAAACATGGCATGCCGCATGCTCCAGTTGTACCGTGTTGGTCCAGCCCGGACTTGGCTCAGCGACATACTGGTGAATTCTATCTTTTGCTGGTTTGACCTGAAGATTGTCTTCGAAGGACACTTCAGGGGCACCTACAAGAGACCTTCCACAGCCAGTGACTGCAAGCTTGTATCCAGAAGAAAAATGAAACTTCTCGAGCATATCTTACCCGGTGGTTAGAAACAAGAGAAGAGTGCGAGAACATAGACAATCGCACAGCTATGCTAGCCTTCATGGGTGGCCTGCAGAGGGAGGTTTGCTCCGGCACAAGCTAACATGTCTGTACAATGACCAAAAGTTGACCCTGGAGAAGATGATTTCCATCGCCAACACTCACACCGCCGCCGATGAGTTTACAACCAAAATTGGATGAATATCTTTGTTGGTTATCCCAGAGAATCAAATTGGGAATTCTTTCCACTATGAAGTAAAAGACAAAAGTGTTTGTTAATGTTACTTTCTTATTTCCAAGAAATTGTTTTCTAGCGAAGTATTTGAGTGGGAGGACAATGGAACTTGATAAGGTTTGATGCGCGTAGATGTACACGTCCGTTGGGAACCCCAAGAGGAAGGTATGATGCGCACAGCGGCAAGTTTCCCTCGAGAAAACCAAGGTTATCGAACCATTAGGAGCCAAGAAGCACGTGAAGGTTGTTGGTGGAGGAGTGTAGTGCGGCGCAACACCGGGACCGCGCCAACGTGGAACTTTGCACAACACAATCAAGATACTTTGCCCCAACGTAACTGTGAGGTTGTCAATCTCACCGGCTTGCTGAAAACAAAGGATTAAGCGTATCGAGTGGAAGATGGTGTTTGTTTGCAAAGAACAAGAGAACAATGATTGCAGTAGAATGTATTCAGATGTAAAAGAATGGACCGGGGTCCACAGTTCACTAGTGGTGTCTCTCCAATAAGATAACTAACATGCTGGGTGAACAAATTACAGGCGGGCAATTGACAAATAAAGATTCAAGACATATCAACGATGATTACTATGTGATTTAATCAGGTCATTACGACAAAGTACATAGACCGCTATCCAGCATGCATCTATGCCTAAATAATCCACCTTCAGGTTATCATCCGAACCCCTTCGGTATTAAGTTGTAAACAACAGAGATAATTGCATTAAGTATGGTGCGTAATGTAATCAACACAAATATCCTTAGACAAAGCATCAATGTTTTATCCCTAGTAGCAACACACATCCACAACCTTAGAACTTTCTGTCACTGTCTCAGATTCAATGGAGGCATGAACCCACTATCGAGCATAATTACTCCCTCTTGGAGTTACAAGTATCAACTTGGCCGGAGCCTACTAGCAACGGAGAGCATGCAAGAACATAAACAACACATATATGATAGATTGATAATCAACTTAACATAATATTCTATATTCATCGGATCCCGCCAAACACAACATGTAGCATTACAAATAGATGATCTTGATCATGTTAGGCAGCTCACAAGATCTATAACAATGATAGCACAAGCGGAGAAGACAACCATCTAGCTACTGCTATGGACCCATAGTCCAAGGATTAACTACTCACGCATCATTCCGGAGGCGGGCATGATGATGTAGAGCCCTCCGGTGATGATTCCCTCTCCGGCAGGGTGCCGGAGGCGATCTCCTGAATCCCCCGAGATGGGATTCACGGCGGCGGTGTCTCTGGAAGGTTTTCATCGTGGCTCTCGGTACAGGGGGTTTCGCGACGAAGGCTATTTGTAGGCGGAAGGGTCAGGGGGCGTCACGAGGGCCCACACAACGAGGCCGCGACCAAGGGCGAGCCGTGCCGCCCGGTGTGTCGCCACCTCGTGGCCCCACTTCGTCTCCCTTTCGGTCTTATGGAAGCTTCGTGTAAAAATAGGCCCCTGGGCGTTGATTTCGTCCAATTCCGAGAATATTTCCTTACTAGGATTTATGAAACCAAAAACAGCAGAAAACAGCAACTGACACTTCGGCATCTTGTTAATAGGTTAGTGCCGGAAAATGTATAATAATGCTGTAAAGTATGTATAAAACATTCAAGTATTGTAATAAAAGTAGAATGGAACATAAGAAATTATAGATACGTTTGCGACGTATCAAGCATCCCCAAGCTTAGTTCCTACTCGTCCTCGAGTAGGTAAACGATAACACAAATAATTTCTGAAGTGACATGCTACCAACATAATCTTGATCAACATTATTGTAAAGCATATGAGATGAATGGAGTGATCTGAACAAAAGATTGCTAACAAAGATAATGACTAAACAAATGAATCATATAGCAAAACTTTTCATGAATAGTACTTTCAAGACAAGTATCAATAAGAGTTGCATAAGAGCTAACTCATAAGCAATAAATTCAAAGTAGAATGCATTGAAACAACACAAAGGATGATTAAGTTTCAGCAAATGCTTTCAACTTGTAACATGTATATCTCATGGATATTTGTCAACATAGAGTAATATAACAGGTGCAATAAGTAAACATGTAAGAATCAATGCACACAGTTAACACAAGTGTTTGCTTCTAAGATAGAAAGGAATGGGTAAACTGACTCAACAATAAAGTAAAAGAATGGCCCTTCGCAGAGGGAAGCATTGGTTACTATTTTTGTGCTAGAGCTTTTGTGTTGAAAACATAGAAACAATTTTGTCAACGGTAGTAATAATTCATATGTGCTATGCATAATACTTCCTACAAGTTGCATGTCTCATGCATAGAGTACTAATGCTCGCACCTTGTCCTACTTAGCTCGGAAGACACGGATTATCATCGCATAACATATGTTTCAATCAAGTGTCACAAAGGGGTACCTCTATGCACCTGTACAAAGGTCTAAGAGAAAGCACGCATTGGATTTCGCTTTTGATTATTCTCAACTTAGACATCCATACCGGGACAACATAGACAACAGATAATGGACTCCTCTTTTAATGCTTAAGCATTCAACAACAGTTAATATTCTCATAAGAGATTGAGGTTGTATGTCCAAACTGAAACTTCCACCATGATACATGGCTTTAGTTACGGCCCAATGTTCTTCTCTAACATATGCATACTCAAACCATTTGATCATGAAATCGCAGTTACTTCAGACAAGACGAACATGCATAGCATCTCACATGATATCCAACAAAGATAAAGTTGATGGCTGATACGTCTCCAACGTATCGATAATTTCTTATGTTCCATGCTACATTATTGATGATATCTACATGTTTTATACACATTATATGTCGTATTTACGCATTTTCTGGAACTAACCTATTAACAAGATGCCGAAGATGCCAGTTCTGTTTCTGCTGTTTTTGGTTTCAGAAATCCTAGTGAAATATTCTCGGAATTGGACGAAATCAACGCCCGGGGTCCTATTTTTGCACGAAGCTTCGAGAAGCCGAAGAGGAAGGAAGTGGGGCCACGAGCGCCGCCACAGCCGGGCGCGGCGAACCCCAGCCACGCCGACCTAACGTGTGGGGCCCTCGTTGTGCCCCCCGCGTTGCCCTTCGCCTACCAAAGCCTCCGTCGCGAAACCCCAGTCCACGATACGGAAAACCTTCGAGAGACGCGCCGCCGCGTCCCATCTCGGGGCATTCAGGAGATCACCTCCGGCACCCTGCCGGAGAGGGGATCATCTCCCGGAGGACTCTACACCGCCATGGTCGCCTCCGGAGTGATGAGTGAGTAGTTCACCCTGGACTGGGTCCCATAGCAGTATCAGATGGTCGTCTTCTCCTAATTGTGCTTCATTGTTGGATCTTGTGAGCTGCCTAACATGATCAAGATCATCTATCTGTAATTCTATATGTTGTGTTTGTGGGATCCATGGATAGAGAATACTATGTTATGGTGATTATCAATCTATTACTTATGTGTTGTTTATGATCTTGCATGCTCTCGGTTATTAGTAGAGGCTCTGGCCAAGTTTTTACTCTTAACTCCAAGAGGGAGTATTTATGCTCGATAGTGGGTTCATGCCTTCATTGATACATGGGACAGTGACAGAAAGTTCTAAGGTTGTGTTGTGCTGTTGCCACTAGGGATAAAACATTGATTCTATGTATAAGGATGTAGTTGTTGATTACATTACGCACCATACTTAATGCAATTGTCAATTGCTTGCAACTTAATACTGAAGGGGTTCAGATGATAACCTGAAGGTGGACTTTTTAGGCATAGATGCAGTTGGATGGCGGTCTATGTACTTTGTCGTAATGCCCAATTAAATCTCACTATATTTATCATATCATGTATATGCATTGTTATGCCTTCTCTATTTGTCAATTGCCAGACTGTAATTTGTTCACCCAACATGCTTTAATCTTATGGGAGAGACACCTCTAGTGAACTGTGGACCCCGGTCCTATTCTTTACATCGCATACAATCTCTGCAATACTTGTTTTACTGTTTTCTTGCAAACAATCATCTTCCACACAATACGGTTAATCCTTTGTTGCGGCAAGCCGGTGAGATTGACAACCTCATTGTTTCGTTGGGGCAAAGTACTTTGGTTGTGTTGTGTAGGCCCACGTTGGCGCCGGAATCCCGGTGTTGCGCCGCACTACATCCCGCCGCCATCAACCTTCAACGTGCTTCTTGGCTCCTCCTGGTTCGATTAAACCTTGGTTTCTTTCTGAGGAAAACTTGCCCTTGTGCGCATCATACCTTCCTCTTGGGGTTCCCAACGGACGTGTACATCTACGCGCATCAAGCACTTTTTCTGGCGCCGTTGCCGGGAGATCAAGACACGCTGCAGGGGTCTCCACTTCCCAATCTCTTTACTTTGTTTTTTGTCTTGCTTTATTTTATTTACTACTTTGTTTGCTGCACTTAAACAAAACACAAAAAAATTAGTTGCTAGTTTTACTTTATTTACTGTCTTGTTTGCTTTATATAAAAAAAACAAAAAAATTAGTTACTTGCATTTAATTTATTTTGTTATCATGTCTAGTCTGTACTTGTTTTTATTTTCACTAGTTAGGCATAATGGAAAACAACAAAAAAATTAGAGATCTTTATGAAATTTATCTTGAATTAGGACATGATGTGTTTGAAGAGAAAATTAAAAAACCCATGGAACTTTGTTTGCAAAATACTTGTAGCATGTTATTATGAACTCTTTGAACACCATTATTGCTAAAGCTATGGAAGAATTTAAGCTTGGGGAAGCTGGTTGTGATATTTTTAGTCCCCAAGCATGGATGATAAAATTTACTTTGATGATACTTTACCTCCTATATATGATGCTTGCAATGATGAATATGATATTTTCAGTCCACCTACTATTGAGGAGAAAATTAATTATGATTACAATATGCCTCCTATGTATGACGATTATGGTGATGAGAATAATAATGATAGCTATTTTATTGAATTTGCTCCCACTACAACTAATAAAATTGATTATGCTTATGTGGAGAGTAACAATTTTATGCATGTAGCTCATGACAAGAATGTTGTATGTGATAGTTATATTGTTGAGTTTGTTCATGATGCTACTGAAAGTTATTATGAGAGGGAAACATGGTTATATGCATCTTAATAATATTAATTTTCCCCTCTTTATGTTGAGAATCTTGAAATTGCACTTGTGTTGCTTTTCTATGCTTGCCACTTTGTTCTTCATGAATTTATTTGTGTACAAGATTCCTTTTCATAGGAAGTGGATAAGGCTTAAATGTTTTTTGAATTTTCTTCTTGATGCTCCTTTTGCTCCATGTTCTATTTTCATGAGAACATCATTAAAATTATTGAGCCCATCTTAATGGCTATAAAGAAAGCACTTCTTGGGAGATAACCCAAGTTTTATTTTATTTACTGTATTGTTGAGTCTTGGAAGTTTTTTACTACTGTAGCAACCTCTCCTTATCATGTTTTTGTGCCAAGTAAAGTTTTTATGCTAAAGTTGATGTTATATTTGGGATCGCTGCGCAGAAACAGCATTGCTGTCTGTCACGAATTCTGGCATAAGTCCTGTAGAAAATTCGAAAAAATCTGCAAAATTACGAGCGTGATCCTCAGATATGTACGCAACTTTCATTAGTTTTGAGTTTTTCCATTTGAGCAAGTCTAGTGCACCTTTCTGGTTCGTCTTTACGGACTGTTCTGTTTTTGACAGATTCTGCCTTTTATTTCGCATTGCCGTATTTGCTATGTTGGATGAATTTCTTTGATCCATTAATGTCCAGTAGCTTTGTGCAATGTCCAGAAGTGTTAAGAATGATTGTGTCACCTCTGAATATGTGAATTTTTAATTGTGCACTAACCCTCTAATGAGTTTGCTTGAAGTTTGGTGTGAAGGAAGTTTTCAAGGGTCAAGAGAGGAGTATGATATACTATGATCAAGAGGAGTGAAAGCTCTAAGCTTGGGGATGCCCCCGTGGTTCATCCCTGCATATTTTAAGAAGACTCAAGCGTCTAAGCTTGGGGATGCCCAAGGCATCCCCTTCTTCATCGACAACATCATCAGGTTCCTCCCCTGAAACTATATTTTTATTTAGTCACATCTTGTGTTCTTTACTTGGAGCGTCGGTTTGTTTTTGTTTTGTTTTCTTTGAATAAAATGGATCCTAGCATTCACTTTGTGGGAGAGAGACACGCTCGGCTGTTGCATATGGACAAATATGTCCTTAGGCTTTACTCATAATATTCAAGGCGAAGGTTGAAACTTCTTCGTTAAATTGTTATATGGTTGGAATTGGGAAATGCTACATGTAGTAATTGGTAAAATGTCTTGGATAATGTGATACTTTGCAATTGTTGTGCTCATGTTTAAGCTCTTGCATCATATACTTTGCACCCATTAATGAAGAAATACATAGAGCTTGCTAAAATTTGATTTGCATATTTGGTCTCTCTAAGGTCTAGATAATTTCTAGTATTGAGTTTTGAACAACAAGGAAGACGGTGTAGAGTCTTATAATGTTTACAATATGTCTTTTATGTGAGTTTTGCCGGTTCATCCTTGAGTTTGCTTCAAATAACCTTGCTAGCCTAAACCTTGTATCGAGAGGGAATACTTCTCATGCATCCAAAATCCTTGAGCCAACCACTATGCCATTTCTGTCCACCATACCTACCTACTACATGGTATTTCTCCGCCATTCCAAAGTAAATTGCTTGAGTGCTACCTTTAAAATTCTATCATTCACCTTTGCAATATATAGCTCATGGGACAAAATAGCCTTAAAAACTATCGTAGTATTGAATATGTACTTATGCACTTTATCTCTTATTAAGTTGTTTGTTGTGCGATAACCATGCTTCTGGGGACGCCATCAACTACTCTTTGTTGAATATCATGTGAGTTGCTATGCATGTCCGTCTTGTCTGAAGAAAGAGATCTACCACCTTAATGGTTGGAGCATGCATATTGTTAGAGAAGAACATTGGGCCGCTAACTAAAGCCATGAATCATGGTGGAAGTTTCAGTTTTGGACATATATCCTCAATCTCATATGAGAATAATAATTGTTGTCACATGCTTATGCATTAAAGAGGAGTCCATTATCTGTTGTCCATGTTGTCCCGTATGGATGTCTAAGTTGAGAATAATCAAAAGCGAGAAATCCAAAATGCGAGCTTTCTCCTTAGACCTTTGTACAGGCGGCATGGAGGTACCCCTTTGTGACACTTGGTTGAAACATGTGTATTGCGATGATCCGGTAGTCCAAGCTAAGTAGGACAAGTTGCGGGCACTATTAGTATACTATGCATGAGGCTTGCAACTTGTAGAATATAATTTACATAACTCATATGCTTTATTACTACCGTTGACAAAATTGTTTCATGTTTTCAAAATAAAAGCTCTAGCACAAATACGAGCAATCGATGCTTTCCTCTTTGAAGGACCATTCTTTTACTTTTATTGTTGAGTCGGTTTACCTATCTCTCTCCACCTCAAGAAGCAAACACTTGTGTGAACTGTGCATTGATTCCTACATACTTGCATATTGCACTTGTTATATTACTCTATGTTGACACTATCCATGAGATATACATGTTATAAGTTGAAAGCAACCGCTGAAACTTAATCTTCCTTTGTGTTGCTTCAATACCTTTACTTTGATTTATTGCTTTATGAGTTAACTCTTATGCAAGACTTTGTTGGGGGGATGACCCCCGGTATGCCAAAGGTATGCCATACCGGATGGTCTCACCCTTCAAGATACCGGTTTAATGTTCATACCGGAATAAGAAGATAGAGTTTGGCTAAGTAAAGCTAAGCCGGTATCCCCAAGAGGGGTATACCGGAACCAGAAGGAAAGATAGACACCGGAAGGAAGAGCATGTCGGCCTGGCTGGTCAAAGATTCCGTCGGAGCTAAAGGACAAGGATGAGCTAAGCAAAGTAGCTTTAAACGAAGGCTTGAAGACAAAGAAGAGGATGACGGCCAAAGAAGCCGGAGGACGTCAGCCTCCCTTTAAAAGAAGACCCCGGCGTCATCTATGATTAAAGTAGCTTTATAAAGTATCTTTGTAAAGTAGTTTGTCTAGTCAAAGATCCCATTAGGGTTTCTTGTCCTGTAAGCCACCCTCTCCCCTATATAAGGAGAGGGGGCAGCCTCTTTCATACGCGCGATCCAGAGAAGAGAAAAACCTGTAACCTGTTAAGATCAATAAACATGGTGATCTAGAGCGAGTTCATCCTTGTGTCTTTCTTCTTCTACCTCTGGCCTTGGCCAAGTTCTTGAGAAAGCATCCGGAAGTTCGTCCATCTAGTCACAAACCCTCCCCCGAATCCTCTAGCGTCCATTCGGCCCCAAGATAAGCCATCCTATGGCATCTGTTTGTTCCCCACGACGACAGTTGGCGCCCACCGTGGGGCATGAAGTGGCGCTTGCTGGAGTTCACATTCGGGCGGGCATCCTCGACATCAACGGCGGGCGCACGGTGTCCGCGCTCGTGCAACGCATCTACAACATGGACTTCATCAACGATAACGCTGGCTGCTTCGCCAACGGCGGCAAGTTCCCGCGAACGGCCGCACCATCGAGTTCGGCGGCATCCGCGTCTATTTGGCACCGTCCCTGTGCGCCAGCGCCTCTCGCCGTCTTGGGTGGCGCCGATCCGCCAAGGTGGCTATGTGCTGGCCGCGCCGCCGGCAGCGTGGAGGTCATGATGGCTGGTGCGGTCAACACCGGCAAGGGAGCTGTGGAGGAAGGAGATGAACGTGCGGCATCGACCCGCGCGGCAAAACCACCGCTGGAGCGTGACGCCGGCGTCGCGGGAGCATCATCAGCACCACCGGCAACGCCTCTTCAAGCGGCGATGCACACGCTGGCCACGCCCATCGCGCAGAACATCGACCGGCAAAGGCTCGGGAGGAGCTGGAGGCCACGCGCAAGGCCCTGCTTACCGGCGCCGACATCATCCGGGCTCAGCGCGAGCTGAACCTAACCCTACGTGAGCTGCCCAGGCTTTGCTTCAGTTAGTGCTCATGCTGCTAGGATACCGGAAAACCGGCTTAAGGCTCGCAATCTAGATCAGGATTTGCGCAAAGAAGTTCTTACCGGCAAGAGTGCATCTGTATCTGTAAGCATCGTAGAAAAGCCTAAGTACAGTAGTCCGGATAAAACCATAAAAGCCGCTAAAGCTGCGGTAGAGTTATGTGAATCTCTTTCCGGTGACGAGTTGGCAAAGCGCAAGAACGTGTAAAGAGAGCTGTTGAAAACCATTGAGCAGCAAAATGCTGAGCAGCTAGCTAAGCTGAACGAGGCAGTGGCCTCAAAATCCGCGCGTTCAACAAGAATGCCGGAAGCAAGTCAGGGAGCAGGCATCGTCCCCTCATCCGGACAAAAGAAGGAAAGAGAAAAGAACGCACGGCAGATGACTGTGTATGATCCAGTTCTTGCCGGAAAGCAAAAAGCCGGGCAAAATGATGCCGGTAGAAAAAGCCAAGGGGCAGATCGGGGCTACGCCAAGGGAGGCTATGCCGGAAACAATCATGCCGGTAGATATGAGACCGGGCAAAATTATCAAGCCGCAAGAGTGGCATATGTGGATGAAGAAATGCCACCACCAGGGTACCGGCAGGCAAGAGCCGCGGAACCGGAAGAATACGATGAATCAGATTCCGAGGTGGAACGAACAAGAGTCCACCGGAACCCTTTGGGGGAACGCCTGGGGGAAAGATGTTTGCCAGACCGGGATGCGAGGCACAGGTTGGACAGGGTACATCTTTCTGCGATAGTTGAATGTGAGGGACCTCCTGGCCCAAGGTGTTTTGGCCCACGGATCATGAGAGAAGAACCACCGGTGCGCAATTTCCAGTTGCCCCGGGACACAAGAACGTATGATGGTACGACCAAGCCGGAAGACTGGCTGGCAGATTATGTCACAGCTGTTTATGTGGCTGGTGGTGGAGTAAACCGGCGTTGGGCGGTAAGAATCATACCGTCCTACCTCGTGGGTCCTGCGAGGATTTGGCTTAACAATTTGCCGGCAGGAAGTATTAACGGATGGTTGGACTTTGAGGAAGCATTTGTGAACAACTTCAGCAGTCTACAAAAGGCCAAACCGGCCCCAACAGCTTGCGCTGTGCCAACACGTGCGGAGAACAGACCGGGATTATCTCACCCGGTGGAACTCAATGAGAAACACATGTGAAGGAGTGATTGAGGCACAAGCCATTGCTTGGTTCAGTCAAGGATGCCGGAGAGGGTCACCTTTGTGGCAAAGGCTGCAGAGAAGCATGCCCACAACCTTGGCGGAAATGATACGTGTGGCAGATAGCTATGCATTGGGAGACCCAATGCAACCGGCAGTGGCTGAGCCGGAGCAGTCGAATCCGCATCAGCAGCAATACCGGGATAACCGGAACAACAAAAGAAGGGAAGATTTCCCGGATCGAAGATATGCATCACAGCAAGTTGCTGCCGTGCGAGAAAATTATGGCGCCAGCGGCAGTCGGAGACAACCGGATCTCAGCCATGGGCGGGTCCTAAGCAGATGGGTAGAAAAGAAACCCTGGGGCCAGAAAAAGAATTGGCGAGCACATGAAATACACCATGGAAGCCACCATGGATCAACCTTGCCGGTGGCACACGCCGAACCCGGATCACCCGTCGAACCACTTGACGAAGGATTGTTCTTGGACCAAGTTCTTGATGCAAAAGGGAGCGGTAAAAGATGCGCAGGCGCCAGGGGGCCCCGTGCAGCAACAACAGCAATTACCACCTCCACCACCACTTACTGGAGCAAACGCCTTACCGGTGCAGCCTCAGCCAAACAGGCAACAGTACCAGCAGTTAGCTGGGTGGAGCAAAACAATGACCAACCACCTCCACCGGCACCTTTAGGCCGGAATGTTCTGAGGACCCGCATCTGTCTTTGTGTTGTCTTTGTCAACTGAGCCAATGGACAGGCAGAGTGTGCATCGCCGATCCATGGAAGTAAACGCCGTGATGCCGGCAGTTCCAAAATACATGCTGTGGTCTGATCGGGAAATCACCTGTCGTTCAAGGATCACCCCAAAATCATGCCGAATCCGGGTGGATATGCCTAGTTGTGGACCCAATCATGAAGGGGCCGGAAGCTCGAGTAAATTCAGCAAGGTGCTGATAGACAATGGCAGCAGCATAAACATCATGTACAAGCACACCATGCGTACGCTGGGCATAACGGAGAATATGCTGCAGCCAACTCACACAACTTTCCATGGGATTGTTCCCGGTTTGTCTTGCGCCCCGATAGGAAAAGTTCGGGTGGATGTGTCGTTTGGAGGACGTGACAATTGTCGTGTTGAGAACATTGAGTTTGAGGTGGTGGACTTAGATAGTCCCTACCATGCCTTGTTGGGGAGACCGGCATTGGCAGCTTTCATGGCATCAACTCACACGACCTATCTCAAGATGAAGATGCCGGCACCTCGTGGACCACTAACTGTGGTGGGGAACTATAAAGTCTCAATGGAAACTGCTTCCGCCGGATCAAACTGGCAGAATCACTGGTGATAGCGGAAGAAAGAAAAGAATGCAAACTGCTGTTGCGCTGGCTCAGTCCTCAAAGTTGAGCTTAGCGGCAATGAGTGGAAACTTGGCTTCACCGGCATTCAAGCCGACAAACGAGACAAAGGACATTGTGCTGGATCCGGCTTACCCAGAGCGCACCGTCCGTATCGGTGCCGGCCTCAGCAAGCATAGGAAAGCGCGCTCGTCAGCTTCCTCCGTGAGAATCGGAATATCTTTGCCTGGTCTACTGATGACTTGGTAGGTGTTCCGAGGGAGCTGGCTGAGCACTCTCTAAACGTCCGGAAAGATGCTAAGCCGGTGCGGCAACCTTTGCGCCGGTTCGCTGAAGATAGGAGAAAAATCATTGGAGAAGAGGTAACAAAACTGCTGGTTGCCGGTTTCATCGTGGAGGTCACGCACACAGAGTGGCTGGCTAATCCGGTGATGGTCGAGAAGAAAAAAGAAGAGAACCTGGAGGCACAAGCTCCAAAAGTGTGGCGCATGTGCATTGACTACACCAACCTCAACAAAGCTTGCCCAAGAGATCCTTTCCCTTTGCCCCGAATCGATCAAGTGATTGATTCTACTGCTGGGTGTGAGCTGTTGTCGTTCCTGGATGCCTATTCCGGCTTCCACCAAATCCCTACGAAAAAAGAAGATCAAATAAAAACTGCGTTCATTACCCCGCACAGGGCTTATTGCTATGTTACTATGCCTTTTGGTTTGCGCAACGCTGGTGCAACGTACCAGCGCTGTATGCAAAAATGCTTGTTTGATCAAATCGGAAAAAATGTGCAAGTTTATGTGGATGATATTGTGATAAAAACCAAAGTAAAAGATACCTTAATCGATGACATCCGGCAAACATTTGATAACCTAAGGCGGTTCCGGATGAAACTCAATCCGGCAAAGTGCACCTTTGGTGTCCCTGCCGGCAAGCTGCTTGGTTTCCTTGTGTCAAGCCGGGGCATTGAGGTTAATCCGGTAAAAATCCGGGCGATAGAAAGAATGACTATCCCACGAGAACTGAAAGATGTGCAAAAGTTTACCGGAAGCTTGGCATCGCTAAGCCGGTTCATAAGCAGGCTAGGAGAAAAGGCCTTGCCACTATATGCTTTGATGAAAAAATCGGATACTTTCGTCTGGACCACACAGGCGACGCAGCGTTTAAAGAATTGAAAAACATGCTCGTAACGGCCCCAATTTTGGCCTCACCCTTGGAAAGAGAACCTATGTTGCTTTATATAGCGGCAACAAACCGGGTGGTTAGTGTTGTGGTAGTGGTGGAAAGAGAAGAGGAAGGAAAAACCGTCCAGAGGCCGGTATACTACCTGAGCGAGGTGCTCTCCTCATCAAAACAAAACTACCCACACTTCCAAAAAATGACTTATGGCGTGTTCATGGCCGCCACGAAGCTCAAGCATTACTTTGAGGAGCACCCCATGAAGGTGGTGAGCGAGGCGCCCATCTCCGATATCATGGGCAACAAGGACGCCAGCGGCCGGATTGCAAAATGGGCAATTCAATTGTCACCATACGTGCCGGTATACGAGAGAAGAGATGCCATAAAATCGCAAGCTTTAGCTGATTTTTTGGTCGATTGGGCGGAGATACAATACAAGCCGCCAGAACACAAAATAGAATACTGGAAGATGCATTTTGACGGATCCAAGCTCAAGGAGGGCCTAGGTGCCGGTGTAGTACTCACCTCACCAAAGGGAGACCACCTCCGGTATGTTTTACAAGTGCACTTCAGGGCGTCAAACAATGTCGCTGAGTATGAAGCTCTGATACACGGGCTTAAGGTCGCAAAAGAAATCGGAGCGCTCCGGATCATTTGCTACGGCGATTCAGATCTGGTGGTGCACAGTGTTCCGGAGATTGGGATGCAAAGGATGCAAACATGGCCTCATACCGGTTCCATGTGCAAAAGATTGCCGGCTTCTTCGAAGGATGTGAATTTCACCATGTGCCGCGCGCAGAAAATGAGGCCGCGGATACCTATCCAAGCTAGGTTCGTCCAGGCAAGAAATTCCTCCCGGAATAGCTCTGGCGCACTTGAGAGTTCCATCAATCAAGCCAAGTCCGGAGTCGGAATCAATTTTTGTACCGGAATCACATGTGGTGCCAATGGAGATTGACGAAGGAAACCCGGGGACTACTCCGGCAAACTCGGGGACTATACCGGTAAACTCGGGGACTGCGACGCCCATGCCGGAAGAGGCAATGCTTGTGGATAGCATGGACATAGACATGCCGGTATTTGTGGTTAGAGAGGCACCATCTTGGGTCGAACCTATTAAGGAATTCCTGATCAACGGCACCTTGCCGGTTGACGAAAATGAATCAAGAAGGATACAGAAGGTCCAAAGCTTACACCATCATCAATGGCGAGGTATACAAGAGAAGTGTTACCGGTGTCCTCCAAAGATGTGTGGAGCCGGAAGAGGAAGAGAAATGCTCGAGGAAATTCATCGAGGAGAATGCGGGCACCACGCTTCTTCAAGGGCGTTGGTAGCAAAGGTGTTCCGGCATGGGTTCTACTGGCCCACAGCCTTGGATAATGCTGAGGATTTGGTAAGGAAATGCAATGGCTGCCAGAGGTACGCTAAGCAAAACCATACCCCAGCATCCGGCTTAAAAACCATACCGCTAACTTGGCCTTTCGCTGTTTGGTGCCTGGACATGGTTGGACCGTTCAAAACTGCAAGGGGAAACATGACCCACATCTTAGTAATGGTGGATAAATTCACCAAGTGGCTGGAGGTGAAGCCTATCGCAAAGTGTGATGGCCACACAGCAGTAAAATTCCTGAAAGATGTAATCTGCGGTATGGATACCCGTATCATAACCGACAATGGCTCAAACTTTGCTCAAGGAGAGTTCAAACGATTTTGTGAAGACAAGAACATCCGGTTGGATTTGTGCTCGGTGGCGCACCCGCAAGGCAATGGCCAAGTTGAAAGAACAAATGCTTTGGTACTTTCCGGTATCAAACCAAGACTCATTGATGCAATGGAAAAATCGCCGGGATGTTGGATCGATGAGCTACCATCAGTGCTGTGGAGTCTAAGAACAACTCCGAACCGGTCTACCGGATACACGCCATTCTTCATGGTTTATGGAGCAGAAGCGGTCATACCAAACATTCTCCATGATTCCCCAAGGGTGCAACTCTATACCGAAGAAGAGGTAAAGAGGCCCGGAAAATGATGTGGACTTGCTAGAAGAAGCAAGAGAACTAGGGCAAGAACAGCCATTTACCAGCAAAACCTCAGACGCTATCATAGCCGGAAGGTAAACCCGAGGGTATTCCGAGAAGGAGACCTGGTGCTACGCCTGGTGCAGCGCACTGAAGGCAGGCACAAGCTTTCCCCTCCATGGGAAGGACCTTTCATTGTGAGCAAGGCTCTCCACAATGATGCCTATTACCTGATTGATGCACAGGAATGGAAGAAAGGAAAGGCGGACAAGTCAGGAGAGGAGACCAAACGCCCATGGAATGTAGCTTTGTTGCGTCCTTTCTACTCTTGAAGTGGTGCTGTAAGAGTTTCTTTTTTGTACCTTTTGCTATGAATAAAAAAGATGTCGGAACCTCGAATGAATCTCGGGGACTACCCTTATTGAATTGCATGAAACATGTCTATTTTTTCTGTTGCCGGTTGCTTATTGAACGTTTTTTCTTTCCGGTTTAGTAGTGTGCTAAACCCTACCGGAGTCTTCGACTCTGCTGTTGTCCATAACTTGGCTTCATGGCAAGCAAGATAAACCGGTAGGGGATAAGCACATGAACTGTGGAGAGGGAAACCGGGAAAGAACAATCCGGAAAAATTTAACTAACCCCGGTTATACCGGTTTTTTGCAAAATTTCGAATTGTTTCTAAGTTCAAGAAAATGCTTGTTTGGTGAAAGAACCTTGTGCTCATACGCCAAAGAACGCCCAGAGAAGGCAGGCAGAGCCAAGGCAAAAGAACCAAGTATGCATCGAATTGGATGCGAAGCAATTTAGAAATCTTTGCGGTACAGGATAAAAGCAGAACCAAAACGCAAAAATGCTAAGGCAAACTTAAGATAATTAGCTACCGGTATAACTTACCGGCACAAAATGTTGTACGTCAACCACAAGCAAACTTAAGGTTTTACATCATAAGCCCCGGCATACCGGGGCAGAATTTAACAGGCCACGCAGGGCCAAACAGCATAGCAGGGTAAATCTCAAGGTAGATAATCAGGCGGCAGGGGCTTCCGGAGGAGCGTCGCCGCACCAGCGTCGTCTAGAGGCTCCTCCTCGGCTTCATCTTCCTCCTCATCAAGATAATCTTGGACGTCAGGAGGGGGATGAAGGTGCGCATTTCGGCGTACTCCGCGATACGGTACGCGCGATCCTGCCGCTTAGCGGTAATCGGGTCCAGATCGGTTTCCGGCCTTCGCGCACTCCGGTGAGGGCATCAAGTCAAGCTCCGGGTACCAGGAACAAGCGACGCGGAGGCAGAATCTGCTCCAGCACGGGCAGCGAGCCGCCACTCGCGGATCCTCCTGCCGGCGCCCTTGAGACGGTCACTGATAAGGGAAAAAGTGTCCGACACCTCCTCGCCAGGCCAAAGGGTCCTGAAGAGCTGGGTAGCTACATCAGGAATGTCAGATAGATTGCGATCTATGGCGCGCATGTGAGACACCCGCGCGTTAAGCGCGACCAGATGGTCGTTGGGCGTCCATGGCACGGCAAGATTCGCCTGGCTCTGGGTAGGGCGGCGCGCGTTAACCTTCTTGACAGCGTACGTCTGGGAGTCCGGAAAGAGGCCTGTGCAAAGAAAAAGGGCTAAGGAAAAGAATCAGGAAGAAAAAATCCGGAAGAAAAAGAGACCGGAAGAAAAGATAGCGAAAAGAAAATGAGGTCGGAGAAAAAATGGCTCGTATGCGGTAGTCAAAGGACTCACGATAGGCAAGTGCGTCAGTTTGCAGGATTAGCTGGTTGCACTCCTTGTGCTCCTCCTCCAGCCGCGCGGCTTTCTCCTCGGCACCTTTCCGGGCCTTGGCCAGCTCCTCCAGCTCAGCTCGCAACACCACGGTGGCATTGCTGGCGTCCTCCAGAGCCTCGTTCATCTTGGCCGCTGCATCAGCTTCAGCGGCTTTGAGGACCTTGGCATGGTCAAGACCTAGCTGAATGAGCTGGGACTTGAGCTCCTGGTAGCTGGTCTTGTGGGCGCTCAGCTCCTCCTGATGCTGCTGAATGAGCTGGTCCTTCTCCCCTGCAACACAGAAAAGAAGGTGTAAACAAGATTGTGTAACGTTGAAAATGAAACCAAGTTAGCAGGAGAAAAGAAAGAGTTGTACGTTGGCGGCCGAGCTGCTCCTTGAGAGCATCAATGGAAGCTTCGGGGATCACTTGGCAGAAATTGTGAATGTTAGAAGGAAAAAAGATTCTGGTAAGAAAGACGCCGGCAGAACAAAAGCTTACCTTGGCACTTGTCGTGTGCCTCGGCGAGCTCCCGATGCTCCCATAAGAGCTCCTCAAAGAGGGTCTTCCGAGCGTCAGCCGTGAGCTGTTCAAAGAAAAAGAGGTTAGTGAAGTTTCGCGCTAAGAACAAAGTGCTTAACCCGAAACTCGGGGACTGGCAGTGCCGGTTTCGCGCGTTCTAAGGTAAGTTTCGCGCTAAGAACAAAGTTCTTAACCCGAAACTCGGGGACGGCAGTGGTTTCGCGCTTCTAAGGTAAGTTTCGCGCTAAGAACAAAGTGCTTAACCCGAAACTCGGGGACTGGCAGTGCCGGTTTCGCGCGTTCTAAGTAAGTTTCGCGCTAAGAACAAGTTCTTAACCCGAAACTCGGGGACTGGCAGTGCCGGTTTCGCGCGTTCTAAGTAAGTTTCGCGCTAAGAACAAAGTTCTTAACCCGAAACTCGGGGACTGGCAGTGCCGGTTTCGCGCGTTCTAAGGTAAGTTTCGCGCTAAGAACAGAGTTCTTAGAAGCTCGGGGACTGGCGTGCCGGTTTCGCGCTAAGTTTTCAAAGTTCAAGTTTTGTCCTGAAAGCTGCGCTCTCACCACAAAACTCGGGACTGGGAAGATAGACAGGAGAGAAACCGGCATGAAACTGAAAGATAGAGCAAATCCGGAAGTAAGGAAACCGGTAACAATTGAGAAAAGTTAGTAGAACGTACCATCAGGTTGTTCGTGGCATCGTACCACGCGCTGTCAAGCTCTTTCACGGCGCGCGGAGCCGCGTGAAGTGCTCTTCGGAAGACCCTAGCCCCAACTGGATCAGGTGCCGGCAGCCTGTCCTTGCCCAAGCCGCGGGTCGCCGGAGTCACGTCCGCGGCGTTCCACTTCTGGGCGTAGGGCAGAAGATGCCCCAGATCCTGGCCTCTGCGCTTGAACTCGTGTCGGCCAAGAAGACCGGTGGCCTTAGTGGCAGTTCTGGCGGCTTTGGAGACATGCAGCACGGGCTGCTGGCGGCAGAAGGGGCGCTGGAGGCCGTCGCCTTCCCCTTGATGAGCCTGGAAGGGGCGGTGGCGCGGTAGGAGCGGCCACGGAAGGCTTGGCGCGAGGAGCACTTGGCGGCGGCATGAGGATGGTTCGTGGAGAAGGGGGAGCGATAGGCGCATCACCCGGGTTGGAACTTTCCGGCGCGGAGGATTCCGGCGCGGAAGTTGTCTTTTCTCGGGGACGGGAGGAGCTGGAGGCTCCGCCCGCCCGGTAGCATCTTCTTCTCCGGCACCGATGTTGCTGGTGCCGGTATCCTGGTTCTGGGAAGAAGGAAGATCCTCCTCCGTGCGGTGATCTGACGTTGAAGGGGCCGCACGCCCGGAACTTGTTGTGCCCCCGAAAGGGAGGCGGAGGTGTTACCGGCACCAGGTGGTGCGGGCTTGAGAGAGAGGAGGGGTTGAGGTCCTTGCGGAACACTCGAGCCTGATGGCCTTGGGCCAAGCTTGAGCGCAGGGCTAAGAAAAAGAAGGAAGATAGTTGGAAAAAGCAGGAAAAAGAACTTGGCAAAAAAGAGGCAGGCCGGAAAATGAAAAACTTACCCGGAAGCGGTCGGCATCTGCCGCCCGTAGCGGCGCATGCCCACTTTCTTCTCCCCCAAAGGCTCAGTCCGGAAGCGCTTGGAGGGAGGGGCCTGGCTGGAACCGTCATCAGATGACGGCCGCTTGTTCTTTTGGCCCTGGGCCATGAGCTTGTCCACAAACTCAGAGCCGGCCTCAGCGCGCAGGGGCGGCACGTGCTCGTGGATCTATGAATTGAATAAGGCTAAGAGGCAATTCGGAGGAAAACAATAGTGGAAAAGTAAAAGAAGCGGAAAAGAAAATACCTCAAGCATGGTCGGGTCATCAGAGGACCCGGTTGGCTTTGGCGGAGACCGGCCCAGACGCGACCGGTCTTGCCCATCTTCAGATCCTTCCAAAAGATGTAGGGATCGGGTCGAAGGAGTCAAGGGCGTTTCCGGCAAGTTCCTCGCCGCTCTGCTTCAATAAGGGGAAGCGGTCCTTGGCCTAAAACATGAAAAGAAGATTAGCAAACAGAAAGTCACGGCAAAAACAACCCCAATCGCATAATCCCTTACTTCTTGGGTTGGAGGGTTAGTAGTGCTGAAGGAAGGAGGCCCCATTCCCAGTTAAATGGCATAGCAGTTTGGCAAATCTGCTTAGCCTTGAGAACAACATCCTTCTTGCTAAGGGGATGGCCTGTGATCTTGGTAGGATCGCCAGGGCCATACATCTCGCTCATCCTATGCGCACGGCGCTTCAGAGGAAGCACCCGGCGCGAAATAAAGGTGCGAACAATATCGTCGGAGCAGATGCCGGTGTCCTTCATCTTCTGTCTCATGAAGCGTATAATCCGGTTGGTCTCGTTGTGAGACTCCTTCGGATTGTAGCCCCAGTTGGTCTTTGCGGGCGGCGCCGGATCGAAAGGAGGCAGACCAATGAGATCTGCGGCGCCGTTGTTCTTCACATAAAAGAACGTCCCTTGCCATAACCGGCAAGACTCGAGGCCGGAGAACTTAAAAAAGGGGCTCCCTTGACGGGAGCTGATTATGCAAGACCCGCATTGCACGGGAGGTTTGGGCTTGGGGATATCTAAGCCCTGAACGGAGTTAATCCGAAGAGCAAAGAAGCGGGCAAACGTCTCAAGAGTGGGACGAATGCCGATATAGGCCTCCATGAAGGTGGCATAACAAGAAAGGTAAAAGATGGAGTTGCCAGGAAGGTGGTGAGGTTGGAGTTTATAGAAATCTAGAAGATCCAGGAAAAAAGAGGAGGGAGGAAGGCCAAAGCCACGCTCAAAGTGAGCAAGAAAAACAACACGTTCACCGGGCTGGGGGTCCGGTACTATTTCGTCATCAGGGATCCGGCAAGTGACTCCTTCCGGAATCCTGCGGGACCGGTACAACCAATCGATCTCGTATTTAGTGACATTGGAGCCCATCCAGGCTCCGCGGGTGATTGGGGAAGGCTCCTCGCCAGGATGATTGTGGAGCTACTCGGAGGCTTCACCAGAGCTACTTGCTTCAAGGTGGCTGCCGGATGCTTGGCTAAAGCTCCGGATTCTAAATGGCTACCGGAATCTTGGTGGCTACCGGATCCCTGCTGGTTGCCGGAATCGGTCTCCATCGGATCTGAAGCTGTGCGGAATTGTCTACTATGTCTAACGGAAGAAGAAGAAGATGCGGAGGAGGATTCCTCGTCGGACATTGGATGGGAAGGCGAAAGAAACAGAAATCCCACACTTGGATCGAGTGAAGAAATCAAAGAAAAAGAGGAAATAAGAACACCGTAGATCTCAAGCAGATGGCGAGCAAAGTAAGAACTAACCTTGAGCGTCGCGGTCGGAGGAAGAGTTTCGAAGGAACGGACCTGCGGTCGCCGACGAGCACCCGGCGAGGAAGGTCACGAAAGAAGCAAGAATGCAGAAGAAGGTGCTGCGACCCCGACGTCCGGCGGAAGCGTAAGTTCGCCGGGCGACTCAAGCAGCTTGTCGCTAGAAATGCGGAGAAGAGTTGTGCTTATAAAGGAGAGAGAGAGGTGGAAGTGGACAAACCGGCCGCCCTCCGGTTTAACTCAAAAAGCACGACGAATCAACGTAGCACGTGCGCGCGAGAGTACTGCGCCACCGCACGACGAAGTCCGGGGAGGCGCGGCGTAAGTCACCGGGCGTCTCTCAGGCGAGCAGCGGCAGACGAAGCGAAGGACGCCGAGGAACACTGGCGCGAAGGTAGTCGAGAAGAGGAAGAAGAAGGGGCAGTTGAGCTTATAAAGGAGAGAGAAGGTGGGCCGAAAACCGCTGGGCCTGCGCGGTTTGCCTCGCGGCCCGCGACGGTTCGCGTCGCTGATCGCCACGTGTCACAGAGATCACGCGAAAAGAGAGGCCGAGGCACACAGGATACGAAGCGGTGAGTGGGATGCAGCGGTGCATTAAATGGGCTCAAGCGAAAGTGAAACTGGCGATCACAATGTCTCGAGCACAGGACCCGATATATTCTCGACCTCACCGAGGAGATACTTAATGACTAAGATACCGGAGAGTAAGATACCGGAAAATGCCTTCGAAGAAACGTGAAACAGAATGCTTGGGCATGGAGTTAACCGGTATCAAAGATACGAACGGCATGGTCTGATTGGATGAATCCTGACTATAAGGGAACTAATGTTGGGGGGATGACCCCGGTATGCCAAGGTATGCCATACCGGATGGTCTCACCCTTCAAGATACCGGTTTAATGTTCATACCGGAATAAGAAGATAGAGTTTGGCTAAGTAAAGCTAAGCAGGTATCCCCAAGAGGGGTATACCGGAACCAGGAAGGAAAGATACCGGAGCACCGGAAGGAAGAGCATGTCGGCTGGCTGGTCAAAGATTCCGTCAGGAGCTAAAGGACAAGGATGAGCTAAGCAAAGTAGCTTTAAACGAAGGCTTGAAGACAAAGAAGAGGATGACGGCCAAAGAAGCCGGAGGACGTCAGCCTCCCTGTTTAAAGAAGACCCCGGCGTCATCTGTGATTAAAGTAGCTTTATAAAGTATCTTTGTAAAGTAGTTTGTCTAGTCAAAGATCCCATTAGGGTTTCTTGTCTGTAAGCCACCCTCTCCCCTATATAAGGAGAGGGGGCAGCCTCTTTCATACGCGATCCAGAGAGAGAAAAAACCTGTAACCTGTTGAGATCAATAAACATGGTGATCTAGAGCGAGTTCATCCTTGTGTCTTTCTTCTTCTACCTCTGGCCTTGGCCAAGTTCTTGAGGAAAGCATCCGGAAGTTCGTCCATCTAGTCACAAACCCTCCCCCGAATCCTCTAGCGTCCATTCGGCCCCAAGATAAGCCATCCTATGGCATCTGTTTGTTCCACGACGCCAGACTTATTGATGTTGTCTTGAAGTACTATTCATGAAAAGTCTTTGCTTTATGATTCATTTGTTTACTCATGTCATTACCATTGTTTTGATCGCTGCATTCGTTACATATGTTTACAATAGTATGATCAGAATTATGATGGCATGTCACTCAGTTATCCTTGTTATCGTTTGCTGCTGGGACGAGCAGAACTAAGCTGGGTCTTTGATCGTCTCAAGCGTATCGATAATTTCTTATGTTCCATGCTACATTATTGATGATATCTACATGTTTTACACATTATATGTCGTGTTTACGCATTTTACTGGAACTAACCTATCAACAAGATCCGAAGAGCGGTTCTTTGTTTTCTGTTTTTGGTTTCAGAAATCCTAGTAAAAATATTCTGGAATTGGATGAAATCAACGCCCGGGGTCCTATTTTGCACGAAAGCGAAGCGTGAAGAGGGAAGGAAGTGGGGCCACGACGCCGCCACAGGGCGGCGCGGCCCAGGCCCAGCCGCGCCGACCTAGCGTGTGGGGCCCTCGTGTGGCCCCCGCGTTGCCTTCGCCTACTTAAAGCCTCCGTCGCGAAACCCCGGTCCGAGAGCCACGATACGGAAAACTTCCAGACGCCACCGCCGCGAATCCCATCTCGGGGGATTCGGAGATCGCCTCCGGCACCTGCAGGAAGGGGGATTCATCTCCCGGAGGAAACTACACCGCCATTGTCGCCTCAGGAGTGATGAGTGAGTAGTTCACCCTGGACTATGGGTCCATAGCAGTAGCTAGATGGTCGTCTTCTCCTAATTGTGCTTCATTGTTGGATCTTGTGAGCTGCCTAACATGATCAAGATCATCTATACGTAATTCTATATGTTGTGTTTGTCGGGATCCGATGGATAGAGAATACTATGTTATGGTGATTATCAATCTATTACTTATGTGTTGTTTATGATCTTGCATGCTCTCCGTTATTAGTAGAGGCTCCGTTTTTACTCTTAACTCCAAGAGGGAGTATTTATGCTCGATAGTGGGTTCATGCCTTCATTGATACCTGGGACAGTGACAGAAAGTTCTAAGGTTGTGTTGTGCTGTTGCCACTAGGGATAAAAAATTGATTCTATGTCTAAGGATGTAGTTGTTGATTACATTACGCACCATACTTAATGCAATTGTCTGTTGCTTGCAACTTAATACTGGAAGGGGTTCGGATGATAACCTGAAGGTGGACTTTTTAGGCATAGATGTAGTTGGATGGCGGTCTATGTACTTTGTCGTAATGCCCAATTAAATCTCACTATATTTATCATATCATGTATATGCATTGTTATGCCCTTCTCTATTTGTCAATTGCCCGACTGTAATTTGTTCACCCAACATGCTTTATCTTATGGGAGAGACACCTCTAGTGAACTGTGGACCCCGGTCCTATTCTTTACATCGCATACAATCTACTGCAATACTTGTTTTACTGTTTTCTTGCAAACAATCATCTTCCACACAATACGGTTAATCCTTTGTTACAGCAAGCCGGTGAGATTGACAACCTCATTGTTTCGTTGGGGCAAAGTACTTTGGTTGTGTTGTGCGGGTTCCACGTTGGCGCCGGTGTTGTTGCCGCACTACATCCCGCCGCCATCAACCTTCAACGTGCTTCTTGGCTCCTCTGGTTCGATTAAACCTTGGTTTCTTTCTGAGGGAAAACTTGCCACTGTGCGCATCATACCTTCCTCTTGGGGTTCCCAACGGACATGTACATCTACGCGCATCAATGGCGTCCCCAGAAACATGGTTACCGCTCAACAAGCAACTTATAAGAATTAAGACACATAACTACATATTCATCACCACAATAGTTTTTAAGCTATTTGTCCCATGAGCTATATATTGTAAAGGTAAAGGAATGAAATTTTAAAGGTAGCACTCAAGTAATTTACTTTGGAATGGCAGAAAAATACCACATAGTAGGTAGATATGGTGGACACAAATGGCATGGGTTTTGGCTCAAGGTGTTTGGATGCACGAGAAGCATTTCCTCTCAGTACAAGGTTTGGGCTAGCAAGGTTGTTTGAAGCAAACACAAGTATGAACAGGTACACAAAACTCACACAAGAACATATTGCAAGCATTATAAGACTCTACACTGTCTTCCTTGTTGTTCAAACACTTTACCAAAATATCTAGACTTAGAGAGACCAATCATGCAAACCAAATTAAACAAGCTCTACGGTAGTTCTTCATTAATAGATTAAACTACATGATGCAAGAGCTTAAACATGATCTATGAGAGCTCAAACAATTGCCAAATTTACCAAACCATATGCAACATTTTCGATTCCAACCAAATAGCAATTTAACGAAGCAATCAGCCTTCGCCATGAACATTAAAGCACAATTAAGAACACAAGTGTTCCATATGAAAAAGCGGAGCGTAATATCTCCAATATAAGAATGGTGGGATCCAACTTTATTCAAAACAAAAACAAAAATAAAAAGCAAACCGACGCTCCAAGTAAAGAACATAGGATGTGATGGAATAAAAATATAGTTTCACTAGAAGTGACCTGATAATGTTGTCGATGAAGAAGGGGATGCCTTGGGCATCCCAAGCTTAGATGCTTGAGTCTTCTTAAAATATGCAGGGATGAACCACCGGGGCATCCCAAAGCTTAGACCTTTCACTCTTCTTAATCATAGTATATCATCCTCTTCTCTTGACCCTTGAAAACTTCCTTCACACAAACTTCAAGCAAACTCATTAGAGGGTTAGTGTATAACCAAAATTCACACATTCAGAGGTGACACAATCATTCTTAACACTTCTGGACATTGCACAAAGCTTCTGAAAGTTAATGCAACAAAGAAACTCATTCAACATAGCAAAAGCGGCAATGCGAAATAAAAGACAGAATCTGTCAAAAACAGAATAGTCCGTAAAGATGAATCTGGCAGGGGCACTTAACTTGCTCAAATGGAAAAACTCAAAACTAATGAAAGTTGCGTACATATATGAGGATCACGCTCGTAAATTTGCAGATTTTTTCGATTTTTTTACAGAGACTTCTGCGAGAATTCGTGACAGACAGCAATGCTGTTTCTGCGCAGCGATCCAAATCTATCATCAACTTTAACATAGAAACTTTACTTGGCACAGAAACATGATAAGGAGAGGTTGCTACAGTAGTAAACAACTTCCAAGACTCAACAATACAGTAAATAAAATGAAACATGGGTTATCTCCCAAGAAGTTCTTTTCTTTAACGCCTTTCAGCTAGGCGCAGAAAGTGCAAATCAAGTAACATCAAGAGAAGAAGCATCAACATCATAGCTTGTTCTAATAATAGAATCAAAAGGCAAATTCATTCTCTTTCTAGGGAAGTGTTCCATACCTTTCTTGAGAGGAAATTGATATTTAATATTACCTTCCCTCATATCAATAACAGCACCAACGGTTCGAAGAAAAGGTCTTCCCAACACAATAGGACAAGATGCATTGCATTCGATATCCAAGACAACAAAATCAACGGGGACAAGGTTATTGTTAACCGTAATACGCACATTATCAATCCTCCCCAAAGGTTTCTTTTTAACATTATCGGCAAGATTAACATCTAAATAACAATTCTTCAATGGTGGCAAGTCAAGCATATCGTAAATCTTTTTAGGCATAACAGAAATACTTGCACCAAGATCACATAAAGCATTACATTCAAAGTAATTGAATTTCATTTTAATGATGGGCTCCCAACCATCTTCTAACTTCCTAGGGATAGAAGCTTCAAGTTTTAATTTCTCTTCCCTAGCTTTAATGAGAGCATTTGTAATATGTTTTGTAAAGGCTAAATTTATAGCACTAGCATTGGGACTTCTAGCAAGTTTTTGTAAGAACTTTATAACTTCAGTAATATGACAATCATCAAAATCTAAACCATTATGTTCTACAGCAATGGAATCATTGTCACCAATATTTTGAAAAATTTCAGCAGTTTTATCACAAACAGCAGTTTCAGTTTCAGGCAATTTTGTACGCTTTGCACTAGGAGTAGAAACATTGCCAACACCAATTATTTTAGATAGGAGGTGCAGCAACATGTGAAGAATCAATATTACTAGTGGTGGTAATAGTCCATACTTTAGCTACATTATTTTCTTTAGCAAGTTTTTTTTCTTCTCTATCCCACCTAGCATGCAATTCAGAACAATCTAATATTATCATTAATCCTCAGGTTTAGCAGCCATTTTATTAATTAAAGAAGATTGTGATTCAGACATATATGAGATTCGCTTTTCAGCGTTTGTAAGTTTAGTTTGCAAACCAGAAATTTTCACATTCAAATTTTCAAGTTGATTTCCTATATTTTTCAACAAGGCAGATTGTTCATTCATAGTTTTAGTAAACAATTGATTTTGCTCATATTGCGATTGCATAAAGCTCTTAGTAGTTCTTTCAATTTCCAATATCTTTTCCTCATTAGGCAAAACAGATCTACCATAAGAATTACCATAAGTGGATTACCCAAGGTTTATCGAACTCGGAGGAAGAGGTCAAAGATATCCCTCTCAAGCAACCCTGCAATCACAAAGCAAGAAGTCTCTTGTGTCCCCAACACACCAAATACACTTGTCAGATGTATAGGTGCACTAGTTCGGCGAAGAGATAGTGAAATACAAGTAGTATGGATGTATATGAGTGGTAATAGCAATCTGAATAAAATATGGCAGCGAGTAAACATGCAACAAAACAGTAAATAAACGGTGTTTTCAGTATTGGAAACAAGGCCTAGGGATCATACTTTCACTAGTGGACACTCTCAACATTGATCGCATAATAAATACTTCTTCTCATATGCGCTACATACACTCTTGTTTGATAATGAACACATTGCGTAGGATTACACGAACCCTCAATGCCGGAGTTAACAAGCTCCACAATTCAATGTTCATATTTAAGTAACCTTAGAGCATAATAGATCATTGCAAAATAAACCAAGAACTAACATAGCGCACGCACTGTCCACATTACACTATGAAGGAGGAATAGATCACATCAATACTATCATAATGACAATTAACTCCACGATCTACAAGAGATCATGATCATAATCTACGACAAGAACCACACGGTGCACACACTAATCACCTTTACACCATGCAGGAGGAATAGACTACTTTAATAACATCACATGAGTAGCACATAACTAGTAGCGATACAAAGCTCATCATATGGATCTCAATCATGTAAAGCAGCTCATGAGATCATTGTATTGGAGTACGAGAGAGAGATTAACCACATAGCTACGGTAGAGCCCTCAGCCCAGGGAGAACTACTCCCTCCTCATCATGGGAGACAGCGATGGCGGTGAAGATGGAGGTGGTGTCGATGGAGAGGCCTTCGGGGCACTTCCCGCTCCGGCGAGTGCGAGAGGACTTCTGTCCCGGAGTTTCGCGATGTGGCGGCGCCTGGGAGTCTTTTTGGAGTTTCGTCAATTCGTATCGCGTTTTTAGGTCGAAAGGGGTCTTATAGGCGAAGAGGTGGGCGCAGGAGGGCACAAGGCGCCCTCCCATAGGCCGGCGCGGCCGGGGGCCTGCCGCGCGGCCTTATGGTGCAGGGGCCCTGGGCCTCCTCTCCGTCTCCCCTTCGGTGTTCTGGAGCCTGCCGGGAAAAATAGGAGGTTTGGCGTTGATTTCGTCCAATTCCGAGAATATTGCCCGAACAGCCTGGAACCAAAAACAGCAGAAAACAGCAACTGGCCTTTCGGCATCTCGTCAATAGGTTAGTTACGGAAAACGCATAATAATGACATATAATGTGTATAAAACATGTAGATATCATCAATAAAGTGGCATGGAACATAAGAAATTATAGATACGTTTGAGACGTATCAAGCATCCCCAAGCTTAGTTCTGCTCGTCGAGCAGGTAAAACGATAACAATGATAATTTCTTAAGTGACATGCCATCATAACCTTGATCATACTATTGTAAAGCACATGAGATAAATGCAGAGATTCGAAGCAATGATGAAGATAATGAGTAAACAAATGAATCACATAACAAAGACTTTTCATGAATAATACTTTCAAGACAAGCATCAATAGTCTTGCATAAGAGTTAACTCATAAGCAATAAATTCTTAGTAGAAAGCTTTGAAACAACACAAAGGAAGATATAAGTTTCAGCGGTTGCTTTCAACTTTAACATATATATCTCATGGATAATTGTCAACACAAAGTAATATAACAAGTGCAATAGGTAAACATGTAAGAATCAATGCACACAATTTACACAAGTGTTTGCTTCTAAGATAGAAAGAATAGGTAAACTGACTCAACAATAAGGTAAAAGAATGGTCCCTTCAAAGAGGAAAGCATCGATTGCTATATTTGTGCTAGAGCTTTGATTTTGAAAACATATAGAGAGCATAAAAGTAAAGTTTTGAGAGGTGTTTGTTGTTGTCAACGAATGGTAATGGGCACTCTAACCCCCTTGCCAGACAAACCTTCAAAGAGCGGCTCCCATTTTATTTTATTTTTGGGTGGCACTCCTTCCAACCTTTCTTTCACAAACCATGGCTAACCGAATCCTCGGGTGCCTGCCAACAATCTCATACCATGAAGGAGTGCCTTTTTATTTTAGTTTTATTATGATGACACTCCTCCCCACCTTTGCTTTCTCAAGCCATGGCTAACCGAATCCTTCGGGTGCCGTCCAACAATCACATACCATGGAGGAGTGTCTATTTTTGTTAATTAATTTGGGACTGGGAATCCCATTGCCAGCTCTTTTTGCAAAATTATTGGATAAGTGGATGAAGCCACTAGTCCATTGGTGAAAGTTGCCCAACAAGATTGAAAGATAAACACCACATACTTCATCATGAGCTATAAAACATTGACACAAATAAGAGGTAATAACTTTTGAATTTGTTTAAAGATAGCACTCAAGCAATTTACTTTGGAATGGCGGAGAAATACCATGTAGTAGGTAGGTATGGTGGACACAAATGGCATGAATATTGGCTCAAGTATTTGGATGCATGAGAAGTATTCCCTCTCTATACAAGGTTTAGGCTAGCAAGGTTATTTGAAGCAAACTCAAGTATAAAATGGTGCAGCAAGACTCACATATAAACATATTGTAAGCATTATAAGACTTTACATCGTCTCCTTGTTGTTCAAACACCTCAACCAGAAAATATCTAGACTTAGAGAGATCAATCATGCAAACCAAATTTTAACAAGCTCTATGTAATTATTCATTAATGGGTACAAGGTACATGATGCAAGAGCTTAAACAAGATCTATATGAGCACAACAATTGCCAAGTTTCACATTATTCAAGACATTATACCAATTACTACATGTAGCATTTCCCGTTTCCAACCATATAACAATTAACGAAGCAGTTTCAACCTTCGCCATGAAAATTAAAAGCTAAGAACACATGTGTTCATACGAACCAGCGGAGCGTGTCTCTCTCCCAAACAATCATTTATTCAAACAAAAACAAAAACAACAACAACAGACGCTCCAAGTAAAGTACATAAGATGTGACCGAATAAAAATATAGTTTCAAGAGAAGGAACCGATACTTTGTCGATGAAGAAGGGGATGCCTTGGGCATCCCCAAGCTTAGATGCTTGAGTCTTCTTGAAATATGCAGGGATGAACCACCGGGGCATCCCCAAGCTTAGACTTTTCATTCTTCTTGATCGTAGTATATCATCCTCCTCTCTTGACCCTTGAAAACTTCCTTCACACCAAACTTCAAGCAAACTCATTAGAGGGTTAGTGCATAATCAAAAATTCACATGTTCAGAGGTGACACAAACATTCTTTTCACTTCTGGACATTGCATAAAGCTACTGGACATTAATGGATCAAAGAAATGAATCCAACATAGCAAAAGAGGCAATGCGAAATAAAAGGCAGAATCTGTCAAAAACAGAACAGTCCGTAAAGACGAATTTAAAGCTGGCACCAGACTTGCTCAAATGGAAAAACTCAAAACTAATGAAAGTTGCGTACATATCTGAGGATCACGCTCGTAAATTGGCAGATTTTTTCGAATTTTCTACAGAGAACTGTGCCCAGATTCGTGACAGACAGCAATGCTGTTTCTGCGCAGCGATCCCAAATATAACATCAACTTTGACATAGAAACTTTACTTGGCACAAAAACATGATAAGGAGAGGTTGCTACAGTAGTAAACAACTTCCAAGACACAAATATAAAACAAAGTACTGTAGCAAAATAACACATGGGTTATCTCCCAAGAAGTTCTTTCTTTATAGCCATTAAGATGGGCTCAGCAATTTTGGTGATGCACCCGCAAGAAATAGTATTTGAAGCAAAAGAGAGCTTCAAGAGGCAATTCAAAACACATTTGAGCCTAACATGCTTCCTATGCAGAAGAATCTTATACACAAATGAATTCATGAAGAGCAAAGTGACAAGCATAAGAGGATAAAACACGAGTAACTTAAAGATTCTCAACATAAAGAGGGGAAACTTAATATTATTAAGATGCATATAACCATATTTCCCTCTCTCATAATAACTTTCAGTAGCATCATTGATGAAATCCACAATATACCCGTCACTTAAAACATTCTTATCATGGTTCATATGCATAGAAGTATCATTAATTTTGGCATAAGAAGAGTTATTCTCATTAATAGTAATTGGAGCAAGATTATTATCAAGAATTTGAACATGGTAAACAAGTTGCATACTAAGGGAATGGTTTTTAGCAAGCCCATCATAACTATGACAAGTTTCATAAGGATAATTGTAACATGTGTCATATACATCTCTATAGCAATTATCTAAACCAGAATATGTAATATCATCATTTTCACTAAAAGTAGAAGTCTCAAATATAGGATCTTCAAGCACAACATCCCCAAGCTTAGGGCTTTCAATATCATCGTTTAAGGGGACATGAATAATGCTATCATCATTACTTTCATAATCAGTACCAAAGAGATTTCCAATATCAAAGGTAGTGTGCTCATTCAAATCATGATCGCTAATGTATGTAAAGGGCATAGGAAGATCATCGTATTCAGATTCATTATCACAATAATCATTAGGAGCAACATACTTACGGTTACCTAGCGTTATCTCGTTCACGCGGGGATACGCCGTTACCTCTTTCTTTTTATTCTCTTTCTTCTTCTTCTTCTTCTTCTTCTTCTTCGTTCCCTTCTTCTTCTCCTTCTTCTTCTTCTTCTCTTCCTTCTCCTCATTCCCTTCTTTAGGAGGAAGAGGCTTGAAGGGTGGCTTGTCCGCATAACCTGATTTACTTTTAGAAACAATAGAAGAAACTTGGGAGGATCCCTCCTTTTCATTAATTAGTTGAAAACACACAGCGGTCCTATCATATTTTGGCAAGGTGTCATCTTCTAAAATATTTTGTATGTAAGTATTTGTATGGCTATTATCAATGCAATAAGAAAGACAACCATGCAGGACATCATCAATATCAAGATCGTTAATATTTAACAAAGAAATTTTTCTTGACAACTCTTCACACTTCAAAAATAAGGTAAGTTCATCATGCTGATTAGGAATAATTTCATCATCACAATACAAATTTGCAGCACTCATGGGGTTTGAATTATCATTGGAGGAACATTGAAAATTAAAATGACCAACTCTATGGCAAAGTTCACAAATAAAAGGATAGAGGGCACACACTTTTTCTCCAAGATCATCTAGAGCTCTAGACCACTTTCTAGTTTTTTCATTTCTGTGATGGATACAATATTCATCTTCTATTTGATTAATTCCACAAGGTCTATGTATTCCACAAAAATTAACATGCTTATAGGAAATAGCATTCTTAGGAGTTTGAGCATGCTTATTGCAATCATTAACAACAATTTCATTCTTCATGCAAGCCTCTTTAAAAGGTTCATGATACTTATCAAAATTCTTTTTAGGCAATTCTAAATGAGAAGCAAAGGCTTTATAAAGATTTGCAGCAACTTGAGAGTCAAGACCATAAGTAGCACTCATATTTCGAAATTTATCAGTATTCATAAAAGTTTCAATGCATTCATAATCATAGTTTATACCTGACTCTTTACCTTTGTCGTTCTCCCAATCTTCAGCGTTCTCCTTAATCCGATCAAGAAGGTCCCTTTTAAACTCTTCTTTATTGCTCGTGAATGATCCAGAACAAGTAGTATCCAGCAAGGTCTTATCTTGAAAAGAAAGTCTTGCATAGAAATTATCAATGATGATATTACCTGGAAGCTCATGATTGGGGCATTTGAGCATTAAAGTCTTCAATCTCTCCCATGCTTGGGCAATACTCTCTCCATCATGAGGCCAAAAATTATATATATGGTTTCGATCTTTGTGAATTTCACTTGGAGGATAGAACTTGGAATAAAATAGAGGCACAATATCCTTCCAATCAAGAGAGCGCCCGTCCTTCAATAGTTTATACCAATGCGCCGCTTCACCAGATAGCGATATAACAAATAATTTCTTTCTAACTTCATCCATTGAAATACCTGCACACTTGAATAACCCGCATAATTCATGCAAAAACAGTAAATGATTCCTAGGATGGACAGTTCCATCCCCTTCATAGCGGTTATCCATAACACGTTCAATAATTTCCATAGGTATTTTATACGGAATACTTTCAGCAGGTGGATTTAAAATATCAGAAGCATCATTAAAGTTATCGCATATGGGAGATAAAGCATTATCAGAACAAAATATTTCTTCCAAAGCGGAGGAGCTAAAAAGATTATTTTTATGTAAACCAGCTTCCCCAAGCTTAGACTTCTTCATAGCATTAGCAGTAATTGCATTCATACTAATAACATTGCTACTATCATGTAAATAAGGTTCCATAGGTTTTTTAATTTTCGCATCAAACCATCCATGTCTTAAATCAGGAAATAGAATAAGAAGCTCTTTGTTGTCCATTATGCCTAACTAGTGTAAACAAGAAACCAAATGTCGTAATTGCAGAGTCTAAAGGAAATAGCTTCGAGCACACACACAATGGCGCCAGAAAAGTACTGTTACCTGGAACCGAAGTATGAGTGCCTTTTACCTTTCCTCCCCGGCAACGGCGCCAGAAAAGTGCTTGATGTCTACGGGTGCTTCTATTCTTGTAGACAGTGTTGGGCCTCCAAGAGCAGAGGTTTGTAGAACAGCAGCAAGTTTCCCTTAAGTGGATTACCCAAGGTTTATCGAACTCAGGGAGGAAGAGGTCAAAGATATCCCTCTCAAGCAACCAATCACAAAGCAAGAAGTCTCTTGTGTCCCCAACACACCAAATACACTTGTCAGGTGTATAGGTGCACTAGTTCGGCGAAGAGATAGTGAAATACAAGTAGTATGGATGTATATGAGTGGTAATAGCAATCTGAATAAAATATGGCAGCGAGTAAACATGCAACAAAACAGTAAATAAACGGTGTTTTCAGTATTGGAAACAAGGCCTAGGGATCATACTTTCACTAGTGGACACTCTCAACATTGATCGCATAATAAATACTTCTTCTCATATGCGCTACATACACTCTTGTTTGATAATGAACACATTGCGTAGGATTACACGAACCCTCAATGCCGGAGTTAACAAGCTCCACAATTCAATGTTCATATTTAAGTAACCTTAGAGCATAATAGATCATTGCAAAATAAACCAAGAACTAACATAGCGCACGCACTGTCCACATTACACTATGAAGGAGGAATAGATCACATCAATACTATCATAATGACAATTAACTCCACGATCTACAAGAGATCATGATCATAATCTACGACAAGAACCACACGGTGCACACACTAATCACCTTTACACCATGCAGGAGGAATAGACTACTTTAATAACATCACATGAGTAGCACATAACTAGTAGCGATACAAAGCTCATCATATGGATCTCAATCATGTAAAGCAGCTCATGAGATCATTGTATTGGAGTACGAGAGAGATTAACCACATAGCTACGGTAGAGCCCTCAGCCCCGGGGGAGAACTACTCCCTCCTCATCATGGGAGACAGCGATGGCGGTGAAGATGGAGGTGGTGTCGATGGAGAGGCCTTCCGGGGGCACTTCCCCGCTCGGCGGTGCTAGGAACAGAGACTTCTGTCCCCCGAATTGGAGTTTCGCGATGTGGCGGCGCCTCTGGAGTCTTTTTGGAGTTTCGTCAATTCGTATCGCGTTTTTAGGTCGAAAGGGGTCTTATAGGCGAAGAGGTGGCGCAGGAGGGGCACCAAGGCGCCCTCCCCATAGGCCGGCGCGGCCAGGGCCTGCCCGCGGCCTTATGGTGCAGGGCCCTGGCCTCTCTCCGTCTCCCCCGGTGTTCTGGAGCCTTCCGGGAAAAATAGGAGGTTTGGCGTTGATTTCGTCCAATTCCGAGAATATTGCCCGAACAGCCTTTGGAACCAAAAGCAGAGAAAACAGCAATGGCCTTTCGGCATCTCCAATAGGTTACCGGAAAACGCATAATAATGACATATAATGTGTATAAAACATGTAGATATCATCAATAAAGTGGCATGGAACATAAGAAATTATAGATACGTTTGAGACGTATGTAGTTCTTTCAATTTCCAATATCTTTTCCTCATTAGGCAAAACAGATTACCATAACCACTACCATTATTAAAAGGATATGGCCTATAGTTGTTGTTGAAATTATTGTTCTTAATGAAATTCACATCAACATTTTCTTCTTGAGCAACCAATGAAGCTAAAGGAACATTATTAGGATCAATATGAGATCTACCATTTGCAAGCATAGACATAATAGCATCAATCTTATCACCCAAAGAAGAGGTTTCTTCAACAGAATTTACCTTCTTACCTTGAGGAGTTCTTTCAGTGTGCCATTCAGAGTAATTGATCATCATATCATCAAGTAATTTAGTTGCGGCGCCCAGAGTGATGGACATAAAAGTACCTCCAGCAGCTGAATCCAATAGGTTCCTTGAGGAAAAATTCAATCCTGCATAAAAGGTTTGGATGATCATCCAAGTAGTCAGTCCATGGGTTGGGCAATTCTTTACCAAAGATTTCATTCTCTCCCATGCTTGAGCAACATGTTCATTATCAAATTGTTTAAAGTTCATAATGCTACTTCTCAAAGATATAATTTTAGCAGGAGGATAATATTTACTAATAAAAGCATCTTTACATTTAGTCCATGAATCAATACTATTCTTAGGCAAAGAAAGCAACCAATCTTTAGCTCTTCCTCTTAATGAGAAAGGAAACAATTTCAGTTTTATAATATCACCATGTATATCCTTATACTTTTGCATTTCACAAAGTTCAACAAAATTATTAAGATGGGCAGCATCATCAGTACTAACACCAGAAAATTGCTCTCTCATAACAAGATTCAGTAAAGCAGGTTTAATTTCATAGAATTCTGCTGTAGTAGCAGGTGGAGCAATAGGAGTACATATAAAATCATTATTATTTGTGCTAGTGAAATCACACAACTTAGTATTTTCAGGAGTACCCATTATAACAGCAATAAAGTAAACTAGGCAAATAAAGTAAAGACAAGTAACTAATTTTTTTGTGTTTTGATATAGAACAAGTAAACAAGACAATAAGTAAAGTAACTAATTTTTTTGTGTTTTTTATATGAAGCAAACAGGATAGTAAATAAAGTAAAGTAAAGCAAGACAAAAACAAAGTAAAGAGATTGGAAGTGGAGACTCCCCTTGCAGCGTGTCTTGATCTCCCCGCAACGCGAAAAAGTTGCTTGATGCGCGTAGATGTACACCTCCGTTGGGAACCCCAAGAGGAAGGTATGATGCGCACAGCGGCAAGTTTTCCCTCAGAAAGAAACCAAGGTTATCGAACCAGTAGGAGCCAAGAAGCACGTGAAGGTTGTTGGTGGAGGAGTGTAGTGCGGCGCAACACCAGTGAAACCGGCGCCAACGTGGAACCGCACAACACAATCAAGATACTTTGCCCCAACGTAACAGTGAGGTTGTCAATCTCACTGGCTTGCTGAAAACAAAGGATTAAGCGTATCGAGTGGAAGATGGTGTTTTTTGCAAAGAACAGTAAAGAACAATGATTGCAGTAGAATGTATTCAGATGTAAAAGAATGGACCGGGGTCCACAGTTCACTAGTGGTGTCTCTCCAATCAGATAACTAACATGTGTTACCACCCGATTTTGGCCAAATCAGGAGATGGGCCGTAAGTGAAGATGGGCTTTGAAGGACGTACACGTGGAGCATCATCGAAGCGGCCTCACGCTAAGAGTTTGGGCTAAGTGGCCCGTGTATCTGTAATATAGTAGATCGTATTGTAATTTAGAATTAAGAGATAGAGTCTGGCCCGTGCACAGTTAGGTGCACGCCTCAATTAGAAAGTCCCTTGGACTATAAATATGTATCTAGGGTTATCGGAAAAGGAGGACAATCATCGTTCAACCAACACAAATCAGGCGCATCGCCACCCCTTTCTTCGAGGGTTTCTCCCGGGTAAGCACCATGCTACCTAGATCGCATCTAGCGATCTAGGCAGTATACGTTTATTCGTCAACCTTGTACTGCTCGTGCTGAAGCCTTGTTGATGGCGAGCGGTACTACTTATCCTTAGGTGTTTAGGGGCTTGCATTGATGCTTTCACGTGCATATCTGCGTGGCGATGCCGTCCCTCGACACCTAGCTGCCCTTACGTCTATCCAGACGTAAGGGCAGCATCTTGCTTGTTCGTTACTTAGTAGATCCGATCCGTTATAGTTGCTCCTTGCTCCGCAGGATTAGTTTAATATCTGCATAGTTAGGCCTTACTGCTGGGGTCGGAGGATCCGGTAGTGCGCTAGATGTTGTTCACCGTCCCTGCGAGGGATGTTCCGGGAATCGACGTTATGTTGGTTTTTAGGCCTCTCGTAGGGGTGGTTTGCATCATCTTCCGTAGCTGCTAGGCCCGATCACACGTAGGACGTTCCGGTTATGCGGTGAAAACCCTAAACTGTCGTGGATCGTTTTAGCTTTGTCTGATCAAGCAGGATCCCCATGCCATTGTAAATCCAACGTGAAACATGGGGCGATCGGCTCCTTGAGCCGATCCACAGGGAAACCTGAGAGCCGATAGGGCTCGTATTTAATGTTTACGTGTCTGCCATGCAGGAACAATCGAAGCACTAACACCTTCCTGATCGGGTCTAGGTCAGGTGGCACGCCCTAGCAACCGCCAGGACGTTGGCCAGAAGATTTGCGGGACGACGCGAGGTGCCAGGGATCCACTAAGCGGCCCTGGAGCTTCCCGGCTCTTCGTGTTGCTCAGCCATTGCCCGTCGGTGGGTTTTGGAGGGTAACACATTCTGGCACGCCCGGTGGGACCACTTCTGCAACATCCACGTCAACATCGGCATCCGAGATGGCGGAGGAACAGATCACATACGAGGATCTTCCTCCTGATCATAAGAAGAAGTACGATGAGCTGAAGGCCATCGTTGAAGCCGAACTCATCGGCTCCTTTGAGAAGACCCGTTCGCACGGCATCAGGTTCAAAGGATTCACGCCACAAGGCGTCCTCGACGGGGTAGATCTGTCTCTCCCTTCAGATGAACGTACCAGAGCCCTGCGACAGGAGATCAACTACGTGGTGGCTCATTCACTGCATCGGCACTCTGAGAGCCTGGTGAACACTTTGGAGCGCGTTGCGCTCCGTGTGGTGCAAGAGATCATGGAGCGTCGGTACTCCCCTTCAGGACCTGTTCTAGGGACTCACCAGGGAGAGATGCAACTCCACACCAGGCCACCTCTGCCGTACGCAATGGCGGCTCCACAGCAACAAGGCTCACCGGCATACGTTGTCTACAAAGTTGGGGGTGACCCGGGCGACTATCAGTTCTTGCATGACCCGCCCAAGGAAATCCCACACGGATACGTGTGCACGTATGTGCCGGACTGCAACAACTGGACGCAGGCGATCCAGGCTCCACCAGGAGGGATTGCCGGAGCAGGAGCAATTGTTCCGGCAGGAAGAACGACTGCAGCAGCGGGGAGTTTAGGAGCAGAAGCTGAGAAACAAGCGTGGCTAGCCAAGTATACCACTGCACCAGTCCAGGAAAGCTCAGCTGCCACTACCTCCACCGCAGATCAGATCAGCGCAGTCCTGAGAGATCAGTTCGGCATCTTGCCGAAGAAGAAGATAATCGGCTATTCCAAGCCGTACCCCAATGAGTTCGACCTGATCCCACTACCACCCAAGTACCGGCTTCCGGACTTCAACAAATTCAGTGGGTCAGAAGGATCTAGCTCCATCGAGCACGTGAGCCGATACTTGGCCCAGCTGGGCATGGCTTCGGCATCGGATCAGCTACGGGTGAGGTGCTTCTCGCAATCCCTCACCGGTCCAGCTTTTGGATGGTACACCTCGTTGCAGCCAAATTCAGTGCAATCATGGAAGCAGCTGGAGGAACTGTTCCACACCCAATACCATTCAGAAGCTACTGAAGCTGGTATTGCCGAACTAGCACAGGTTCGGCAAAAGCGAGGAGAGACAGTGGCTGAGTACATTCAGCGTTTCAGAACTGTCAAGAACCGATGCTATTCGGTTCATTTAACTGAGAAAGAAGCAGTCGAGCTGGCCGTGGCAGGCCTTGCAGCGTCATTCAAAGATCTGACGTTCCAAGTGGAGTACAACTCGTTGACGCACCTGGTCAATAGACTGACCTTATATGAACAGCGCCATCCAGAACTGTACCAGGACAAGTTCAAACGCGCGATAACCCTGGTCAATGCTGATGAGGATGAAGATTCTGCGGAAGATCAGGAAGTTGCGGTAGCCGAGTGGACTCGGACGCCAGTACCTGTGTCCTGCAAATGGGTGAACCCGCCAGGGCCTCCAAGAGGGTTGGACTTTGACGTGACCAAAACTGAACAGATCTTCGATCTGCTACTGAAAGAGAAACAGTTGAAGCTACCCGAAGGCCACAAGATCCCTACGGCACAAGAGATGAACAAAAGGCCATACTGCAAATGGCATCATACGTTCACGCACGCCACCAACGACTGCAAAGTATTGCGCGCACAAATTCAGATGGCGATAGAATCAGGCCGATTAACTTTCGGACAGTTTGCCATGAAGGTAGACATGCGTCCGTTTCCGGACGTCAACATGGTGGACCTAAGCCACTCCATAAGAGAGCCAGGGTTCTCTTTCGATGTCAATATGGCAGGGTTTGTGATCCGCCATGGCGTGGACAAAGCAGAGAGCAGCCACTCTCGTGGCAAAGATAAAGAGGAGGCCGTTCCACGCGACCGGCCCCAAGACGACGATAGACGGTACCTAACCGAGGAGGAGGTGAGAAGCATACGGTATCAGCGCCCACTCTCCGTGCATCTCCTCAACAAATATGAGCAGCAGTATGACCGACGTCGGCGCTACGACGAAGACGATGAGAAATATCGTCGGTCGGATGCGGAAAGCAGGAGGTATCGTCAGTATGATGGAAGCAACGATGGGTACGAACGTCACGCCAGAGGGAGGTCAAAGGAGCAAGATGACATGGATAGGCACTGGGACTGTCCTTTCTTCAAACATTGCTGGGACTCAGGAATGAGCCGATTGCCAACAATCGAGAACTGCCCAGAATGCAAACAGCAAAGGAAAAGGACAAGTGAAGTTTCAGTGTTCGAGCGTCTAGGACCTCTCCCACCTCAGAATAAACGAGCTGAGTCATCTCAAGAAGAAGACTTTGAGGAGTCGGATGGAGAAGAAGATAGGTATCACCGACCAAGGTGGTGCCCTGATGGACTCAGCCATTCTCGAAGCGTAGGGTGCAACGGCTGCGAAACCTGGAAGAAGCCGAGGCACAGTACCTGTACATATTGAGAAGAGCACGGCCCGATAGCCGTGAAAATCCAGCAAACATTGGAGACAAAGGCGCACCCACCAAAGAAAGTGTGGCGCCCAAAACAGGCGAAAGCCGATGCATAGGCATCGGCTGATGCCGATGCAGAGGCATCGGCTGATACAAACATGATATCCGTGACCCGGACGGAGTAGCAAGTCCAAGACATTGGACATACGTGGCAAGGCCGATCCCTGAGATCGGCCCTCAAAAAAAAATGAAAAGCAAAGGATCTTATCTCCAGCATGCCACGTAGCTACAGTGGGAAACCAAGAAGTGCTAAACCTTCACGAAGCATTGCAATGGAAAGGGAGGCCGATTCCCGCAATCGGCCAAAATTATCCTCAACATACCTTGTCTGTGTTCAGCATTGATCCAACAGATGCCTGAAGAGCCGATGCCATCAATTACTTGACAGAATCGGCTCGGGGGGCACATAGATGGATGAGATACGAGGATACGGAGCTGGGAACGGATGTCAAATGTCCAGCAGAGCAGCTCAAGTATGGGGGCCGATACGTAAACAAATCGGCCGCAAAAAATCGAAAATACAGAAATTTTTGGGCACAGCCGATGCGTAGTCGACTTAAGAATTCAAAGCCTAATGGAGCAGTCACCGAGGTACGTAGCGAGGTTCTACTGAAGGAGTCCCTCAGTGGAATGGTTGGTGGCTCCGTTGGCAAATACTCGAGGACAGCAGCGCCTGCGTAAGCATGCAAATCAGATTCAGCCAATGAACATTCAATTGGCTGTGGCATCTCCTCCTAGGGCTTGACCAAGGTGACAACTTCATCAGACATCGTCACCAGAAACTGCATTAGTCTGCTCGAGGTGATGAGTCGATCTGAGCAGCAAGACACAAGAATGGAGCTAGGAAGAGTTCAAGGGCCACTGCGTGTGAGGCTTCTTAGTTCAAGGGAGCTGCTGATCCTTCCAGAGCCGTCCTAGTGCATTGTCTCCTTGGGCGTAAGCTTTCCTGCCAAGTTTTGATGAAGAGCTGGAATGGCTCGGGGGGCAGCTCACCTTGGAGGTTCTCTGCTATTGAAAGCCGATTTGGTCAGAATCGGCTGACGCTGCACTACAGTTGGGAAGCCGATGATGGCCCATTTGGCTGGTACACTTTGTTCTCGCCTTGACTAAGGCTCGGGGGGCAGCCGACCCTGAAGATTCTTCGCTCTGAAGAGCCGATGGTATTGAAATCGGCTGTCTCTGCATTGTAACCATGTGGAAAGGTGGCGAGCTCTTGCAGAGTAAAACCACCAGGGTTGACAGGAGGAGTTTGAAGAAGGAGCCATCATCAGTGGTTAGGCTCTAGACCAGTTCGTTGCTGCGAAGGAGTATAACATCGCAAGGGAAGCTGTGAGCAAACACCTGTTGAGCAGAGGTGTCAGCTTCAACGTCAAGGTTGTCAGCAACGGGCTAAGGAGCTTTCCTGGAAGCATTAATCCAGGAGTTTTGCCGTCAGGACAAACATTACGATCGGATGATTTTGAAGCCTAAGGATCTAGGGGTCTCACGGCTGCGCGTTAGACCTGTCCGGTTGGAAGTTTGGATCTGAATTTCATGGATTGCAAGTTAACATCTGAGGAGGCGATTAGATTGATCTGTCTTGCAATTTATTGGAAAAGCTGATGCATTACCATCGGCTCGTTGGGCACTGACCGAATTGACAATCGGCAAAATCAAAACAAGGGAGGATCGGCTAAATTAATTTGCAAGGAATCGGCAAAGTCAAATTGGGGAAATTTCTTCATTGATAATCAGATTTCTTACATAGAAGGAGCTGATTGCTCTCAAAAGGAATTGCTAGGGGTACATTGCCCTATCATCTACTACTCCTAGCTCTATCCTATCTAGGGGCCGCTGCTGCCCTCATCGTCGCCATCGCCGCTGTCGGCGCTGCTCCCGGCCGGCTCGTCGTCACTGCTGTAGCGACCACCGGCGGGACCTTCATCGTCCTCATCTTCTTCGCTAGCGTCGCCATAGTCGCTGTCGAAGTCGCTGATGTTGCCGGGCCAGGGGCAGAGACGCTTGGCCGGCGGTTCGTCGGAGGAGGTGTTGTCCTCCTCCTCTTCCTCTTCCTTCACCTCCTCGGCGGAGGAGAAACCGTCCCAGGAGAAGCCGTCGTCGTCGCTTTCCTCCTCCGATTGCCCAATGGCAAGGAAGCGAAGGTCGCTCTCCCCGTCCGTTAAGGACTGGTCGTCTTCGGACCAGACGAAGGAGTCGTGGGTCGACTCGTCCCCGTCGGCTATGGCGCGGCGGATGTTGGCCGCGTGGGCCTCCTGTGGGTCCCATTCAGGCGTCGGCTCGCGGGAGGTGGAGGATTGGGTGGAAAGACCCGATGAGGGAGAAGACGAAGAGGAAGACATGGCGGCAGAGGAGGGTTTTTGGAAGTGCTGATGCAGAGGGAGGAAGAGGAGAACTGTTCGATGTGGCCAAATAAAAGGGGGAATATATGGTTTAATGCCTAAGCAGTTCCCGAGGACGTGGTGCCAGAACCGTCAAGTCGTGCAGAGAAGTTGAAAAGGCGAGACGTCATCATGAAGAAAACTGCGACGGTTCTGCCATGACATGACCCTTCGAAGGAGACAGATGGTTTTGCAATTATCATTATCAAAACCAGGGGGCATGTGTTACCACCCGATTTTGGCCAAATCAGGAGATGGGCCGTAAGTGAAGATGGGCTTTGAAGGACGTACACGTGGAGCATCATCGAAGCGGCCTCACGCTAAGAGTTTGGGCTAAGTGGCCCGTGTATCTGTAATATAGTAGATCGTATTGTAATTTAGAATTAAGAGATAGAGTCTGGCCCGTGCACGGTTAGGTGCACGCCTCAATTAGAAAGTCCCTTGGACTATAAATATGTATCTAGGGTTATCGGAAAAGGAGGACAATCATCGTTCAACCAACACAAATCAGGCGCATCGCCACCCCTTTCTTCGAGGGTTTCTCCCGGGTAAGCACCATGCTGCCTAGATCGCATCTAGCGATCTAGGCGTATACGTTTATTCGTCAACCTTGTACTGCTCGTGCTGAAGCCTTGTTGATGGCGAGCAGTACTTATCCTTAGGTGTTTAGGGGCTTGCATTGATGCTTTCACGTGCATATCTGCGTGGCGATGCCGTCCCTCGAAACCTAGCTGCCCTTACGTCTATCCAGACGTAAGGACAACATCTTGCTTGTTCGTTACTTAGTAGATCCGATCCTTATAGTTGCTCCTTGCTCCGCAAGGATTAGTTTAATATCTGCATAGTTAGGCCTTACGCTGGGGTCGGAGGATCCGGTAGTGCGCTAGATGTTGTTCACCGTCCCTGCGAGGGATGTTCCGGGAATCGACGTTATGTTGGTTTTTAGGCCTCTCGTAGGGGTGGTTTGCATCATCTTCCGTAGCTGCTAGGCCCGATCACACGTAGGACGTTCCGGTTATGCGGTGAAAACCCTAAACTGTCGTGGATCGTTTTAGCTTTGTCCTGATCAAGCAGGATCCCCATGCCATTGTAAATCCAACGTGAAACATGGGGCGATCGGCTCCTTGAGCCGATCCACAGGGAAAGCTGAGAGCCGATAGGGCTCGTATTTAATGTTTACGTGTCTGCCATGCAGGAACAATCGAAGCACTAACACCTTCTGATCGGGTCTAGGTCAGGTGGCACGCCCTAGCAACAGACGTTGGCAGAAGATTTGCGGGACGACGCGAGTGCCAGGGATCCACTAAGCGGCCCTGGGAGCTTCCCGGCTCTTCGTGTTGCTCAGCCATTGCCCGTCGGTGGGTTTTGGAGGGTAACAGTTGGGTGAACAAATTACAGGTGGGCAATTGACAAATAAAGATTCAAGACATATCAACGATGATTACTATGTGATTTAATCAGGGCATTACGACAAAGTACATAGACCGCTATCCAGCATGCATCTATGCCTAAATAATCCACCTTCAGGTTATCATCCGAACCCCTTCCGGTATTAAGTTGTAAACAATAGATAATTGCATTAAGTATGGTGTGTAATGTAATCAACACAAATATCCTTAGACAAAGCATCAATGTTTTATCCCTAGTAGCAACACACATCCACAACCTTAGAACTTTCTGTCATGTCCCAGATTCAATGGAGGCATGAACCCACTATCGAGCATAATTACTCCCTCTTGGAGTTACAAGTATCAACTTGGCCAGAGCCTCTACTAGCAACGGCATGCAAGAACATAAACAACACATATATGATAGATTGATAATCAACTTAACATAATATTCTATATTCATCGGATCCCGCCAAACACAACATGTAGCATTACAAATAGATGATCTTGATCATGTTAGGCAGCTCACAAGATCTATAACAATGATAGCACAAGCGGAGAAGACAACCATCTAGCTACTGCTATGGACCCATAGTCCAAGGATGAACTACTCACGCATCAATCCGGAGGTGGGCATGATGATGTAGAGCCCCTCCGGTGATGATTCCCCTCTCGGCGGGTGCGGGAAGCGATCTCCTGAATCCCCGAGATGGGATTCGCGGCGGCGTCTGGAAGGTTTTCCGTATCGTGGCTCTCGGTACGGGGGTTTCGCGACGAAGGCTATTTGTAGGCGGAAGGGTAGGTCGGGGGCGTCACGAGGGGCCCACACAACGGCGCGGCCAAGGCCGCGCCGCCTAGTGTGTCGCCACCTCGTGGCCCCACTTCGTCTCCCCTTTCGGTCTTCTGGAAGCTTCGTGTAAAAATAGGCCCCTGGCGTTGATTTCGTCCAACTCGAGAATATTTCCTTACTAGGATTTCTGAAACCAAAAACAGCAACTGGCACTTCGGCATCTTGTTAATAGGTTAGTGCCGGAAAATGTATAATAATGCTGTAAAGTATGTATAAAACATTCAAGTATTGTAATAAAAGTAGCATGGAACCTAAGAAATTATAGATACGTTTGCGACGTATCAAGGTTCATGAACCTGATCATGATGATCAGAGTAGCGCAACATCGGAAATGGTTCCGTAAGCGGCCACGATGATCATGGCTCCCATGTCTACAAAGTGTTATAGTCATGGAGATCAAAGTACCTATTGAACCTTGTAGATGTGGTTTACTTTGTGATCAAATAAATGATTTGTGGACAAAGGATTGATTTTGAACAATGATAAACCAACTACATACAAAGAAGTTATGATGGGCCCTGACTCCGTTAAAATGGCTATGCGCCATGAAATCCAAGATAGGTGAATACTTTTTGAAAGTAAATGGATCTATAAAATTGATGGACTTGGATGGAATATCCTTGAAGAAGCTCGACTTGTCGAAAAGTTGTTTACGACAAAGTTCAAAGAGTTGACTACGATAAGATTAGATCTTCCGTAGCAATGCTTATAGTCTATGTGGATTATTCTAGTAATCGCTACATATTTCTTTTATGAGATATGATAGTAGGATGGCAGAAATACATTCCTTACCAGAAGTGTGTATGAAGGATGTATACTAGATACAAACCAAAGAGTTTTGCTAGTCCGTGGAATACTAGATAGGTATACAAACTTCAATTGGATGAAGTAAGTATCACGGAGTTGGAATCTTCACCGGATGAAATAATCAAAGAGTTTTGATTTCATCAGAAACGATGAAGATGCTTGCATTTGCAAGAAATTAAGTGGGAGCACTGAGACATAGTTATAATATTATATGTGGATGACATATCATTGATTATAAATGATGTAATTATATACTTGATGTGATTAAAAGGTTTCATTGAGAATTAACTTCAATGAAAGGATATGGACTGAAACATATTTAGTGTCAAGATCTATGAAGATAGATTGAAACACATAATAAGTTTAAGTCAAAGTACATAGAATGAATATTGAAGTAGTTCAATATAAAATATTAAGAAGGTGTTCTTTTCCATGTGAAGGTTTAACAAGACTTGAGTGTATTTGACACTCGATGAGTAAAAACACATGAGTGATTTTAGATCACGAATAATATGTACAAAATCAGATGTCCTGTGCTCTAAAGTGTTACGAGCATATACCAGAATGATTCATGTAATGATCATTGGACAACAGTAAGAATATCCCTGAGTGCTTTAGAAGAACCAAGGATATATATATAGTTTTTGTATGGGGTAATGACAAACAAATCGATGTAAGGTGTTGCACCGATATTAGTTTGGTCACATATAAAAATAAAATTTCAATCTCAATTAGGCTAAGTGTTGTTTAAAAGGTAGCACAATGAGCTAGAAGAAGTCTATGCTAGATTTAGATGAGTTCTAAATATTGTGACGGATTCTACAAACGAAGGCAGAGTATGTCATTGTTTTGACAATGACTGAGGATGTTAAGTCGAGGAGTTCTTTGAGAACTTGGTGTAGTTCCGATAGTGTCAGAACTTTGAAGCTATATTGTGTGTGACAATATTAGTGACATATTTCAGACCGCGGAATTAAGGTTCCACCAGAAGACTGAACATATATGATTAATGCCGACTCATTTGGAAAATGGATGATGCGTTAAGACGCAAATGAATTGCAAAATACATACGTTTCTGAGCGTGTCAGATCCGTTGACTAAAACCTCTCCCGTGAGCAAAACATGATAAGCACCAGAAGGCCAAGGTGTTATATCTTTACAAATGTAAACTAGATTATTGACTCTAGTGCAAGTGGGAGACTGTTGGAGATATGCCCAAGAGGCAATAATAAATTAGTTATTGTTATATCTTAGTGTTCATGATAAATGTTTACATCCCATGCTATAATTGTATTAACCGAAACATTGATACATGTGTGTTATGTAAACAACAAGGAGTCCCTAGTAAGCATCTTGTATAACTAGCTTGTTGATTAATAGATGAGCATGGTTTCGTGATCATGAACATTGGATGTTGTTAATAACAAGGTTATGTCATTGGGTGAATGATATAATGGACATTGTAGGGATTCGTTGCATAGAAAACAAAAATTTTCCTACCGCGAGAACGCAATCCAAGCCAAGATGCAATCTAGAAGACGGGAGCAACGAGGGGATGATCGAGACTCACCCTTGAAGATTTCCAAAGCCTATAAGAGTAGGCTCTTATTGCTGCGGTAGACGATCACTTGCCGCTTGCAAAGCGCGTAGAAGATCTTGATCACGGTGCCACAATCGGGCAGCACCTCCGTGCTCGGTCACACGTACGGTGTTGATGAAGACGACGTCCTCCTCCCCGTTCCAGCGGGCAGCGGTAGTAGATCCTCCTCGGAATCCCGACAGCACGACGGCGTGGTGGCGGTGGTGGTGGAGAACTCCGGCAGGGCTTCGCCTAAGCGTATGCGGGAGTTGTATGTGGAGGAGAGGTGCTAGGGTTTGGGGAGAGGGGGGCTTGGCCGGCCACAAAGGGGGCGGCCAAGGTTGTGGCTTGAAGTGGCCGGCCCCCTCCCCTTGTCCCTCTTTTTATAGGTGGAACCCCCAAGAGTTAGGCTACAAGTCTTCGAATAAGACCCCAACCCAATACTTGCCTAAGGTGGGAAACCTTCCCAAGGGGGGAATCCCACTCAAGGTGGGATTCCCACCCCTTCCTTGGGGGGTTGGCCGGCCACCCATGAGGAGCCCACCTGGGACTCCTCCCCCTTAGGGTTTGGCAGGCCATGCTAGGTGGAGTCCCTCCGGGACTCCACTTTCCATGGTGATTTCTTCCGGACTTTTCTAGAACCTTCTAGAACCTGCCATAAATGCACCGGATCATTTCCAAATTTGGAATATGACTTCCTATATATGAATCTTATTCTCCGGACCATTCCGGACCTCCTCGTGATGTCCTGGATCCCATCCGAGACTCCGAACAAAACTTCGAACTCCATTCCTTATTCCATATCTACTTAAACGACATCAAACCTTAAGTGTGTCACCCTACGGTTCGTGAACTATGTAGACATGGTTGAGAACTCTCTCCGACCAATAAACCAATAGCGGGATCTGGAGATCCATAATGGCTCCCACATATTCAACGATGACTTAGTGATCGAATGAACCATTTACATACGATACCAATTCCCTTTGTCACGCGATATTTTACTTGTCCGAGGTTTGATCATCGGTATCACTCTATACCTTGTTCAACCTCGTCTCTTGACAAGTACTCTTTACTCGTACCGTGGTATGTAGTCTCTTATGAACTTATTCATATGCTTGCAAGACATTAGACGACATTCCACCGAGAGGGCCCAGAGTATATCTATCCGTCATCGGGATGGACAAATCCCACTGTTGATCCATATGCCTCAACTCATACTTTCCGGATACTTAATCCCACCTTTATAACCACCCATTTACGCAGTGGCGTTTGATGTAATCAAAGTACCTTTCCGGTATAAGTGATTTACATGATCTCATGGTCATAAGGACTAGGTAACTATGTATCGAAAGCTTATAGCAAATAACTTAATGACGTGATCTTATGCTACGCTTAATTGGGTGTGTCCATTACATCATTCATATAATGATATAATCTTGTTATTAATAACATCCAATGTTCATGATTATGAAACTAATCATCTATTAATCAACAAGCTAGTTAAGAGGCTTACTAGGGACTCTTTGTTGTTTACATATCACACATGTATCAATGTTTCGGTTAATACAATTATAGCATGGTATGTAAACATTATCATAAACATAAAGATATATAATAACCATTTATTATTGCCTCTTGGGCATATCTCCAACAGTCTCCCACTTGCACTAGAGTCAATAATCTAGTTTACATATGTAAAGATATAACACCTTGGCCTTCTGGTGCTTTATGTTTTGCTCACGGGAGAGGTTTTAGTCAATGGTTCTGACACACTCAGAAATGTATGTATTTTGCAATTCATTTGCGTCTTCACGCATCACTCATTTTCCAAATGAGTCGGCATTAAATATGTTTGGTCTTCTGGTGGAACCTTAATTCCGCGGTCTGAAATATGTCACTAATATTGTCACACACAATATAGCTTCAAAGTTCTGACACTATCGGAACTACACCAAGTTCTCAAAGAACTTCTTGACTCAACATCCTCAATCATTGTCAAAACAATGACATATTCTGCCTTCTTTTGTAGAATCCGTCACAATATTTAGAACTCTTCTAAATCTAGCATTGTGCTACCTTTTAAACAACACTTAGCCTAATTGAGATTTGAAATTTATTTTTATATGTGACCAAACTAATATCGGTGCAACACTTTACAGCGATTTGTTTGTCATTACCCCATACAAAAATATATTTATATATCCTTGATTCTTCTAAAGTACTCAAGGATATTCTTACTGTCGTCCAATGATCATCACATGAATCATTCTGGTATATGCTCATAACACTTTAGAGCATAGGACATCTGATTATGTACATATTATACGTGATCTATAATCACTCATGTGTTTCAACTCATTAAGTGTCATATACACTCAAGTCTTGTTAATCCTTCACATGAAAAGAACACCTTCTTTATATTGAACTACTTCAATATTCATTCTATGTACTTTGACTTAAATTTATTATGTGTTTCAATCTATCTTCATAGATCTTGACACTAAATATGTTTCAGTCCATATCCTTTCATTGAAGCTAATTTTCAATGAAACCTTTTAATCAATTATATAATTACACTATTTATAATCAACGATATGTCAGCTACATAAAGTATTACAAATATGTCTCAGCGCTCCCACTTAATTTCTTGCAAATGCAAGCACCTTCATCGTTTCTGATGAAATCAAAAACTCTTTGACTATTTCATCCGGTGAAGATTCCAACTCCGCAATACTCACTTCATCCAATTGAAGTTCGTATTCTTATCTAGTATTCTACGGACTAGCAAAACTCTTGGTTGTATCTTGTATACACCTTTAATACACACTTCTGTTAAGTAATATATTTTGCTATCCTACTAGCATATCTCATAAAGAAATATGTAGTGATTACTAGAATAATCCACATAGACTATAAGCATTGCTACGGAAGATCTAATCTTATCGTAGTCAACTCTTTGAACTTTGTCGTAAACAACTTTTCGACAAATCGTGCTTATTCAAGGATATTGCATCCAAATCCATCAATTTTATAGATCCATTTACTTTCAAAAAATATTCATCTATCTTGGATTTCATGGCGCATAGCCATTTTAACGGAGTCAGGGCCCATCATAACTTCTTTGCATGTAGTTGGTTTATCATTGTTCAAAATCAATCCTTTGTCCACAAATCATTTATTTGATCACAAAGTAAACCAAACCTACAAGGTTCAATAGGTACTTCAATCTCCATGGCTAAAACACTTTGTAGTCATGGGAGCTATGATCGTCGTGGCCGCTTCCGGAACCATTTCCGATGCTGCGCTACTCTGATCATTATGCTCAGGTTCATAAACCTTATCGAGTTCTATTGTCCTCCCACTCAAATACTTCGTTAGAAACAATTTCTTGGAAATAAGTAAGAAACATTGACAAACACTTTTGTCTATGTTTCCATGGTGGAAGAATTCCCAATTAATTCTTTGGGATAACCAACAAAGACATTCATCCGATTTTGGTTGTAAACTTTATTTACCTTATGCTATGCATACCAAAATTTAAGAAATAACTATTAGGTTTCATACCCATGCCATAACTCGTATGGTGTCATTTCAACGGATCATGATGATGCTCTATTCAGTGTAAAAGCGGTAGTCTCTAAAGCATAATCCACAAAATTATAATGGCATCAATATTTTATCTCATCATTGATCCAACAAGATTTGGATACATCTCTCGGATACTCCATCATCACTATGATACTCCAAGAAATGTGAGTTGTAGAACAACTTCATAACTCTCTTAGATGTTCACTAAAACTCGTAATTCAAATATTTCCACTATGATCCAATCATAGATATTTGACTTTTTCTATTACGATGATTTCCACCTCATGCTGAAATTTATTTGAATCCTTTCAAAAGTTTCAAACTTCTTCCTTATCGAATATATACATATATACTCAATTCATTGTTGGAAGTTTTCATGAAGTAGAAGAATCTCCCGCACACAACTATGCCCAGTGAACCACATACATCATCATGTATTTTTCCACTAAGTTAGTTGCCCGTTCAACTCTTGGCCTATGAACGGTATTTTAGTCATTCTCTTTAGAAAAGATTTGCAAGCGTCAAACGATTCAAAAATCAAATGACTCCAAAAATCCATTTGCATGGAGTTCCTTCATGCGTTCCTCTCTAACATGACCTAAATGGCGGTTCCACAAATAAGTGGAATTCAAATCATTTGCCTTATGGCATTTTAGCGTCAGTGTTTATGTATGTGTGTTTTCACCATTAAGATTTATAATAACTTATCCATCGTACATGGAGTAATGTCATAATTTGAACAACTCATTGTTTTCATTTGACCAGAGCAAAATAACAATTATTAAGTTCTTTATTATAAATTCTAAGGGCTAGGTAGAATGCCAACGACAAACATAATAACACTTTATTATGTTCCAGATGTGCATTATTACCATATTCCTTATCAGTCACTTAGGCCATCGTATTCTTGTATTGCGTTGTATTGTATGACATCTCATACCAACCAATCTGGTACAAATACCCAAGAATTTCATTATGTGACAAAACAAGGAATACATCCATAACATGTATATCATGTATATACACCTGAGCTAGACTTTCTAGTCTTTTCTTTTCTTTCTGCCAAAATATCTTTTGTAGTTTCTCTTTTAGCTTTCCTCATTATTCAGAAAACACTTCACCTTCAATAACTTCTAGGTTTGTTGGTCAAATACCAATAACCTTGAGGTTCTTACTTTGAAGTTGATCATCATATGACAAGTGTTCCAGATTTCACTATTAGTAACTATGTAATATGATGAACAATTTCACTCATAATTTTATCCATCAATTCATGACGACTTTCCGAGACCATGTCTGTACATGCTAGGCTTGTAAAGTTTAACCTCAGTATTCGCGTGTGCAAATCTGACTTGCACCCGTTGTATGCACACATAGAATCTATACCTTAGTATTCGAAACTATGAGTCTTAGCAATGGTGCATACTAAGGACGATCACTTCATGGATATACGAATATCGTTAGTGCCCCAATAGTTGGAGGATTGGGACGCCTTGCGTCTTCAACCTTTGTACATTCCCATAAAACTTATGAGTTTATGTAGTCTCACCAAATTATATTCTATCACCTTGCAACAAGGTCTTAGATATCACATATATCTCATACCTTGATTATTTCTGAAAACTAAATTTTCAGCTCCTTACTTTTCAAACAGATTTGAACTTCAAGTTTCACGGAGACAAGATAACTTTAGGTACTAATTGAAACCATAGCTCTTTGAATCAACAATGTGAGGTTTACTAAAAGTTTGCAATAGGACTTAATCATTTCTTGATTCTTTAACAATACGGTACCAGTCCGTAAAGTTTATTTTCAGATTTTAACAGTATTTCTATCTCAATAACAAGACTAGCGTTTGGTAGAAAAACGGATGCCAATACTACAAATTAATTCAAAATACTACTCAGACTATGTTTATGATAATTAGTTCATGTTTTAATCTAATTACTAATGAACTCCCACTTAATACAACATCCCTCATAGTTGTTAAGTGGTACATGATCCACATCCACTACACCAAAACCGATCATCACGTGAGATGATGTAGCTTCAATGGTGAACATCAACATGTTGATCATATCATCCATATGACTCGTGTTCAACCTTTCGGTTTCCGTTGTCCCGAGGCCATGTCTGTACATGCTAGGCTCGTCAAGCAAACCCAAGTATTCCGCGTGTGCAACATGGCTTACACCCGTTGTATGTGAACGTTGAGTCTATCACATCCGATCATCACGAGATGCTTCGAAACGACGAACTATATCAACGGTGCATACGAGGGGAGAACACTTTATTATCTTGATATTAATGTGAGGGATCATCTTATAATGCTACCGTCGCGTTCTAAGCAAAATAAGATGCATAAAGGATTAACATCACATGCAATTCATATGTGATATGATATGGCCCTTTAGTCTTTGTGCCTTCGATCTTCATCTCCAAAGCACGGACATGATCTCCATCATCAACGGGCATGATCTCCATCATCGTCGGCGTAGCGTCAAGGTCCATGGCGCCGTCTTCATGGTTGTTCACCTCATGTAGCAACTATTACAACTACTTTGAAATACTACTCAACATGAAATTTAAAGACAACCATAAGGCTCCTGCCGGTTGCCACAATACAATAATGATCATCTCATACATATTCATCATCACATTATGGCCATATCACATCACCAAACCCTGCAAAAACAAGTTAGACGTCTCTAATTTGGTTTGCATATTTTACGTGGTTTAGGGTTTTCAAGTGAGATCTAATCTACCTACGAACATGAACCACAACGGTGATACTAGTGTTGTCAATAGAAGAGTAAATTGAATCTTCACTATAGTAGGAGAGACAGACACCCGCAAAGCCACTTATGCAATACAAGTTGCATGTCGAGCGTGGAGCAAATCTCATGAACGCGGTCATGTAAAGTTAGCCCGAGCCGCTTCATCCCACTATGCCACAAAGATGCAAAGTACTCAAGCTAAAGACAACATAAGCATCAACGCCCACAAAACCATTGTGTTCTACTCGTGCAACCATCTATGCATAGACACGGCTACGATACCGGGGATTCGTTGCATAGAAAACAAAAATTTTCCTACCGCGAGAACGCAATCCAAGCCAAGATGCAATCTAGAAGACGGGAGCAACGAGGGGATGATCGAGACTCACCCTTGAAGATTTCCAAAGCCTATAAGAGTAGGCTCTTATTGCTGCGGTAGACGATCACTTGCCGCTTGCAAGCGCGTAGAAGATCTTGATCACGGTGCCACAATCGGGCAGCACCTCCGTGCTCGGTCACACGTACGGTGTTGATGAAGACGACGTCCTCCTCCCCGTTCCAGCGGGCAGCGGAAGTAGTAGATCCTCCTCGGAATCCCGACAGCACGACGGCGTGGTGGCGGTGGTGGTGGAGAACTCCGGCAGGGCTTCGCCTAAGCGTATGCGGGAGTTGTATGTGGAGGAGAGGTGCTAAGGTTTGGGGAGAGGGGCTTGGCCGGCCACAAAGGGGCGGCCAAGGTTGTGGCTTGAAGTGGCCGGCCCCCTCCCCTTGTCCCTCTTTTTATAGGTGGAACCCCCAAGAGTTAGGCTACAAGTCTTCGAATAAGACCCCAACCCAATACTTGCCTAAGGTGGGAAACCTTCCCAAGGAGAATCCCACTCAAGGTGGGATTCCCACCCCTTCCTTGGGGGGTTGGCCGGCCAACCATGAGGAGCCCACCTGGGACTCCTCCCCCTTAGGGTTTGGCCGGCCATGCTAGGTGGAGTCCCTCCGGGACTCCACTTTCCATGGTGATTTCTTCCGGACTTTTCTAGAACCTTCTAGAACCTGCCATAAATGCACCGGATCATTTCCAAATTTGGAATATGACTTCCTATATATGAATCTTATTCTCCGGACCATTCCGGACCTCCTCGTGATGTCCTGGATCCCATCCGAGACTCCGAACAAAACTTCGAACTCCATTCCTTATTCCATATCTACTTAAACGACATCAAACCTTAAGTGTGTCACCCTACGGTTCGTGAACTATGTAGACATGGTTGAGAACTCTCTCCGACCAATAACCAATAGCGGGATCTGGAGATCCATAATGGCTCCCACATATTCAACGATGACTTAGTGATCGAATGAACCATTTACATACGATACCAATTCCCTTTGTCACGCGATATTTTACTTGTCCGAGGTTTGATCATCGGTATCACTCTATACCTTGTTCAACCTCGTCTCTTGACAAGTACTCTTTACTCGTACCGTGGTATGTAGTCTCTTATGAACTTATTCATATGCTTGCAAGACATTAGACGACATTCCACCGAGAGGGCCCAGAGTATATCTATCCGTCATCGGGATGGACAAATCCCACTGTTGATCCATATGCCTCAACTCATACTTTCCGGATACTTAATCCCACCTTTATAACCACCCATTTACGCAGTGGCGTTTGATGTAATCAAAGTACCTTTCCGGTATAAGTGATTTACATGATCTCATGGTCATAAGGACTAGGTAACTATGTATCGAAAGCTTATAGCAAATAACTTAATGACGTGATCTTATGCTACGCTTAATTGGGTGTGTCCATTACATCATTCATATAATGATATAATCTTGTTATTAATAACATCCAATGTTCATGATTATGAAACTAATCATCTATTAATCAACAAGCTAGTTAAGAGGCTTACTAGGGACTCTTTGTTGTTTACATATCACACATGTATCAATGTTTCGGTTAATACAATTATAGCATGGTATGTAAACATTATCATAAACATAAAGATATATAATAACCATTTATTATTGCCTCTTGGGCATATCTCCAACAGACATACACCCAAATAAGTGTAGTGAGATCAAGTCATTAAGTTCAACTTGCTATAAGCTTTTGATACATAGTTACCTAGTCCTTCGACCATGAGATCATGTAAATCACTTACACCGGAAGGGTACTTTGATTACATCAAACGCCATTGCGTAAATGGGTGGTTATAAAGATGGGATTAAGTATTCGGAAAGTATGAGTTGAGGCATATGGATCAAGAGTGGGATTTGTCCATCCCGATGACGGATAGATATACTCTGGGCCCTCTCGGTGGAATGTCGTCTAGCTTGCAAGCATGTGACTAGGTCACAAGAGATGACATACCACAGTACGAGTAAAGAGTACTTGTCGGTAACGAGGTTGAACTAGGTATGGAGATACCGATGATCGAACCTCGGACAAGTAAAGTATCGCGTGACAAAGGGAATGGTATCGTATGTAAATGGTTCAATCGATCACTAAGTTATCGTTGAATATGTGGGAGCATGGATCTCAGTCCCGCTATTGGTTATCGGAGAGGTCTCGACCATGTTTGCATAGTTCGAGAACGTGGTGTGGCGCTTAGGTTCGATGTCGCATAAGTAGATTTGGAATATGGTATGGAGACGAAGTTTGTTTGGAGTCTCGGATGGGATCAGGACATCACGAGGTCGAAATGGTCGGAGAATAAGATTCATATAAGGGAAGTTGATTTCTAGTTTTTGGAAAAGTTCGGGATTTTTCCGGTGAAAGACCGGGAAGGTTCTAGAAGGTTCCGGGGGTCCCACCAGTGGGCCCACGACCCTAGGAGGCCTAGCATGGGCCGAGGGGATGCACCCTAGCCTAATGGGCCAGGGGCACATGCCCCTCAAGGCCCAGGCCGGCCAACCCTAGGGTTTTCCCAAAACCCTAGGGGGATCAACTTGGGGGGGAAGAATTCCCCCTCCCCCCTTTGGCCGCCGGCCCTAGATGGGTTTGGGGCATTGGGGGGCCACCCAAACCGACCTCCCCCCCTATATAAAGAGGGGAGGGGGCAGGGGGGCGTTCACCCCATCAGACCTAGCTCTGGCCGCCCCCTCTCTCCTCCATAGTGTTGTACCGGCTTGGCGAAGCCCTGCAGCTTTCTCCTCCACCACCACCAAGCCGTCGTGCTGCTGTGATTCCGAGGGGATCTACCACACCTCCGCTGCCCGCTGGAACGGGGAGAGGACGGGCTTCATCGACACCGTACGCACGACCGAGTACGGAAGTGCTGCCGGATTGCAGCACAGGACGATCGACTACATCAACAACGAGATCTAATCTCGTAGGCTTTGGAATCTTCGAGGGTTAGTCTCACATACATCTCGTTGCTTCGATCTTGGTAGATTAGATCTTGCTTCTTCCTAGATTGGATCTTGGTTTTTGTTCATGTTCACGGTAGAAAATTTTTGTTTTCCATGCAACGAACCCATCAGTGGTATCAGAGATGGTTGCACGAGTAGAACACAATGGTTTTGTGGGCGTTGATGCTTTTGTTGTCTTTAGTTATGTGTACTTTGATCTTGCGGGATGGTGGGATGAAGCGGCCCGGGCTAACTTTACATGACCGCGTCTCATGAGACTTGCTCCACGCTTGACATGCAACTTGTATTGCATAAGTGGCTTTGCGGGTGTCTGTCTCTCTCACCATAGTTAAGATTCAATTTACTATTTCTATCGACAACACTAGTATCACCGTTGTGGTTCATGTTCGTAGGTAGATTGGATCTTACTCGAAAACCCTAAACCACGTAAAATATGCAAACCAAATTAGAGGCGTCTAACTTGTTTTTGCAGGGTTTGGTGATGTGATATGGCCATGATGTGATGATGATTATATTTGATGTATGAGATGTTCATTATTGTATTATGGCAACCGGCAGGAGCCTAATGGTTGTCTTTAAATTTGTTAAGACCTGCATGTCTATTCATCATGTAATAGCTTTATTTCAAGTAGTTGTTATAGTAGCTATAAGTGATGGACAACCATGAAGCGGCGCCATGGACCTTGGTGCAATGCTGGTGATGATGGAGATCATGCTCGTGTGCTTTGGAGATGGAGATCAAAAGCATAAGAAGAAAGGCCATATCATATCACATATTATGAATTGCATGTGATGTTAATCCTTTATGCATCTTATCTTGCTTAGATCGCGACGGTAGAATTATAAGATGATCCCTCACATTAATATCAAGATAATAAAGTGTTCTCCCCTCGTATGCACCGTTGCTACAGTTCGTCGTCTCGAAGCATCTCGTGATGATCGGATGTGATAGATTCTACGTTCACATACAATGGGTGTAAGCCATGTTGCACACGCGGAAATACTTGGGTTTGCTTGACGAGCCTAGCATGTACAGACATGGCCTCGGAACAACGGAAACCGAAAGGTTGAACACGAGTCATATGGATGATATGATCAACATGTTGATGTTCACCATTGAAGCTACATCATCTCACGTGATGATCGGTTTTGGTGTAGTGGATATGGATCGTGTGCCACTAAACAACTATGAGGGATGTTGTATTAAGTGGGAGTTCATTAGTAATTAGATTAAAACATGAACTAATTATCATGAACATAGTCTGAATAGTATTTTGAATTAAATTTGTAGAATTGGCATCCGTTATCTACCATGCACTAGTCTTGTAATTGAGATAGAAATACTGTTAAGTCTGACAAGTAACTTTACGGACTGGTACCGTATTGTTAAAGAATCAAGAAATAATTAAGTCCTATTGCAAACTTTTAGTAAACCTCACATTGCTGATTCAAAGAGCAATGGTTTCAATTAGTACCTAAAATCATCTTGTCTCCGTAAAACTTGAAGTTCAAATCCGTTTGAAAAGTAAGGAGCTGGAAATTTTGTTTTCAGAAATAAGCGAGGTATGAGATATATGTGATATCTAAGACCTTATTGCAAGATGATAGAATATAATCTAGTGAGACTACATAAACTCATAAGTTTTATGGGAATGTACGAAGGTTGAAGACGCCAGGCGTCCCAATCCTCCAACTAGTTGGGCACTAATGATATTCGCACATCCATGAAGTGATCGTCCTTAGTATGCACCATTGCTAAGACTCGTCGTTTCGAAGCATCACGTGATGATCGGGTGTTATAGATTCTACGTGTGCATACAACGGGTGCAAGTCAGATTTGCACATACGAGTACTAAGGTTAAACTTTACGAGCCTAGCATGTACAGACATGGTCTCGGAAAGTCGTCATGATTTGATGGATAAAAATTATGAGTGAAATTGTTCATCACATTAAAAGGTTACTAATAGTGAAATCTGGAACACTTGTCATGTGATGATCAACTTCAAAGTAAGAACCTCAAGGTTATTGGTATTTGACCAATGGACCTAGAAGTTATTGAAGGTGAAGTGTTTTCTGAGAATGAGGAAAGCTAAAAGAGAAACTACAAAAGATTTTTGGCAGAAAGAAAGAAAAGACTAGAAAGTCTAGCTCAGGTGTATATAGATGATATACATGTTATGAATGTATTCCTTGTTTTGGTCACACAATGAAATTCTTGGGTATTTGTACCATATTGGTTGGTATGAGGTGTCATACAAAACAACGCAATACAAGAATACAATGGCCTAAGTGACTGAAAAGGAATATGATAGGAATGCACGTCTGGAACAAAAATAAAGTGTTATTATGTTCGTCGTTGGCATTCTGTCTAGCCATTCAGATTTATAATAAAGAACTTTATAATTGTTGTTTTGTTCTGGTTAAATGAAAACAATGAGTTGTTCAAATTGTAACAGCATTCCATGTATGATGGATAAGTTATTATAAATCTTTATGGTGAAGCACACATGCATAACACTGACGCTAAAATGCCATAAGGCAAATGATGTGAATTCCACTTATTAGTGGAACCGCCATTTAGAAAGGAACGCATGAAGGAACTCCATGCAAATGGATTTTGGAGTCATTTGATTTTGAATCGTTTGGCGCTTGCAAATCTCTTCTAAAGAAAATGACTGAAATACCGTTCATAGGCCAAGAGTTGAACGGGCAACTAACTTAATGGAAACATACATGATGATGTATGTGGTTCACTGGGCATAGTTGTGTGCGGGAGATTCTTCTACTTCATGAAAACTTCCAACAATGAATTGAGTATATATATGTGGATATATTTATTCGATAAGGAAGAAGTTTGAAACATTTGAATGGATTCAAATAAATTTCAGCATGAAGTGGAAATCATCGTAATAGAAAAGTCAAATATCTATGATTGGATCATGGTGAAAATATTTGAATTACGAGTTTTAGCGAACATCTAAGAGAGTTATGAAATTGTTCTACAACCTCACGTTTCTTGAAGTATCATAGTGATGATGGAGTATCCGAGAGACGTATCCAAACTTGTTGGATTAATGATGAGATAAAATAAAATGATGCCATTATATTTTTGTGCATTATGCTTTAGAGACTACCGCCTTTACACTAAATAGAGCGCCATCATAATCCGTTGAAATGAGACCATACGAGTTATGGCATGGGTATAAACCCTGATAGTCCTTTCTTAAATTTTGGTATGCGTAGCATAAGTAAATGAGTTTACAACCAAAATCGGATGAATATCTTTGTTGGTTATCCCAGAGAATCAAATTGGGAATTCTTTCCACTATGAAGTAAAAGACAAAAGTGTTTGTTAATGTTACTTGCTTATTTCCAAGAAATTGTTTTCTAGCGAAGTATTTGAGTGGGAGGACAATGAAACTTGATAAGGTTCATGAACCTGAGCATGATGATCAGAGTAGCGCAGCATCGGAAATGGTTCCGGAAGCGGCCACGATGATCATGGCTCCCATGTCTACAAAGTGTTATAGTCATGGAGATCAAAGTACCTATTGAACCTTGTAGATGTGGTTTACTTTGTGATCAAATAAATGATTTGTGGACAAAGGATTGATTTTGAACAATGATAAACCAACTACATACAAAGAAGTTATGATGGGCCCTGACTCCGTTAAAATGGCTATGCGCCATGAAATCCAAGATAGGTGAATACTTTTTGAAAGTAAATGGATCTATAAAATTGATGGACTTGGATGGAATATCCTTTGAGAACTTGGTGTAGTTATCGAACTTTGAAGCTATATTGTGTGTGACAATATTAGTGACATATTTCAGACCGCGGAATTAAGGTTCCACCAGAAGACTGAACATATATGATTAATGCCGACTCATTTGGAAAATGAGTGATGCGTTGAGACGCAAATGAATTGCAAAATACATACGTTTCTGAGCGTGTCAGATCCGTTGACTGAAACCTCTCCCGTGAGCAAAACATGATAAGCACCAGAAGGCCAAGGTGTTATATCTTTACAAATGTAAACTAGATTATTGACTCTAGTGCAAGTGAGAGACTGTTGGAGATATGCCCAAGAGGCAATAATAAATTAGTTATTGTTATATCTTAGTGTTCATGATAAATGTTTACATCCCATGCTATAATTTTATTAACCGAAACATTGATACATGTGTGTTATGTAAACAACAAGGAGTCCCTAGTAAGCCTCTTGTATAACTAGCTTGTTGATTAATAGATGAGCATGGTTTCGTGATCATGAACATTGGATGTTGTTAATAACAAGGTTATGTCATTGGGTGAATGATATAATGGACATACACCCAAATAAGCGTAGCATGAGATCAAGTCATTAAGTTCAACTTGCTATAAGCTTTCGATACATAGTTACCTAGTCCTTCGACCATGAGATCATGTAAATCACTTACACCGGAAGGGTACTTTGATTACATCAAACGCCATTGCGTAAATGGGTGGTTATAAAGATGGGATTAAGTATTCGGAAAGTATGAGTTGAGGCATATGGATCAAGAGTGGGATTTGTCCATCCCGATGACGGATAGATATACTCTGGGCCCTCTCGGTGGAATGTCGTATAATTAGCTTGCAAGCATGTGACTAGGTCACAAGAGATGACATACCACGGTACGAGTAAAGAGTACTTGTCGGTAACGAGGTTGAACTAGGTATGGAGATACCGATGATCGAACCTCGGACAAGTAAAGTATCACGTGACAAAGGGAATCGGTATCGTATGTAAATGGTTCAATCGATCACTAAGTTATCGTTGAATATGTGGCAGCCATTATGGATCTCCAGATCCCGCTTGGTTATTGCTCGGAGAGGAGTCTCGACCATGTACATAGTTCGCGAACGTAGGGTGACGCGCTTAAGGTTCGATGTCGCATAAGTAGATTTGGAATATGGTATGGAGACGAAGTTTGTTCGGAGTCTCGGATGGGATCCAGGACATCACGAGGAGGTCCGGAATGGTCGGAGAATAAGATTCATATAAGGAAAGTTGATTTCTAGGTTTCGGAAAAGTTCGGGATTTTTCGGTGAAAGACCGGGAAGGTTCTAGAAGGTTCCGGGGGTCCCACCAGTGGGCCCACGACCCTAGGAGGCCTAGCATGGGCCAAGGGGATGCACCCTAGCCTAATGGGCCAGGGGCACATGCCCCTCAAGGCCCAGGCCGGCCAACCCTAGGGTTTTCCCCAAAACCCTAGGGGGGGTCAACTTGGGGGGGAAGAATTCCCTCTCCCCCCTTTGGCCGCCGCCCCTAATGGGGGGCATTGGGGGCCACCCAAACCGACCTCCCCCTATATAAAGAGGGGAGGGGGCAGGGCGTTCACCCCATCAGACCTAGCTACGGCCGCCCCATCTCTCCTCCATAGTCTTTGTACCGGCTTGGCGATGCCTGCGGCTTTCTCCTCCTCCATCACCACCTCCAAGCCATCGTGCTGCTGTGATTCCGAGGGGATCTACCACACCTCCGCTGCCCGCTGGAACGGTGAGAGGACGGCTTCATCGACACCGTACGCACGACCGAGTACGGAAGTGCTGCCGGATTGCAGCACGGGACGATCGACTACATCAACAACGAGATCTAATCTCGTAGGCTTTGGAATCTTCGAGGGTTAGTCTCACATACATCTCGTTGCTTCGATCTTGGTAGATTAGATCTTGCTTCTTCCTAGATTGGATCTTGGTTTTTGTTCATGTTCACGGTAGAAATTTTTGTTTTCCATGCAACGAACCCATCAGTTTGCTCCGGCACAAGCTAACATGTCTGTACAATGACCAAAAGTTGACCCTGGACAAGATGATTTCCATCGCGAGCACTCACACTGCCGCCGATGACGACGCAGGCGGAGAACTTGCGTCCACAGCCATACACCTGCATATCCAAAAGAAGACCCGTGACGGCAATAACAACAACAAGCAGAAGAATCCCCCGAAGAACAGGAGAGCGGCGAATCCGACATGGTTGCCATGACGTTTTAGCATGGCGCTCAAGGAGGCGGAAGAGACCGCGGCCATGGTGGCGGAGCCGGCAGGGGCCATCATCACGCTGACGAGGTCACCGTCGCTGGGTTCCGCGCTCCCCAAACCTACGAAGAGTACATGGACATGCCATGTATATCCCACATTGATCCGGCTACAGGCAAGTCCTCCCACACCAATCGCAACTGCAAGTGGGTCAACGATCTCAAGACAGACCCAGAAGCAGGATACTAACGTGCTAGGAAGCACCGCCCGCGTGGCAAAGGAGGCAAGGGCAAGAACAAGGACAAGGACGAGGATAGCTCCGAAGAAAATGGACGAGGATGGAGCTTCGCCAGAACCAAAAGAGGGTGCCATAGCTAATACCTCCAACCCATTTGTGAAGAAAAGCGCTTGTGCATATCACACCGTCCTCGGAACTCCAACAGTTCAGGCAAAGAAATCCGCCCTCAGACCCTGAACGCCACGCTTCCGGCTGTGCCGCAGTATGTCTGGTGGCCGGAAACTCCCTGCACATTTGACAGATCCGATCATCCGGGCGTCATCCCTAAGGAGTGCTACACTTTGGTTGTTTGTCCCTGCATCAACGGGTATGACTTCTCCAAGTGCCTCGTGGACGGCGGAGGTAGCCTAAACATCATGTACCTGGAGACTCTAGAGAGGACGAACCTTACCAAGGAAAAGTTCAAGCGTAGCACCACGGAGTTACATGGTGTGGTTCCGGGTAAAAAGGAAAACTCCCTAGGCAGCATCAAACTTCCCGTGGCCTTCGGCGATGTTAACAATTTCCGCGAAGAGATGCTCACGTTCGAGGTTGTGTCTTTCAAAAGCTCCTATCATGTAATTTTTGGCAGGCCCACCTACCACAAGTTTCATGCAAGGGCGTGCTACATCTACAATAAGCTAAAGATTCCGGGTCCTAAAGGTATGATTACCGTATCCGGAGACTACAAGAAAGCTCGAGACTGCGAGGAGGGCGAAGCCGCCTTTGCAGAATCCGTCATATCTGGAGAGGAGCTGCAAGGCTACAGAGCCGCGGTGGATCCGACTGAGATGCACACCACCAAGAAGCAGATCTCCGACCAGAAGACCTTTGTAACATCCCAAATTTTCAAACAAAGAAGAAAATGAATTTCCTTTTTCCAAAAATGAGAACCAACAAAAACTTTTATTACATCATGTGCTATGCTTAGTGCTCATACCTAATCCTTGTGTTATTGCCATGATTGTTTATTTATTGCATTGAACATATTTCCAAAACCCTAAACCCTAACCTTCTCAAAACCAAATAGGATCAAATATGATGCCCTCAAGTCCTTAGTTGTACTCAGTTTTCCCCAGCCCCTTAGTTTTTCCTCAGTTTTCCCCTCCTCTAGTTTGGAAGACGCACAAGTGCTGGAACGGCCGGTAGCCGTCAGGTCAGAGGCCTTGACCGTTAGTCTGACCGGGTGGGGCCGCAGAGGGGCAGCTCCTCCCTGACCGTCTCGTGCTGACGGGTAGGGTCAGGAGACACGTCGGAGCAGCCATCCATCTATCGCTGACGTGTGGGCCGTTTTATTTCATGATTTTATACACGGTGCTGCCAATGACAAATGGGGCCGCTCTATGGGGCTGCCGCAGCCAATGACCAGTGGGGTCGTATATTTTTCAGGAAAAGACATATATTGCCGCTCTATGGGGCTGCCGCAGCCAATGACCAGTGGGGTCGTCTATTTATTTAGAGAAAAGCATATATTGCAGCTCGGTGGGGCCTCCGCAGCCAATGACCAGTGGGGTCGTCTATTTTTCAGGAAAAGACATATATTGCCGCTCTGTGGGGCTGCCGCGCCAATGACCAGTGGGGTCGTCTATTTATTTAGAGAAAAGCATATATTGCAGCTCGGTGGGGCCTCCGCAGCCAATGACCAGTGGGGTCGTATATTTTTCAGGAAAAGACATATATTGCCGCTCTGTGGGGCTGCCGCAGCCAATGACCAGTGGGGTCGTCTATTTATTTAGAGAAAATCATATATTGCCGCTCGGTGGGGCCTCCGCAGCCAATGACCAGTGGGGTCGTCTATTTTTCAGGAAAAGACATATATTGCCGCTCTGTGGGGCTGCCGCAGCCAATGACCAGTGGGGTCGTGTATTTATTTAGAGAATATCATAGAGAGAAGCAACAAGTTCGCTAATTAATTATTCTTATAAGCTAGACCCATCATTAGTCACCGGAGAACCGCTGGCAGCTCGTTCCCCACCGTCGGACGGAGCAGCCATCGCCGGAGCTCGTTCCCCACCGTCGGACGGAGCAGCCATCGCCGGCGCCTCGTCGCCCCGCCGGCTCTGTCCCCCGGCGGCGTCGGACGGACTGCGGCGCTGCACGTCAACCACGGCTCCAGCACTTGTTTCGTCCGCACGCATTGTACCCACCGCAGGAAAGTCCGCCGCAAGCAGATCCGCCGCCCACGACGACCGGGATTTGTTCCGCGCACCAATTGGTAGTATAGCTTGGTAAGACCTCCGCTTCTGCCTCCCCCGCCCCCTAATCGATTCGGTTCCCGTAATTTATTGGAGTTTGCAGGTGCGAAATAGTCCTCAATGTCTGGTCGTAGCGGGTACACCGGCGAGGGTGGGGATTCGATCATGTCGTGGCCACGTTCTGCTTCTCCTACCTCGTCGGAAGTGCAGGTATCTAGCTTCAGCTCTCTGTACTAACATTGATTTTGAAGTGCCGCCATGGCCTGTTGGAGTGATTTCAGTTGTTCTTTTTTCCATTATTGTTACAGTTAGCCAGGCAAGCCGATGATCCATGGTACATTGCATACCAAGATGAATCAACCCAGTGGTGTAGCCAGAGGATGGATTTGGAGGAGAAGGTGGCCAATTTAGGTGATGAATTGGCCCGTAAAAACCTGATGATATTCGAGCTGAAGCGTATTGTGGAGGAAGAAAAGAAGAATTCAGAGCTTATTCGCAAGGAGAAGTTGAGAGTTGAGACAGATCTTGCCGTATTTGATCAAGTGGTAGAAAATCTAGAACATGAACTTCAAGTGATGGGAGAGGAGAAAAGTAGATTCATCTGGGCAGTTTTATTAGGTGTCATCCCTGTCCTAGCAGTTATGTGGTTCTGGTAGACGATTTAGTATAGAATTGTTATTCAGTAGATGGCTCTAACCACTGTATTTTGTTGTGGCTCTAAGCACTGTATTTTGGCGTACAATTCAAATCATGTAGATGGCTCTAACCACTGTATTTTGGCGTACAATCCCAAAAGTGAAAGCATGTACCAGCCTCTCGAATCAAATACATATCAAAATCTTCCCAATCAAGTTGGGATAGAATTCAAATCATACATACTGATGTACATGGACACATCAAGAACGTGGAGAAGCTCTTTTTGAGACGGACGTAGTAGTTCGAACAATTTTATCCCAATTGGAAATTGAAAAATACAAATTTATCATAATTTATCCCAATTTGCGGCGTCGAACACGGCCGCGCACCGATGGGCAAGAAAGGCCGGGACGACGGGCGGCTGAGGGGTGGTCATCTGCGCCATCCGCCGTTGAAGCGATGTTGTAGGCGATGGCTTCAATGTTCGTGGCATCGATGACCACTGTCGGAACCGCCGCTGTCTTGGTGTACTTCATCAGCGACGGATCTGCGGAGGGCTGGATCGGCGGCTTTGCAGCGCGGTTGTAGACGATGGCTTCAATCGTCTTGGCATCGATTCGCACTCTCGGAACCGCCGGTGTCTTGGTGTCCTTCATCAGCAACGGATCTGAGGAGGGCAACGGAAGTGAGACATCAACAGGCTCCGACATTGAATGCTGGATCTGCGCCGTCGAAGCGATGTTGTAGGCGATGGCTTCAATGTTCGTGGCATCGATGACCACTGTCGGCACCGCCGCCGTCTTGGTGTCCTTCATCAGCAACGGATCTGAGGAGGGCAACAGAAGTGAGACATCAACAGGCTCCGACATTGAATGCTGGATCTGCGCCGTCGAAGCGATGTTGTAGGAGATGGCTTCAATGATCTGCCGCCGTCTTGGTGCTCTTCATCATTCAACAGATCTGAGAAGAGAAACGAAAGTGAGACAGAGAGAGACATTTCAACTATTTCTGAGGGTTAGATCCTCACCGGCACTCTTAGATCCACGCCGCCGCACGGTTAGATCCGCGCCGCCGCACGCCGCCGCACGCACGGTTAGATCCGCGCCGCCGCGACCGCCGGAGTAAGAGAGGAAATAGGAGAGAGGAAGATGCGACTGGAATATGCGACTGCCAGGGTTGGTAGGTATGTGCTCTGCTCTTGTCTCCGTATGCGTCCATCGTGGTAGAGAGAGATATACAGGCCGTCCGATCATAAATGATCGAACGGTGCAAGCGTTCGTTGAGCTTTCAACCAACCAAGATCCGTGTGACATACATCTCGACCAATCAGAGATCAGCCAGTGAGTACAAGTGAGGAAAACTGAGTAGAACTAAGAGGGGGAAAAGTGAGGAAATGTTTATCGAAAGGGCAAAACTGAGTAGGAATGAGTAAAACAAGTGGGCCCGGAGGGGGAAACTGAGTAACACTAAGTAAAACAGGGGCACCCAAATAATAAAGGGACTAAGGGAAATTGAAGCTTTTGGCATAAAAATTGTAAAATTGTGTTATTTGAACAATATATTACATTTTGGCCGACGTGATATTGTTTGCAATACAAAGATACACAAGTGTGACGAATTTGGACTCATTTGGACGAAGTTTGTAAGCATAGTGGGTATTTGGGAGGTGTATTGAGCAGAAAGCCCTGCATCTTCATAGCTAGTAGCTCATGGACTAGGAAGTGGTTTTGAAGCTTTTGGCATAAAAACTTCATATCTCTATATTTCCTTTTCCATTATTATTTCTCTAGGTTGTAGGTAACATAACAAGACTCCATGGGAAGGTTCCACCATGTTTTGAATTATTTTGAATAAAACCCTAAACCCTAAAACCCTTAAACCCTTAAACCCTAAAACCCTAAACCCTAGAGAAAATGATAAATTTGGCTTAAATGTGGCATACAAATTGTTCATACAAATTCAAATTGTTGAACACAAAGGCATCCCCAATACAAAAACCCTTATTCAAATTCAAATTGTTCATACAAATTCAAATTTTTCAACACAAAGGCATCCCCAATACAAAGGGAACCCCAATACAAATTGTTCAACACAAAGGGAACCCCAATACAAAGGGAACCCCAATACAAATTGTTCATACAAATACAAATTAGTTGTTCAGAATAAAATCTTTCTCTTGCTCCTGGTGTGACTCGCTGGGGCCACCACCTTACTCCGGGTAACCCTACCAGGGATATTACCGGTGTCTACCTTCCTTTTGCCCTCTTTCTTGTTCTTCTTCTTCTGCGAAGCTTGTGCTTTTTCTTCTTGAATATGCTCTTCGAAGTTAGCAGCCATCTGGGCAAAGGAAGTGTCGTAGCAATCTCGATCATACTGTTCCTTCTCCTCTGGACTCATCGGTAGAAGCCATTCTACATCCATCTGTTCCCTCTGCTCTCGATCCATCGGTTCAATCTCCTCATGTTCAATTGCTGCTTCAATCTCCTCATGTTGAACTGCTGCTTCAATCTCCTCATGTTGAACTGCTGCTTCAATCTCCTCATGTTGAACTGCTGCTTCAATCTCCTCATGTTGAACTGCTGCTTCAATCTCCTCAAGTTGAATTGCTGCTTCATTCTCCTCTGCATTTGCTGCTCCCGCCTGATCTTCCATTCCAAAAGCTGGGTCAACTCCATTTTTACAAAGCCTAGCAATGTGTCCAGGGATTCCACAACGTTTGCACTTACGTTTTCGAATCGGTGCACCACCCTCTGCACTAGCTCTGATCCTATTCTTCCTCGGCCTACCTGCCGGTCTAGTCAATACTGGAGAGTACAGTTTGAAGCCTGGATCGACTTTCATCCATTGGTCTTTTCCCAACAAGGTAGGAACATTCATAGCATATGCAGCCCTAAATTTGGCAACAGAGAAATACTCTGACACATACTGATCAACTTCACCATCTTCACCCCCTATAACACTCATGAAAAACAATGCGTGTATGCAGGGTATCCCACGGATCTGCCATCCCCTACAATGGCATGTCCTATCAACCAAACTCACTGGATACCTCCACTGCCTGTTTTTACTGTCAGTGTAGGTTACCTCAGCCTCCATTCCTTTTCTGACGCATTGCATCCTCAATTGTTTTGCCCTGTCATGCAAAGACTTAATCAAAGATGGGAGCATGAGATGGCCAGCATATTTTGTGGATGCAATTCTTTGACGCAGATCAATCTTTATCATGATCATCTGCCTAATCTTATCAAATATTTGCCACAGCATAAGCCCTTTCAATGACTTGACCTTTGAGTTGAAACTCTCCGCAAGGTTACTTGTTACATAGTCTACCTTGCAAATTTCATTGAATTGGCTTCTTGACCACACCCTACCATGATGTTCATCCAAGTACTCCTTCACCCCAGGTTTTTGTTTATACAACACATCCAAATGAAACATATGCTTCCTAGAGCTGCATGTGTATGAAGCTGGCCATAGGTTGTCAGTAAAAACTTTACCCTTGAATTTCTTTGTAAAATTCTGTACCAAGTGTCGCATACATTCCCTATGCTCCACTCCAGGGAATACTGCTTCTACCGCACTCTCCAAACCTTTGCAAGCGTCTGTGTGGATAACAAGTCCTGGTGGATGACCTATAAGGTCGCGCAAATTCTGCAGAAACCAAGTCCAACTTTCCTCTGACTCAACCTCCAAAACTCCATAAGCAACAGGGAACATCCAATTATGTCCATCAACTGCAGTAGCAGCAACTAGCTGTCCTTTAAACCTGCCATGAAGAGCTGATGCATCCACGGCCAAATAAGGCCTGCAACCGTCCAAAAAGCCTTTCCAGCAAGCTTTGAAACAAACAAAAGCCCTTCTAAAACATTCCTTGTGCATTACCTTCCCGCTTTTCAATTTGTAGGGAACTGTATGCTTGTCTATTGCTACAACACTGCCTGGACTAGCCATCTCCACTTCAGCTTTGAAAGTGTAAAGCAACTGAAAGCTTTCATTCCATGGACCATTGATCTTGTCAAGAGCCATTTCCTTTGCATAGAACATCCTCATGTAAGGTACTTTCATCCCTTTATACTTCTCAGCCACCTTTTTCTGGAGTGCTGTTGGACCAAGTGAAGGAGTTTCTCTCAGCCAATCTAGGATTATATCTGCCAACCACCTAGTCTTCGCTAGCTTTGTTTTCAGGTCTGGCTCTCCCCCTAGAGGTGGACACCTATGGATCTCCTTATTATTCTTTATCTGAAACATAATGATAAGGGATGTCAGTAATAGATAACAAATTTTACACCGTGATCTAAATACACAACTGGTTGGCGTAGTACCTGAACCAAGCTGCTTCTGCGCATTGTGGATGCATGCAGCCTAAACCTACACCTTGGGTATGGGCATTTAATTGTGAACCTACCTGGCTCACTTTTAATAACCTCATAATTATTCTTAGTGAGAATGTGATATGTAGTAATTGCATTACGACAGTCCATCATCGTTTGAAACACGGTGCCTTTTGCAAGCTGAGGATCCTCCCTGTTCCACTCAATTGTTGGCAAGTCTTCACCTTCGTAATCGGCTAAAACGAGGCTGTCATCGTTCTCATTCTTCTCTTCATCATCAGTCTCATCAAATCTGGCACCAAAAGCAATATCTTCCATGTATTGATCCTCCATTGCCTGCTTACTGCATCGATCTACCAATTCAGGAAACATTAACTCATCCTCATCATCTTCAGGAGACTGATCCCCAATCTCTGCATCGTCCTCCACATTGACCACAGGAACGATCTGGCTACCACTCGCACTGGGGACAGATGGTGCTGCTGTGGACCTACAAGGAGCGCCGCGGCGCACACTATTAGCAGAGGCAGCAGCAGTAGAGAGACATGATGCCCGACCACCTGATGATGCCCCAACACCAGATGATGTCTGGCCCCTGTCCACATGGATACGAATTTTTCCGAAACGGCAAGAAGCATTCAAAGCAAAAAGAATTCCCAGATCGTCATCGGAAATTAGTGGAACAAATCTTCGCTCCGTGCTGTTGAAATATTCGGAATGAACTGCATCGCGAGGGCTCCAGGGGTACTTATCGCAGATGTTAGCTTTCAAATCCCTCAACGAGATGGTGGTTGCAACCACCGCAGGGAAGTTAAACCCATTGGTACTGCGTTTAGAATCACGCGTAAAGCTAGAATCCAGCCTAACCACCAGCCGAAAAGCCAGCGCTGGATCAATCCTATTCGAAAAGCAACGCAGTTAGTTGAGCAACAACGATTCGCGCTCAAAAACTGCCTACTGTTAATTCACAAGGCAGACGATGCTTACCCAGATGGAATCCATGCGTTAGATCCCTCCGATTCCCAATCTTCTCCAAGGCTGACGGGAAGAGGCGGCACACCAGACGGATATACAAACTCTACCGCGACAGGGGTAGATCTAGATCTGGTGGAGGCGGATCCCTCTCCGCCTCCCGGGGGTGGTGGTGGGGGAGGGGGCGGCTCGGCGGCGGACGACGCCATAAGTTAGGTGGGCAGGACGGCGTGGCGGCGGAGGGGCGGTGTGTGAGCTCCTCCAGTCTCGGGCGGAGGGGCGGTGTGTGAGCTCCTCCAGTCAACAGTCAACACAGTTCGAAAGCAACGGTAAATTCACGGCTCCCTATCCGTCACCGGTAACGGTCAAGGCCTCTGACCAGACGGCAACCCTCCCGTCCGAGCGCCTGCGAGGGGTTTCAAACTAGAGGGAGGGGAAAACTGAGGAAAAGTTAAGCGGCTGGGGAAAACTGAGTACAACTAACGAAGCAGGGGCACGAAAATAGAAATCCCTTAAATCAAAGGGAAACAAATAAGAAAAAAAAAGAAAATACAAATATCCTCACATATGAGCCTATGACTATATTTGAAAATTAGGTCTAGGACATGATCTACCTTTGCTAGATGGTTTGAAAATATTAAGAAACCCTACCTAGTACTTGATAACGCGTGAAGCACACGTCCGTTGGGAACCCCAAGTGGAAGGTGTGATGCGTATAGAAGCAAGTTTCCTCAGTATGAAACCAAGGTTTATCGAACCAGTAGGAGTCAAGGGCCACGTGAAGGTTGTTGGTGAAGGAGTGTAGTGCGGCGCAACACCAGGGATTCCGGCGCCAACGTGGAACCTGCACAACACAATCAAAATACTTTTCCCCAACGTAACAGTGAGGTTATCAATCTCACCGGCTTGCTAAAAACAAAGGATTAAACGTATGGTGTGGAGAATGATGTTTGTTTGCGAAGAACAACAAAGAACAGAGATTGCAGTAGATTGTATTTCAGATGTAAAAGAATGGACCGGGGTCCACAGTTCACTAGTGGTGTCTCTCCAATAAGATAAATAGCATGGGTGAACAAATTACAGGTGGGCAATTGACAAATAAAGATTTAATACATATCATGATGATCACTATGAGATTTAATCAGGGCATTACGACAAAGAACATACACCGCCATCCAGCATGCTATGCCTAAATAGTCCACCTTCAGGTTAGCATCCGCACCCCTTCCAGTATTAAGTTGCAAACAACAGACAATTGCATTAAGTATGGTGCGTAATGTAATCAACACAAATATCCTTAGACAAAGCATTGATGTTTTATCCCTAGTAGCAACAGCACATCCACAACCTCAGAACTTTGTCACTGTCCCAGATTCAATGGAGGCATGAACCCACTATCGAGCATAAATACTCCCTCTTGGAGTTACAAGTATCAACTTGGCCGAGCCTCTACTAGCAACGGAGAGCATGCAAGAACATAAACAACACATATATGATAGATCAATAATCAACTTGACATAGTATTCCATATTCATCGGATCCCACCAAACACAACATGTAGCATTACAAATAGATGATCTTGATCATGTTAGGCAGCTCACAAGATCTAAACATGATAGCACAAGAGGAGAAGACAACCAACTAGCTACTGCTATGGACCCATAGTCCAAGGATGAACTACTCACGCATCAACCCGGAGGTGGGCATGGTGATGTAGAGCCCTCCGGTGATGATTCCCCTCTCCGGCAGGGTGCCGGTGGCGATCTCCTGAATCCCCCGAGATGGGATTGGCGGCGGCGGTGTCTGGAAGTATTTCCGTATCGTGGCTCTCGGTAATAGGGTTTTCGCGACGGAGAGTGTAAGTAGGCGGAAGGGCAACGCAGGGGGGCGCCCGAGGGGCCCACACCATAGGGCGGCGCGGGACCCTCCATGGTCGCGGCGCCTTGTGGTGTCGCCACCTCGTGGCCCCACTTCGTATCCCCCCCGGTCTTCTAGAAGCTCCGTGGAAAAATAAGACCCTGGGCGTTGATTTCGTCCAATTCCGAGAATATTTCCTTTGTAGGATTTCTGAAACCAAAAACAGCAGAAAACAGCAACGGGCTCTTGTTAATAGGTTAGTGTCGGAAAATGCATAAAAATGATGTAAAGTATGTATAAAACATGTGAGTATTGTCATAAAAGTAGCATGGAACATAAGAAATTATAGATACGTTAGAGACGTATCAAGCATCCCCAAGCTTAGTTCCTACTCGCCCTCGAGTAGGTAAACGATAACAACAATAATTTCTAAAGTGACATGCTACCAACATAATCTTGATCAACATTATTGTAAAGCATATGAAATGAATGGAGTGATTCAAAGCAATAGATTGCTAACAAAGAGATAATGACTAAACAACTGAATCATATAGCAAAACTTTTCATGAATAGTACTTTCAAGACAAGTATCAAAAAGACTTGCATAAGAGCTAACTCATAAAGCAATAGATTCAAAGTAGAAGGCATTGAAGCAACACAAAGGATGATTAAGTTTCAGCAATTGCTTTCAACTTGTAACATGTATATCTCATGGATATTTGTCAACATAGAGTAATATAACAAGTGCAATAAGTAAACATGTAAGAATAAATGCACACAGTTAACACAAGTGTTTGCTTCTAAGATAGAAAGAAGTAGGTAGAATGACTCATCATAAAGTAAAAGAAAGGCCCTTCGCAGAGGGAAGCATGGATTACTATTTTTTTGCTAGAGCTTTTATTTTGAAAACATAGAAACAATTTTGTCAACGGTAGTAATAATTCATATGTGTTATGCATAATACTTCCTACAAGTTGCAAGCCTCATGCATCGAATACCAATAGTGCTCGCACCTTGTCCTAATTAGCTTGGATTTTCATGGATTATCATTGCATAACATATGTTTCAACCAAGTGTCACAAAGGGGTACCTCTATGCCGCCTGTACAAAGGTCCAAGGAGATAAATCGCATTTGATTTCTCGTTTTTGAATAATCTCAACTTAGGACATCCATACCGGGACAACATAGAAAACAGATAATGGACTCCTCTTTAATGCATAAGCATTCAACAACAGATAATATTCTCATAAGAGATTGAGGATGAATGTCCAAACTGAAACTTCCACCATGATACATGGCTTTGGTTAGCGGCCCAATGTTCTTCTCTAACATATGCATACTCAAATCATTTGATCATGATAAATCACCCTTACTTCAGACAAGACGAACATGCATAGCAACTCACATGATATTCAACAAAGGTGTAAAAGTTGATGGCATCCCCAGAAACATGGTTACCGCTCAACAAGCAACTTATAAGAACTAAGATACATAGCTACATATTCATCACCACAATAGTTTTTAAGCTATTTTCCCATGAGCTATATATTGCAAAGACAAAGGAATGAAATTTTAAAGGTAGCACTCAAGTAATTTACTTTGGAATGGCAGAAAAATACCACATAGTAGGTAGATATGGTGGACACAAATGGCATGGGTTTTTGCTCAAGGTGTTTGGATGCACGAGAAGCATTTCCTCTCAGTACAAGGCTTTGGCTAGCAAGGTTGTTTGAAGCAAACACAAGTATGAACAGGTACAGCAAAACTTACACAAGAACATATTGCAAGCATTATAAGAATCTACACTTTCTTCCTTGTTGTTCAAACACTTTTACCAGAAAATATCTAGACCTTAGAGAGACCAATCATGCAAACCAAATTTCAACAAGCTCTACGGTAGTTCTCCACTAATAGATTAAACTACATGATGCAAGAGCTTAAACATGATCTATGAGAGCTCAAAACAATTGCCAAGTATCAAGTTATTCAAAACCATATGAAGCATTTTCTGATTCCAACCAAATAGCAATTAACGAAGCAATTTTCAGCCTTCGCCATGAACATTAAAGCATAACTAAGAACACAAGTGTTCAATATGAAAAAGCGGAGCGTAATATCTCCAATACAAGGATTGTGGGATCCAACTTTATTCAAACCAAAACAAAAACAAAAGCAAACAGACGCTCCAAGTAAAGAACATAAGATGTGATGGAATAAAAATATAGTTTCACTAGAAGTGACTGATAAGTTGTCGATGAAGAAGGGATGCCTTGGGCATCCCTTAGATGCTTGAGTCTTCTTAAAATATGGGATGAACCACGGGGCATCCCCAAGCTAGACTTTTCACTCTTCTTGATCATATTGTATCATCCTCTTCTCTTGACCCTTGAAAACTTCCACACCAAACTTTAAGCAAACTCATTAGAGGGTTAATGCATAATCAAAAATTCATATATTCAGAGGTGACATAATCATTCTTAACACTTCTGGACATTGCACAAAGCTACTGAAAGTTAATGGAACAAAGAAATCCATTCAACATAGCAAAAGAGGCAATGCGAAATAAAAGGCAGAATCAGAACAGTCCATAAAGACGAATTTTTCAGAGGCACTTAACTTGCTCAGACGGAAAAACTCCAAACTAATGAAAGTTGCGTACATATCTGAGGATCACGCACGTAAATTGGCAGATTTTTTTGATTTTTATACAGAGAGATCTACGCAAATTCGTGACAGACAGCATTCTGTTGCTGCGAGTAATCCAAATCTAGCATCAACTTTACCATAGAGAATTTACTTGGCACAAAAAACATGATAAGGAGAGGTTGCGACAGTAGTAACAACTTCCAAGACTCAACAATACAGTAGTAAAATAAAAACATGGTTTATCTCCCAAGAAGTGCTTTTCTTTAACGCCTTTCAGCTAGGCGCAGAAAGTGCAAATCAAGTAACATCAAGAGAAGAAGCATCAACATCATAATTTGTTCTAATGATAGAATCAAAAGGCAACTTCATTCTCTTTATAGGGAAGTGTTCCATACCTTTCTTGAGAGGAAATTGATACTTAATATTTCCTTCTTTCATATCAATAACAACACCAACAGTTCGAAGAAAGGGTCTTCCCAAGACAATAGGACAAGATGCATTGCATTCAATATCCAAGACAACAAAATTGACGGGGACAAGGTTATTGTTAACCGTAATGCGAACATTATCAATCTTCCCCAAAGGTTTCTTTAGAGAATTATCAGCAAGATTAACATCCAAATAACAATTTTTCAATGGTGGCAAGTCAAGCATATCATAAACTTTCTTAGGCATAACAGAAATACTTGCACCAAGATCACATAAAGCATTACATTCAAAATCATTGAATTTCATCTTAATGATGGGCTCCCAACCATCTTCCAACTTCCTAGGAATAGAAGCTTCAAGTTTTAATTTCTCTTCCCTAGCTTTAATGAGAGCATTTGTAATATGTTTTGTAAAGGCTAAATTTGTAGCACTAGCATTAGGACTTCTAGCAAGTTTTTGTAGGAACTTTATAACTTCAGTAATATGACAATCATCAAAATCTAAACCATTATGATCTACAACATTCTGAAAAATTTCAGCACTATTATCACAAACAGTTTCAGCAGTTTCAGGCAATTTTGCACGCTTTGTACTAGGAGTAGAAACATTGCCAACACCAATTATTTTACCATTGATAGTAGGAGGTTTAGCAAAATGTGAAGAATCAACATTACTAGTGGTGGTAATAGTCCAAACTTTAGCTACATTATTCTCTTTAGCAAGTTTTTCTTTTTCTTCTCTATCCCACCTAGCATGCAATTCAGCTAACATTCTAATATTATCATTAATGCGAACTTGGATGGCATTTGTTTTAGCAAACTTAGCATCTTTAACTTCCTCAGGCATAACTTTCAGTTTTAAAAGATCAACATCAAGAGCAAGACTATCAACCTTAGAAGCAAGAACATCAATTTTACCAAGCTTTTCCTCAACAGTTTTATTAAAAGCAGTTTGTGTACTAATAAATTCTTTAAGCATGCCTTCAAGACCAGAGGGTACACTCTTATTATTGTTGTAAGAATTACCATAAGAATTACCATAACCACTACCATTATTAGAAGGATATGGCCTATAGTTGTTGTTACCATAATTATCATATAAGCATTGTTGTTGAAATTATTATTCTTAATGAAATTCACATCAACATGCTCTTCTTGAGCAACCAATGAGGCTAAAGGAACATTATTAGGATCAATATGAGATCTACCATTTGCAAGCATAGACATAATAGCATCAATCTTATCACCCAAAGAAGAGGTTTCTTCAACAGAATTTACCTTCTTACCTTGAGGAGTTCTTTCAGTATGCCATTCAGAGTAATTGATCATCATATCATCAAGAAGCTTTGTTGCGGCGCCTAAGGTGATGGACATAAAAGTACCTCCAGCAGCTGAATCCAATAGGTTCCTCGAGGAAAAATTCAATCATGCATAAAAGGTTTGGATGATCATCCAAGTAGTTAGTCCATGGGTAGGGCAATTCTTTACCAAAGATTTCATTCTCTCCCATGCTTGAGCAACATGTTCATTATCAAATTGCTTAAAATTCATAATGCTACTTCTCAAAGATATAATCTTAGCAGGAGGATAATATTTACCAATAAAAGCACCTTTACATTTAGTCCATGAATCAATACTATTTTTAGGCAAAGAAAGCAACCAATCTTTAGCTCTTCCTTTTAATGAGAAAGGAAACAATTTCAGTTTTATAATATCACCATCTATATCCTTATACTTTTGCATTTCACAAAGTTCAACAAAATTATTAAGATGGGCAGCAGCATCATCAGTACTAACACCAGAAAATTGCTCTCTCATAACAAGATTCAGTAAAGCAGGTTTAATTTCATAAAATTCTGATGTAGTAGCAGGTGGAGCAATAGGAGTACTTATAAAATCATTATTATTTGTGCTAGTGAAATCACACAACTTAGTATTTTCAGGAGTACCCATTGTAGCAATAATAAAAGTAAACTAAGCAACAGAATAAAGTAAAGTAAAAACAAGTAACTAATTTTTTTGTGTTTTTGATATAGAGCATGTAAACAAGACAGAAAGTAAAACAAGTAACTAATTTTTTTTGTGTTTTTAATATAAAGCAAACAAGACAGTAAATAAAGTAAAGTAAAGCAAGACAAAAAACAAAGTAAAGAGATTGGATGTGAAAGACTCCCCTTGCAGCGTGTCTTGATCTCCCCGGCAACGCGCAGAAATTTAGCTTGATAACGCGTGAAGCACACGTCCGTTGGGAACCCCAAGTGGAAGGTGTGATACGTATAGAAGCAAGTTTCCCTCAGTAAGAAACCAAGGTTTATCGAACCAGTAGGAGTCAAGGGCCACGTGAAGGTTGTTGGTGAAGGAGTGTAGTGCGGCGCAACACCAGGGATTCCGGCGCCAACGTGGAACCTGCACAACACAATCAAAATACTTTGCCCCAACGTAACAGTGAGGTTGTCAATTTCACCGGCTTGCTGAAAACAAAGGATTAAACGTATGGTGTGGAGAATGATGTTTGTTTGCGAAGAACAACAAAGAACAGAGATTGTAGTAGATTGTATTTCAGATGTAAAAGAATGGACCGGGGTCCACAGTTCACTAGTGGTGTCTCTCCAATAAGATAAATAGCATGCTGGGTGAACAAATTACAGGTGGGCAATTGACAAATAAAGATTCAATACATATCATGATGATCACTATGAGATTTAATCAGGGATTACGACAAAGAACATAGACCGCCATCAACATGCATCTATGCCTAAATAGTCCACCTTCGGGTTAGCATCCGCACCCCTTCCAGTATTAAGTTGCAAACAACAGAGACAATTGCATTAAGTATGGTGCGTAGTGTAATCAACACAAATATCCTTAGACAAAGCATTGATGTTTTATCCCTAGTAGCAATAGCACATCCACAACCTTAGAACTTTCTGTCACTATCCCAGATTCAATGGAGGCATGAACCCACTATTGAGCATAAATACTCCCTCTTGGAGTTACAAGTATAAACTTGGCCAGAGCCTCTACTAGCAACGGAGAGCATGCAAGAACATAATAAACACATATATGATAGATCAATAATCAACTTGACGTAGTATTACATATTCATCGGATCCCACCAAACACAACATGTAGCATTACAAATAGATGATCTTGATCATGTTAGGCAGCTCACAAGATCTAAACATGATAGCACAAGAGGAGAAGACAACCAACTAGCTATGGACCCATAGTCCAAGGATGAACTACTCACGCATCAATCCGGAGGCGGGCATGGTGATGTAGAGCCCTCCGGTGATGATTCCCCTCTCCGACAGGGTGCGGAGGCGATCTCTGAACCCCCAAGATGGGATTGGCGGCGGTGTCTGCGGAAGTATTTCCGTATCGTGGCTCTCGGTAATAGGGTTTTCACGACGAGAGTATAAGTAGGCGGAGGGTGCAAGCGCGGCGCCAGGGGCCCACACCATAGGGCGGCGCGAGGCCCCTCCTTGGCCGCGTCGCCTTGTGGTGTCGCCACCTCGTGGCCCCCGTATCCCGGTCTTCAAGCTCCGTGGAAAAATAAGACCTGGGCATTGATTTCGTCCAATTCGAGAATATTTCCTTTGTGGACTTCGAAACCAAAAACAACAGAAAACGTAGCCTTCGGTATCTTGTTAATAGGTTAGTGCCGGAAAATGCATAATAATGATGTAAAGTATGTATAAAACATGTGAGTGTTGTCATAAAAGTAGCATGGAACATAAGAAATTATAGATACGTTAGAGACGTATCAGTACTCAACAAATCCAATCCAAGGTGAAACAAAAGAAAATAAAGAAAAATCAAAATGTCCATAGAGGCATATGAGAGGAAATGGCCAAAAATGCAAATTTGAGCAAAAGGCCACAAAACTTGGTTTGATGGCTTGGATTACATTCTTATACCCTTTTAACACTCAACCACATCAATGGGATCAAGAAAAACCAAATCAAAATGAAAATAAATGAAATTCCCAACTCACATGAGATGATGGTCACATGTGACACTTTTAACAAGGACCCTACTTTGAGCCCTTTTATTAGGAGATTCTCAAACCAAACCCTCTCAACTCTTTGCACCTCATCCAAGACCTCATCAAGATGAACATTTTTCGTGTTGACCACATTGACCAAATCATTGACCATTGCTCACAATAGTCAAGCCAAAATGCCACTTTAACACAAATTCTAGATTCCCTCCACTTTTCAAATCTTCACAAATCAATTTCAAAATTCAAACCAATGCCACCAATAGTTGCTAAAATTAGGTAGATCACTCCTATGCAGAATTTTGGCCAATTCCAAACACACATGAGACTTGGGCTTATAATCCATTTGTTTACATAGAGGTACAACCACTCCACCAACCATGTACCACCCCCTTTTGTTTTTCTCCATGGCTCATCTATAGTGCACTTGGTACCTCTAATTAACAACCTCCTTTGACATCATCTAGTAGTACATGACCACCATGACACCAACCATGCCAAAGGACATGACATATGTCAGACACATTTTTGACTTTGATCATATGTGTACACCCTAGACCCCTCTCACCTTGCTTACCATGTCTACTAGACTCACCTCACCCCACTTAAGCTTGCAGCACCTTGGTACACAAGAAAAATATGCACAAAGAACCAATGCCATGCCATGCCACTCCAAATGACATCACCATGCCAACCCTTGTCTTTCTCCCTCTCTGGTCACCCTCACCTTGTCAAGTTGACTCATCTCACTCCTCTGAACACCACCCTACCATAGTTGACCCCAAAAACCCACTTGCACCACCCAATGCCACACCATGCCACTCACATGGTCACCACCATGTCACCACCTACCCCTGGCCCTTTTCCCTCTCTCTCACCATGTCATCTACACTCCCCTCGACCCTAGACAACTACTAGACATGACCATGAGACAAGGAGAGCAAGTGGTGAACCAAAAGGCTCATGCCATTGCTCATGATCACCAACCCGTGGCCACCCATGTCCCTCTTCGTGCACACTGCATCCCGTCGCGTCCCACTGCGCCACTAGCTTCCCCTCACTCCCACACACCTCCTAGACATGACCGTTCGGCCCAGAACGCCCTGTAGCCACGCCGTCGACGACATGGCCACCATGCCGGCCATGCCGCGCCTCCCTCCCCTGGAGCCTATATAAACCCCGCCCCTCGACCTGGACATCACCACACAACCCAGCAGCATCCCCTTCTTCCCCCTAGCGCCTCCCTCTTCGCCCTCCTCCCAGCTCACCCCGCTCAAGCAAGCTCACCGGCGGCATCCCTCAAGGCCGCCCATTTTTTGCCACCATAGCCACCGAGCCCTACACCAAAGTTGAAGCCCTTGAAAATCCCCGTCCAACGAGCCCAACCTCACCTTCATCCGAGCTCCGAGGTGAGAGTTATCGCCCGCAAGCTCACTCCGTCGGAGGTAGACGGCCCGGCCCGTCCGATCGATCCAGATCCGTGCTGCTCCGCCCACGCGCGACGTGCATGCGCCATGCATGTGTGGCCCAGGCCGCAGCTGGGCCGGCCCAATCTCTTCCCACCCCCGTTTAAAATTCAAATTTGCTTATTTCTTTTTCTGTGAAATTGCTCTCATATGCTTTGCTAAATATTTAATAACTCCAAATCTACTCGGCCAAATTTGGTAAAATTTATATATTTAGAAAGCTCATGAAAAGCTCCATCCAACCCCACTGGATTCAAACCAAGATCTGTTGTAGAATTCAAATAGTAAAAATAACAAGGCAGGGCCTTTTCAAACTTCAAATAATTATTTAAAAACAACCATAAAATATTTTGAGTTGATTCCACCTCTCATAAATCACATTTTATGTTGTCTAATTGTTATGTAAGAAAATACCATAGTTGCTTCATATGATCATGGGCTAGAATCAAAAATTGGCTATGTAGTCAATACTAGCCCATTTAAATTATTTTCAAATTTAGGATTTTAAATCTATGAGGTGTAGCACCTCATTTAAATCATCTTCCCAAGTTGTATGAAGTAATGTGATGACCCTTGTTGCATGGTCTCATACTTGCTCACTTGAGGATCTTAAACCAAAGTAGAATTTAAAATGCATGAGGTGATGACATTAGTCTTCATGACCCTAAATAATAATGATGAAGTGTATTGGTCAACATGTGTTCATATATTATCATTTGAGGAGATTAAATCTTAAACAAGATTCAATGAGAGGAAATTATTTCTCAAAGAATTAAATAGAAACCCTAATCAATATTTGTAATGAGAGGAAATTATTTTTCTTTAAAAGAAAACAAAGTCAACCAACATGATAATAATATGGTGATGCTAGAATAGCTTGTGTGAACCATTTGTGTGATTAGTCTAGCACTTAAGTATTGTTTGGTGATTGTATCCTCGTATTCGTTTATAGACGCTAGTACCGGAGACTATCAAGAGGAGGAGGTTTTCTACCAAGAGGAAGAAGAAGAGAACTTTGATCACAACACCAACCAAGGCAAGCTAATATTCTTGCAAAGTGCAAAGCTCTACTAGAGCAAGGCACACTCACCAATTACTTTATGCTTCATGATCCCATCCCAAGTTTTATTCTTACAAGCTTTTACTTTGATTATTATAACTTACTTTTATAGTTAACTTTGGTCTAGAGATAGAGTACTACAAGAGTATCAAAGTTAGCCTAGAACAATCAAAGCTAGTTAGCACCCCTCATGACTAGTTGCTAGTGCTAATAAATAAAATTGACTACTTTAGATGGGAACATGTGAAATGACATGACTTTGAAAACCTTGGAATGAGGAGTCATTCTATTGAAAGATTTTGAAGGTGAATGTGAATTGTGAATGACATGGTGAACTTTACAAAAACTGATGGTTGGGTTCGGATGCGATACCATTCCAATTTTGCAAGTACCCCCACAATACCTGATTATGGGTAGGGCTTAACTGGAAGTTTATGTATCTTAGTATGGGTTCCCTCTAAACAAGCGTCATAGGGGTTATGCCGAGGCTGCCTCCGTTGAAAGTGAAATGATGTGAAATGAGGTGAATGTCCGGCCCAAGCCCTGTGCAGTTCTCAGGCTGACGGTTTGTCTTCACTGGGAGGCCAAGCTCATGGGGAGAGGTGCCTATACTAGGGTATGTAAGTGAAAGGTTATGGTTGGTAGTCCGCACATGGAGTGTGATAAATCAGGGCCAGTTAACCCTGGCGGATTATTGCAAATGTTGTGGCACAAGTGTACGACCTCTGCAGAGTGTAGTGTAGTTACGGACGATTGGAAAGGCCATACTGTTCCGTCATCAGACCATTTTCAAAAATGTGACATGTGACTTGTGACTTGAACTTGAAAGGTGAATGGTGAATTTGACTTGAATCACAACAGAGTTGTGGGAATGACACTAATGTTCCCACTTGAGTTAGTTAGCAAATGAAGAGGCTTTTACTAAATGTTTGTGAACTAAAATTGGCTTTATGCAAATAAACTTAGAGCTTAGCACCCCTTACTATAGTTGATAGTGCTTACACTAGTATTAGTTTGCGAGTACTTTAAAGTACTCATGGCTTTGTCCCTGGCTATTCAAATGGCCAGACTATGAAGAGGAATAGCAATACGAGGAAGATGGACAGCAGGACATCTACGACAACTAGGACTACTCCTGACGTCAACAGTTGCCTGTGGAACAGATGGACCACTTCGCTTCCGCTATGTGTTTTGTAATAGGATCTCTAGATCCACTATGTTGTATTAAGACTGGATCATGTGATCCCTCTATGTAAGACAATTATGTGTTGTAATGAATGATGTGTTGTGATATCAATCTATTATGTCTCGCAAAAACAATATTCCTGGGATTGCGATGAATGGCATAATAGGCATCTGGACTTAAAAATCCGGGTGTTGACAACCTCGTTCAAGGCCGTGATAGACACCAAGAAGGTTGACCTCAAGGAAGGCGACGCCACCAAGCAAGTGTCTGTTGGAGTTGGTCTGGACCCCAAATAGGAAGACACGCTCGTCGAGTTCCTCCGAGCTAACATGGATATCTTCGCATGGCAACCTTCTGACATGTCCGGAGTACCAAGGGAACTCGCCGAGCACTACCTCAACATAAATCCGGGTGCAAAACCGGTGAAGCAAGCTATGCGACACTTTGGAGATAAGAAGCGCCGCGCCATAGGAATGGAATTAGCAAAGTTACTAGAGGCAGGATTTGTAGTAGAAGTTATCCATACTGATTGGGTCGCAAACCCCGTCCTTGTACCCAAAAAGAATTCTGAAATACTAAGAATGTGCATCGATTACTCCGGCTTGAATAAGCATTGTCCGAAGGATCCGTTCCCCTTGCCGTGCATTGACCAAGTCATTGATTTTACGGCAGGGCGGAACTTCTTTGTTTTCTTGACTCATATTCCGGGTATCATCAGATCCGGATGAAGAAGTCCGACCAAAACGCGACCTCATTCATCACACCCTTTGGCACATACTGCTATGTCACCATGCCCTTTGGTTTGAAAAATGAAGGTGCTACCTATCAACGTACGATGCAGCGGTGGTTGAAGGACCAAATTGGCCGGAACGTGCACGCTACGTCGACGACATCGCGGTCATGACCCGGAAGGATCCGACTTGATCAGCGACCTCAAACCCGAAAATCTCCGACGGTACAAGATGATGTTGAATCCGCTGAAGTGCGTCTTTGGCGTACCAGTTGGAAAACTCCTTGGCTTCATCGTGTCTCACAGAGGCATTGAAGTAAATCCGGAAAAAATCAAGGCTATCCTAAACATCATAAGGCCAACTTGTCTCAAAGATGTGCAACGATTAACTGGTTGTGTTGCAGCAATTAGTAGATTTGTTAGCCGTCTTGGCGAGAAGCACTACCTTTGTACAAGCTGCTGAAGAAAATAGACAAATTTGTCTGGGACGAAGCAATGAGATCAACACTTCGGGGTTGATGTCTCGCACACTCCTATTCACAGCCCAGTGTTGGGCCTCCAAGAGCAGAGGTTTGTAGAACAGCAGCAAGTTTCCCTTAAGTGAATCACCCAAGGTTTATCGAACTCAGGGAGGTAGAGGTCAAAGATATCCCTCTCAAGCAACCCTGCAATTAAGATGCAAAAAGTCTCTTGTGTCCCCAACACATCTAATACACTTGTCAGATGTATAGGCGCACTAGTTCGGCGAAGAGATATTAAAACGCAGGTGGTACAGATGGTGGTATAGATGGTGGTAAACGGTAATTGCGATCTGAAATAAATATTGCAGGAAATAAACATGCAGTAAAACAGTAAATAAGCGGTGTTTGCAGTATTCGGAAACAAGGCCTAGGGATCATACTTTCACTAGTGGCCACTCTCAACATTGCAATCATAATTGAATATAAATATAAGCACTTCATCATACTACTCTGAAAACACTCTCTTGTTGGATAAAGAACTCAAATTCATTGGGCAAGTGTGCAAAAGCACACCTCAAAGGCGTATTCCCAAGTACTAATAAACACCCCACACTGTCACCGTGAGCATTCATAGGAGGTACTAACACACCACAATTCATAAGGGAGTTACACACGGCGCACACACTGTACCTTTACACCGAGGTCACAGTAACTCCGAAGTTCACATAATAAAACACTTGAGTAGCATATGACATCTAGATTGCAAAGCCTATGATCACATAAAGACACATCATAAGAGAGAGAGAGAGAGAGAGAGAGAGAGAGAGATTGAACCACATAGCAACGGTAGATCCTGAGCCCTGATACGTCTCCAACGTATCGATAATTTCTTATGTTCCATGCCACTTTATTGATGATACCTACATGTTTTATGCACATTATATGTCATATTTATGCATTTTTGGAACTAACCTATTAACAAGATGCCGAAGAACCAGTTTTTGTTTTCTGCATTTTTGGTTTCAGAAATCCTAGTAAGAAATATTCTCGGAATTGGACGAAATCGCCCAGGGTCCTATTTTGCACGAAGCTTCCGGAAGACCGAAGAGGGAAGGAAGTGGGGCCACGAGGCGCCAGCACCATAGGCCGCGCGGCCCAAGCCCTGGCCGCGCCGACCTAGGGTGTGGGGCCCTCGTGTGGCCCCCGCGTTGCCCTTCCGCCTACTTAAAGCCTCGTCGCGAAACCCCGATCGAGAGCCACGATACGGAAAACCTTCCGAGACGCCGCCGCCGCGAATCCCATATCGGGGGATTCAGGAGATCGCCTCCGGCACCTGCCGGAGAGGGGATTCATCTCCCGGAGGACTCTACACCGCCATGGTCGCCTCCGGAGTGATGAGTGAGTAGTTCACCCTGGAATGGGTCCATAGCAGTAGCTAGATGGTCGTCTTCTCCTTGTTGTGCTTCATTGTTGGATCTTGTGAGCTGCCTAACATGATCAAGATCATCTATATGTAATACTATATGTTGTGTTTGTCGGGATCCGATGGATAGAGAATACTATGATTATGGTGATTATCAATCTATTGTTTATGTGTTGTTTATGATCTTGCATGCTCTCCGTTATTAGTAGAGGCTCTGGCCAAGTTTTTACTCTTAACTCCAAGAGGGAGTATTTATGCTCGATAGTGGGTTCATGCCTTCATTGACACCTGGGACAGTGACAGAAAGTTCTAAGGTTGTGATGTGCTGTTGCCACTAGGGATAAAACATTGATTCTATGTCTAAGGATGTAGTTGTCGATTACATTACGCACCATACTTAATGCAATTGTCTGTTGCTTTGCAACTTAATACTGAATGAGGTTCGGATGATAACCTGAAGGTGGACTTTTTAGGCATAGATGCAGTTGGATGGCGGTCTATGTACTTTGTCGTAATGCCCAATTAAATCTCACTATATTTATCATATCATGTATATGCATTGTTATGCCCTTCTCTATTTTGTCAATTGCCCGATTGTAATTTGTTCACCCAACATGCTTTTATCTTATGGGAGAGACACCTCTAGTGAACTGTGGACCCCGGTCCTATTCTTTACATACAATCTTGCAATTGTGTTCTGTTTTCTTTGCAAACATCTTCCACTCGATACGTTTAATCCTTTGTTACAGCAAGCCGTGAGATTGACAACCTCCTTTGTTTCGTTGGGGCAAAGTACTTTGTTGTGTTGTGCAGGTTCCACGTTGGCGCCGGAATCCGGTGTTGCGCCGCATCACATTTCGCGACCATCAACCTTCAACGTGCTTCTTGGCTCTACTGGTTCGATTAAACCTTGGTTTCATACTGAGGGAAACTTGCTTCTATACGCATCATACCTTCCACTTGGGGTTTCCAACGGACGTGTGCATCTACGCGTATCAAGCTAAATTTCTGGCGCCGTTGCCGGGGAGATCAAGACACGCTGCAAGGGGAGTCTCCACTTCTCAATCTCTTTACTTTGTTTTTGTCTTGCTTTATTTTATTTACTACTTTGTTTGCTGCACCTAAACAAAACACACAAAAAAAAATTAGTTGCTAGTTTTACTTTATTTACTGTCTTGCTCTCTATATCAAAAACACAAAAAAATTAGTTACTTGTCTTTACTTTATTTGCCTAGTTTACTTTATTGCTGTTATCATGTCTAGCTCTGAACCTGTTACTTCTTCACCTGAGGAATTAGTTTTTACTTTTAAACAAGGGGATGAGGAGAGTTTTAAGGATGCTTGGTCTAGAATTTTTACTTCTTATCGTAAAACTGAACCTCAAATGACTCTAAGTTTGCTCCTTAGTAATTTTTATTTTGGTCTTATGGTTCGCTATAGATATGCTTTGGACACTTTAGTAGGAGGAGATTTCCTTCATTGTAATGGGGATCAAGCTTTTAATGCCATAAAGAAATTGGTTGCATCACATGATTCAGCTAATAACTTTGATTCAGCCCTTATTAGCATTTATAATAGATTGAACAATCTCGAGATAAGTACATCTCGCTTGAATGACAATTATCACTGTGTTCGTAATCGTCTTGAACAAGTCTTAGAGAATTCTAAACCTTCATTATGGGATCCTGCTGTTAAAATTGTTATCGGTGATCGAACTCTTCATGCCTACTGTGATATTATGTATGAATTTTGCCTTATGCCTGAAAGTATTTATAAATCTTTGAAACTTTGGGGAGTCGATGAAGGAGGAGAAGAAATAACTCTCATTGATAACTCTATTATAATTCCTAAGGGAATAGCTGCAGGTGTGCATACAACCATTCTTGGAAGAACAATATCCATTGATTATCTTGTTATTGAAACAGGAAAAATCATACTCGGAAGATCCTTGCTGAAACTATTGGGAGCAGTCATTGATGTGGGAGAAGGCACTCTGAAATTCACCTCTATACCAGGGGGAAATCATATATTTCCTAAACCAAAGGGAAAGAAAAACAATAAGAAAGGTAAGGATAAAGCCCAAGGTAAGGTTGACACACCGTCTCTTGAAAATACTTGATTTGCACTTTCTGCGCCTAGCTGAAAGGCGTTAAAGAAAAGCGCTTATGGGAGACAACCCATGTTTTTACTACAGCAATTTTTGTTTTGTTGAGTCTTGGAAGTTGTTTACTACTGTAGCAACCTCTCCTTATCATGTTTTTGTGCCAAGTAAAGTTTCTATGTCAAAGTTGATGTTATATTTGGGATCGCTGCGCAGAAACAGCATTGCTGTCTGTCACGAATCTGGGCACAGTTCTCTGTAGAAAATTCGAAAAAATCTGCCAATTTACGAGCGTGATCCTCAGATATGTACGCAACTTTCATTAGTTTTGAGTTTTTCCATTTGAGCAAGTCTGGTGCCAGCTTTAAATTCGTCTTTACGGACTGTTCTGTTTTTGACAGATTCTGCCTTTTATTTCGCATTGCCTCTTTTGCTATGTTGGATTCATTTCTTTGATCCACTAATGTCCAGTAGCTTTATGCAATGTCCAGAAGTGAAAATAATGATTGTGTCACCTCTGAATGTGTGAATTATTAATTGTGCACTAACCCTCTAATGAGTTTGCTTGAAGTTTGGTGTGAAGGGAAGTTTTCAAGGGTCAAGAGAGGAGAATGATATACTGATCAAGAGGAGTGAAAGCTCTAAGCTTGGGGATGCCCCCGTGGTTCACCCCTGCATATTTTAAGAAGACTCAAGCGTCTAAGCTTGGGGATGCCCAAGGCATCCCCTTCTTCATCGACAACATCATCAGGTTCCTCCCCTGAAACTATATTTTTATTCAATCACATCTTGTGTTCTTTACTTGGAGCGTCGGTTTGTTTTTGTTTTTGTTTTTGTTTGAATAAGATGGATCCTAGCATTCACTTTGTGGGAGAGAGACACGCTCCGCTGTTGCATATGGACACATATGTCCTTAGGCTTTACTCATAATGTTCATGGCGAAGTTTCTTCTTCGTTAAATTGTTATATGGTTGGAATTGGAAAATGCTACATGTAGTAATTCTAAAATGTCTTGGATAATGTGATACTTGGCAATTGTTGTGCTCATGTTTAAGCTCTTGCATCATATGCTTTGCACCCATTAATGAAGAAATACATAGAGCTTGCTAAAATCTGATTTGCATATTTGGTCTCTCTAAGGTCTAGATAATATCTAGTATTGAGTTTTGAACAACAAGGAAGACGGTGTAGAGTCTTATAATGTTTACAATATGTCTTTTATGTGAGTTTTGCTGCACTTGTTCATCCTTGAGTTTGCTTCAAATAACCTTGCTAGCCTAAACCTTGTATCGAGAGGGAATACTTCTCATGCATCCAAAATCCTTGAGCCAACTACTATGCCATTTGTGTCCACCATACCTACCTACTACATGGTATTTCTCCGCCATTCCAAAGTAAATTGCTTGAGTGCTACCTTTAAAATTCCATCATCCACCTTTGCAATATATAGCTCATGGGACAAAATAGCCTTAAAAACTATCGTAGTATTGAATATGTACTTATGCACTTTATCTTTTATTAAGTTGCTTGTTGTGCGATAACCATGCCTCTGGGGAACGCCATCAACTATTGTTGAATATCATGTGAGTTGCTATGCATGTCCGTCTTGTCTGAAGGATCTATCATTTTAGTGGTTGGAGCATGCAAAATTGTTAGAGAAGAACATTGGGCCGCTAACTAAAGCCATGAATCATGGTGGAAGTTTCAGTTTGGACATATATCCTCAATCTCATATGAGAATAATAATCATTGCTACATGCTTATGCATTTAAGAGGAGTCCATTATCTGTTGTCCATGTTGTCCCGGTATGGATGTCTAAGTTGAGAATAATCAAAAGCGAGAAATCCAAAATGCGAGCATTCTCCTTAGACCTTTGTACAGGCGGCATGGAGGTACCCCTTTGTGACACTTGGTTGAAACATGGCATGCAAAGATCCGGTAGTCCAAGCTAAGTAGGACGAGGTGCGGGCACTATTAGTATACTATGCATGAGGCTTGCAACTTGTAAGATATAATTTACATAACTCATATGCTTTATTACTACCGTTGACAAAATTGTTTCATGTTTTCAAAATAAAAGCTCTAGCACAAATACAGCAATCGATGCTTTCCTCTTTGAAGGACCATTCTTTTACTTTTATTGTTGAGTCAGTTTACCTATCTCCTTCCACCTTAAGAAGCAAACACTTGTGTGAACTGTGCATTGATTCCTACATACTTGCATATTGCACTTGTTATATTACTTTATGTTGACAATATCCATGAGATATACATGTTATAAGTTGAAAGCAACCGCTGAAACTTAATCTTCCTTTGTGTTGCTTCAACACCTTTACTTTGATTTATTGCTTTATGAGTTAACTCTTATGCAAGACTTATTGATGCTTGTCTTGAAGTACTATTCATGAAAAGTCTTTGCTATATGATTCACTTGTTTACTCATGTCATTACCTTTGTTTTATCGCTGCATTCATTACATATGTTTACAAATAGTATGATCAAGATTATGATGGCATGTCACTTCAGAAATTATCTTTGTTATCGTTTTACCTGCTCGGGACGAGCAGAACTAAGCTTCGTCTCAACGTATCGATAATTTCTTATGTTCCATGCCACTTTATTGATGATACCTACATGTTTTATGCACATTATATGTCATATTTATGCATTTTCTGGAACTAACCTATTAACAAGATGCCGAAGAGCCGATTCTTTTTTTCTGCTGTTTTTGGTTTCAGAAATCCTAGTAAGGAAATATTCTCGGAATTGGACGAAATCTTCGCCCGGGTCCTATTTTTGCACGAAGCTTCCGGAAGACCGAAGAGGGAAGGAAGTGGGGCCACGAGGCGCCGGCACCATAGGCGGCGCGGCCCAAGCCCTGCCGCGCCGACCTAGGGTGTGGGGCCCTCGTGTGGCCCCCGCGTTGCCCTACTTAAAGCCTCCGTCGCGAAACCCCGGTGCGAGAGGCCACGATACGGAAAACCTTCCAGAGACGCCGCCGCGAATCCCATCTCGGGATTCGGAGATCGCCTCCGGCCCTGCCGGAGAGGGGATTCATCTCCGGAGGACTCTACCGCCATGGTCGCCTCCGGAGTGATGAGTGAGTAGTTCACCCCTGGACCATGGGTCCATAGCAGTAGCTAGATGGTCGTCTTCTCCTTGTTGTGCTTCATTGTTGGATCTTGTGAGCTGCCTAACATGATCAAGATCATCTATATGTAATACTATATGTTGTGTTTGTCGGGATCCGATGGATAGAGAATACTATGATTATGGTGATTATCAATCTATTGTTTATGTGTTGTTTATGATCTTGCATGCTCTCCGTTATTAGTAGAGGCTCTGGCCAAGTTTTTACTCTTAACTCCAAGAGGGAGTATTTATGCTCGATAGTGGGTTCATGCCTTCATTGACACCTGGGACAGTGACAGAAAGTTCTAAGGTTGTGATGTGCTGTTGCCACTAGGGATAAAACATTGATTCTATGTCTAAGGATGTAGTTGTCGATTACATTACGCACCATACTTAATGCAATTGTCTGTTGCTTTGCAACTTAATACTGAATGGGGTTCGGATGATAACCTGAAGGTGGACTTTTTAGGCATAGATGCAGTTGGATGGCGGTCTATGTACTTTGTCGTAATGCCCAATTAAATCTCACTATATTTATCATATCATGTATATGCATTGTTATGCCCTTCTCTATTTTGTCAATTGCCCGACTGTAATTTGTTCACCCAACATGCTTTTATCTTATGGGAGAGACACCTCTAGTGAACTGTGGACCCCGGTCCTATTCTTTACATAGCATACAATCTACTAATTGTGTTTTACTGTTTTCTTTGCAAACATCTTCCACTCGATACGTTTAATCCTTTGTTACAGCAAGCCGGTGAGATTGACAACCTCACTGTTTCGTTGGGGCAAAGTACTTTGGTTGTGTTGTGCAGGTTCCACGTTGGCGCCGGAATCCCTGGTGTTGCGCCGCATCACATTTCGCGACCATCAACCTTCAACGTGCTTCTTGGCTCCTACTGGTTCGATTAAACCTTGGTTTCATACTGAGGAAACTTGCTTCTATACGCATCATACCTTCCACTTGGGGTTCCCAACGGACGTGTGCATCTACGCGTATCAAGCCCCGAGGGAGAACTACTCCCTCCTCATCATGGGAGTCAGCAAAGGCGATGGAGATGGCGGTGAAGTCGATGGCGATGGCTCCGGGGCACTTCCGTCCGGCAGTGCCGGAATAGAGACTTCTATCCCCCGAAACCTGGTTTCGGCGATGACGGCGGCTAGGGAGCTCTTCTTCCACGGAAAAGTTACACCTAGGGTCAGGAGCTTCTTATAGGCAAAGAGGCGACGCGAGGAGGTGCACGAGGCGCCAGTACATGGGCCAGGGGCGGCTAGGGCCCAGGCCGCGCCTGGCCCTATATAGTGGCTCTCCGGGCTCTCCCCTTCTGGCTCCCGGAGTCTTCTGGTGAATAAGAATTTTGGTGAATTTTCCAGATTTTTCCGAGCACTTTCATTTTTGGACTATTTCTGCAATAAACAGACATAATAAACAGAAACTGGCACTGTGGCACTTGTTAATAGGTTAGTCCAAATAATGACATAATATGATACAAAGTGCCTATAAAACATGTTGGAATTGGTACAAAACAAGCATGGAGCATCAAAAATTATAGATATGTTTGCAACGTATCAACATCCCCAAGCTTAACTCCTGCTCGTCCTCGAGTAGGTAAGTGATAACAAACAAATAATTTTTGAGGTGACATGCACCTTCAAAGTTCAAAGGATGACTAAATACAAATAATTTAAGAACAAGTAATAACACATTCATGATTCAATCAATAATAATTTTGGGACCATGCACATAAAACTAAGAATGACAACTATGCTCTCTTAATGGTGCATGAACTTAGAAGATGAAGACTCAACATAAAAGTAAAAGAAAGGCCCTTCGCAGAGGGAAGCAGAGATTACTCATGTGCTAGAGCTTTTTATTTTGAAAGCATGGAAACAATTGTGTCAACGGTAGTAATAATTCATATGGGTTATGTATAAAACTTCCTATAAGTTGCAAGCCTCATGCATCAAATACTAATAGTGCCCGCACCTTGTCCTAATTAGCTCGGATTTCCATGGATTATCATCGCATTACATATGTTTCAACCAAGTGTCACAAAGGGGTACCTCTATGCCACATGTACAAAGGTCCAAGGAGATAAATCGCATTTGATTTCTCGATTTTGATAGATCTCAACTTGAGGACATCCATACCGGGACAACATAGAAAACAGATAATGGACTCCTCTTTTATGCTTTAAGCATTCAACAACAGATAATATTCTCATAAGAGATTCGAGGATTAATGTCCAAGCTGAAACTTCCACCATGATACATGGCTTTGGTTGGCGGCCCATTGTTCTTCTCTAACAATATGCATACTCAAACCATTTCAACTCATGGAAAATTTCCCTTACTTCAGACAAGACGAACATACATAGCAACTCACATGATATTCAACAAAGGTGTCATGGGTTGATGGCGTCCCCAGATAACATGGTTACCGCTCAACAAGCAACTTATAAGAACTAAGATACACAAGCGACATATTCCTTACCACAATAGTTTTTTAGGCTACTTTCCCATGAGCTATGTATTGCAAAAACAAGGAATATTTTTGAAATGTTTTAAAGGTAGCACACAAGCAATTTACTTTTGGAGTGGCAATGAAATTCCACATATTGGTATGTATGTGGCCACGATTGGCATTTTGGTTTTTGGGAATTGGATGTACGAGTAGAGCTCATACTCAGTACAAATGAAGGCTAGCAAAAGAAAGGGGGCGACAACTAAGAGAGCAATAATGGCCATAATTATGCATAGCGACAAAACTTATTAATCAAACCATATGGTGATATTAAAAGTAAAAAACTAAATGATCATGTAACAAGTCAATCCAATTGAAACATCAAAGGAGATTACACCTCCCATTTGCATCACTAAACATACTAGACTTTTCTTGTTCCAACACCAACCCTTTTATTTGAAACCACTCTCAAGGATAATAAACAAAAAGGACCAGAGAGCTATTCAAACATAAATGAATCAAACTCCAACAAAATGAGTGAAAACTGGAGCTGTACTCCAAAATAAACATGCAAAACAATGAAAATGAAAACTAGAGCGTTCGTATGCAAAGCGGTGGATCGTGTCTCTCTCCAACATGAATGATATCCAACTTTATTGAAAGTAAACACACAGCAAAAAGTAAAGACGCTCCAAGGATAACACATATCACATGAAGCAATAAAAATATAGCGTGTTGAAAAATGACCTGGTGCTTTTTGTTGATGAAGAGGGGATGCCTTGGGCATCCCCAAGCTTTGACGCTTGTACTTCTTGGATATTTCTTGGGGGGTCCAGGGGACATCCCCAAGCTTGAGCTCTTGTCCATGCTTCATCTTATTGCATCATTCTTCTCTCCCTACACTTGAAAACTTCCTTCACACAAAACTCAGCACAATTGATTAGCAACATTAGTGCAAATAAAAATATATCAAACCAGCAAGGCTTCAGTAATGGCACATATCAAACACTCATTTTAACATATGCTACTGTAGCTACTTCTTCCCAAAGCTCTTTTTCACAAAAGAACTCAAAAAGACGAAGCATAAGACGCAAATGCAAAACATGGCAGAAATCTGTCAAAACAGACCAGCAGAGATCGAAATTAAAGAAATAGTTCTGTTGCTCAAATCGAAAAATGCTAAACTAACGAAAGTTAGATAACATACTGGGGCGTAAGCACAAAAATTTCAGCTCAAAATAACGTTCTGGCGATTTTTAAGAATTTTTTCGTGACCAGCACAGAATCTGTTTCAGAATTGCAAATACCCCAAACACTGCTTTCTTTCTATTAGAGGCTACCCTTGGCACAAAAATGAAATAAAAACGATAAGGAGAGGTTATTACAGTAGCAATAACTTCCAAGACTCAACAAAGCAAAAATAACAGAAATAAAACATGGGTTATCTCCCAAAGCGTTTTCTTTATAGCCATTAAGATGGGCCCAGAAATTTGATGATGCTCTCACATATATAAGAGGTAAAGCATCAAGAAGCAAATATGAAAACAAAACACCACTTCCTATGCACAAGGAATCTTGTAGAAAAACAAGTCAATGAAGCACAAAGAAGCTAGCATAGCAAGACAAAATAAGTGGAGCTTCAAAAATTTTAACATAAAGAGGGAAAACTTAATATTAATTATTGAGATGCATATAACCATGTTTCCCTTTCTCATAATAACTTTCAGTAGCATCCTTGATGAAATCCACAATATAACTATCACATAAAACATTATTATCATGATTCACTTGCATAATATAATTACTCTCCACATAAGCATAGTCATTCTTATTAATTGTAGTGGGAGCAAATTTAACAAAATAGCTATCATTATTATTCTCATCACCATAATCATCAAATATAGGAGGCATATTGTAATCATAATTAATTTCCTCCTCAATAGTAGGTGGACTGAAAATATCATATTCATCATTGCAATCATCATATATAGGAGGCATAGTATCATCAAAGTAAATTTTCTCCTCAATGCTTGGGGGACTAAAAATATCATGCTCATCAATACCAACATCCCCAAGCTTAGACTTTTCCATATCATTAGCAATAATGGTGTTCAAAGAATTCATACTAATAACATTGCTACTATCATGATAGAAAAGTTTCATAATTATGTTTATGTTTTCCATTAAGCCGAACTAGTGAAAATAAAAACAAGAAACAAAAAGATAAAATTGTAGAATCTAAAGGAAATACCTTCAAGCGCTCACCTCCCGGGCAACAGCGCCAGAAAATAGCTTGATGTGTACGCACACTCCTATTCCTGTAGACAGTGTTGGGCCTCCAAGATCAGAGGTTTGTAGAACAGCAGCAAGTTTCCCTTAAGTGAATCACCCAAGGTTTATCGAACTCAGGGAGGTAGAGGTCAAAGATATCCCTCTCAAGCAACCCTGCAATTAAGATGCAAAAAGTATCTTGTGTCCCCAACACACCTAATACACTTATCAGATGTATAGGCACACTAGTTTGGCGAAGAGATATTAAAACACAGGTGGTATAGATGGTGGTAAACGGTAATTGCGATCTGAAATAAATATTGCAGGAAATAAACATGCAGTAAAACAGTAAATAAGCGGTGTTTGCAGTATTCGGAAACAAGGCCTAGGGATCATACTTTCACTAGTGGCCACTCTCAACATTGCAATCATAATTGAATATAAATATAAGCACTTCATCATACTACTCTGAAAACACTCTCTTGTTGGATAAAGAACTCAAATTCATTGGGCAAGTGTGCAAAAGCACACCTCAAAGGCGTATTCCCAAGTACTAATAAACACCCCACACTGTCACCGTGAGCATTCATAGGAGGTACTAACACACCACAATTCATAAGGGAGTTACACACGGCGCACACACTGTACCTTTACACCGAGGTCACAGTAACTCCGAAGTTCACATAATAAAACACTTGAATAGCATATGACATCCTTGCAAAGCCTATGATCAGATAAAGATCACATCATAAGAGAGAGAGAGAGAGAGAGAGAGAGATTGAACCACATAGCTACGGTAGAGCCCTCAGCCCCGAGGGAGAACTACCCCCTCCTCATCATGGGAGTCAGCAAAGGCTATGGAGATGGCGGTGAAGTCGATGGAGATGGCTCCGGGGCACTTCCCGTCCGGCGGGGTGCCGAACAGAACTTCTGTCCGAAACTTGGTTTCAGCACAGGTGGCTAGGGAGCTCTTCTTCCATGGAAAAGTAACGCCTCGTAACTTTTAGGGTCAGGAGCTTCTTATAGGCGAAGAGGCGACGTGAGGAGGTGCACGAGGCGCCAGTACATGGGCTAGGGGCGGCCAGGGCCGGGCCGCGCCTGGTACCACCCTGTGGCTCTCCGGCACCCCTTCTGGCTCCCGGAGTCTTCTGGTGAATAAGAATTTTGGTGAATTTTCCAGATTTTTCCGAGCACTTCATTTTTGAACTATTTCTGCAATAAAAAGATAATAAACAGGACTGGCACTGTGGCACTTGTTAACAGGTTAGTCCAAATAATGACATAATATGATACAAAGTGCCTATAAAACATGTTGGAATTGGTACAAAACAAGCATGGAGCATCAAAAATTATAGATACGTTTGCAACGTGTCAGGGGTTGAAGGACATCCTCTCCTTCCCACCTATTTTGGCGACTCCGGAAGAGTCAGAGCCTATGCTCCTCTATTTGGCAGCTTCCAACAAGGTCATCAGTCTCGTCATTGATACGTCCAATTTGCATCACTATTTTATATCATAATTTGCTGTTATTCATTGATATATTTCATATTTGGAGACATTACTTATGTTATTTCATCTATTTTGCATGTTTCATCATTATTGGAGGATCAAGCACCGGGGCCAGGATTCTGCTGGAAAAAGCACCGTCAGAACACAATATTTCGGAAGATCAACTGTGGAAGGAAATTACACGTAAATTCCTATTTTTCCAGATGACGGAGGGAGCCAGAAGGGGGAGAAGAGGGGACCCAAGGTGGGCCCAGACCATAGGGCGGCGCGGCCCATGGCCTGGCCGCGCCACCTTGTGGTGTGGGGGCCCCACAGCCCCTTTCGCCTCCTTTTCTTCGCGTACTCCTTCGTCCGAAAACCTAAGCCACAGAGGGTACCTCACGAAGAGTTACAGCCGCCTCTGCGGGGCGGAGAACACCAGAGAGAAAAGAGCTCTCCGGCGGGCAGGAATCCGCCGGGAAATTCCCTCCCGGAGGGGGAAATCGACGCCATCGCCATCGTCATCGAGCGGGACATCATCTCCATCATCATCATCATCATCTCCACCATCTACACCGCCATCACCACCGCTGCACCTCGTCACCGCTGTAACAATTTGGGTTGGATCTTGATTGTTTGATAGGGGAAACTCTCCCGGCGTTATTCTCTACTTGTTATTGATGCTATTGAGTGAAACCATTGAACCAAGGTTTATGTTCAGATTGTTATTCATCATCATATCACCTCTGATTGTATTCCATATGATGTCTCGTGAGTAGTTCGTTTAGTTCTTGAGGACATGGGTGAAGTCTAAATGTTAGTAGTGAATTATGGTTGAGTAATATTCAATGTTATGATATTTAAGTTGTGGTGTCATTCTTCTAGTGGTGTCGTGTGAACGTCGACTACACGACACTTCACCATTTATGGGCCTAGGGGAGTGCATCTTGTATTCGGTTGCTAATTGCGGGGTTGCCGGAGTGACAGAAACCTAAGCCCCCGTTAGTATATCGATGCAAGAGGGATCGCAGGATCTCAGAGTTTAAGGCTGTGGTTAGATTTATCTTAATTACTTTCTTGTAGTTGCGGATGCTTGCAAGGGGTATAATCACAAGTATGTATTAGTCCTAGGAAGGGCGGTGCATTAGCATAGGTTCACCCACACAACACTTATCAAAACAATGAAGATTATTTAGCCACATGAAGCGAAAGCACTAGACTAAAATCCCCGTGTGTCCTCAAGAACGCTTGGTCATTATAAGTAAACAAACCGGCTTGTCCTTTGTGCTAAAAAGGATTGGGCCACTCGCTGCAATTATTTCTCTCGCATTTTACTTACTCGTACTTTATTCATCTATTACATCAAAACCCCTTGAATACTTGTTTGTGAGCATTTACAGTGAATCCTTCATCGAAACTGCTTGTCAACACCTTCTGCTCCTCGTTGGGATCGACATTCTTACTTATCGAAGATACTACGATACACCCCCTATACTTGTGGGTCATCAAGACTATTTTCTGGCGCCGTTGCCGGGGAGTGAAGCGCTATTGGTAAGTGGAATTGGTAAGGAAAACCTTTACTGTTTGTGCTGATTTTATTTCTGCCTGCTGCTATAAGTCATTATGGAGAGATCTTCTCTTCAATTTCTATTTGGGAAATCTACTACTACTGCAACGGTAGTGGATGAAGCGCCAGGTGAGGAAGTGATACCATATAAAATACCTATGAAAATTATTGAACGTGTTATGGATAACCGCTATGAAGGGGATGGAACTGTCCATCCTGGTGATCATTTATTGTTTTTGCATGAATTATGCGGGTTATTCAAATGTGCAGGTATTGCTATGAATGAAGTTAGGAAGAAACTATTCACTATATCGCTGTCTGGTAAAGCGGCGCATTGGTATAAATTGCTGAAGAATGGTGATTCTATTGATTGGGAGGACATTGTGCCTTTATTTTATTCTAAATTTTATCCTCCAAGTGAAATTCACAAGGATCGGAACCGCATATATAATTTCTGGCCTCATGATGGAGAGAGTATTGCCCAAGCTTGGGGGAGATTGAAGTCTTTAATGCTCAAATGCCCCATTCATGAGCTTCCTGGTAATGTTATTATTGATAATTTCTATGCAAGACTTTCTTTTCAAGACAAGACCTTGCTGGATACTTCTTGTTCTGGATCATTTACACGCAACAAAGAAGAGTTTAAAAGGGACCTTCTTGATCGGATCCAAGAAAATACTGAAGGATGGGAGAACGACAAAGATAGAGAATCAGGTATAATTTATGATTATAAATGCATTGAAGCTTTTATGGATACTGATAAATTTCGTAATATGAGTGCTACATATGGTCTTGATTCCCAAGTTGTTGCAAATCTTTATAAAGCTTTTGCCTCTCATTATGAATTGCCTAAGAAGAATTTTGATAAGTATCATGAACCGTATAAAGATAACGTAGATTCATCTGTAAACAAATGTGTAGTGATTGAAACTGTTGATAATGTTATTCCTGAAGTTTATATTGAAAAAACTCCTTTCCCTGCTAAAATGAAGGAGTACTCTGTCATATCTAGTGCGGTTAATAAAAGTGAAAAGAAACCTAAAGAACCTGAAGAACAAATTAAAGTTGAACCTGCTGTTGCAATAGTTAAAGATCTTGTGACTGAAAATGTGGAGGATGGTCATATTATTTTCTGTGAAGATGCTTCTAATATTGTTTCACATCCTAATAAACCCAAACAAGTTAGTGTTCCTATGTTATCTGTTAGAATTGGTGATCATTGCTATTATGGTTTATGTGATATTGGTGCAAGCGTTAGTGCTATTCCTTATGAGCTTTATACGGAGATTATGCACGAAATTGATTCTTGTGAACTTGAAGATATTGATGTGGTTATTCAGCTGGCTAATAGAGAAACTATTTCTCCAATTGGTATTGTTCGAGATGTGGAAGTTCTATGTGGTAAGATTAAATATCCTGCTGACTTTTTGGTACTTGGTTCTGCTGCTAGTGATCATTGTCCTATCATTTTTGGTAGACCTTTTCTAAATACTTGTGGAGCTATTATAGATTGTAAGAAAGAGAAAATTTTGACTAAATTTGCTGGTGAACCTTATGAATTTAACTTTTCTAAATTCACTAAAACTCCTTATAAAGCTGACTTGCCTAGTAATGATTTTAAAATGGAGCAGTGTGCATCTATTGTTCTTGTTCCTAATAATCCTTTGCAGCAACATTTGGAGAATAGCGAAAGTGAAGCTTTTAGGAAAGAAAGAGATGAGCTTGAGGAAATTTTTCTTCGCCAACCTATTCTCAAGCATGATTTACCGGTGGAAGATTTGGGTACAACACCGCCACCAAAGGAAGATCCTGTTTTTGATTTAAAGCCTTTACCTGATAATCTTAAATATGCTCATATTGATGATAAGAAAATATATCCTGTTATTATTAGTTCTAAGCTTTCAGAGATTGAGGAAGAAAGGTTATTGGAAATATTGAAGAAACACCGAGGAGCTATTGGCTATACTCTTGATGATTTGAAGGGGATTTCTCCTTCTATTTGCCAACATGCTATTAATATGGAAGATGATGCAAAGCCTGTTGTTGAACATCAACGTCGTCTAATTCCGAAGATGAAAGAGGTGGTAAGGAACGAGGTATTAAAACTTCTTGAAGCTGGTATTATATATCCTATTGCTGATAGTAGATGGGTTAGTCCTGTGCATTGTGTTCCTAAGAAAGGAGGAATGACTGTTGTGCCTAATGATAATGATGAGCTTATTCCTCAAAGAGTAGTTGTAGGGTATAGAATGTGCATTGATTTTCGAAAAGTTAATAAAGTTACTAAGAAAGATCATTACCCTTTACCCTTTATTGATCAAATGCTAGAAAGGTTATCTAAAAATACTCATTTTTGCTTTCTTGATGGTTATTCTGGGTTTTCACAAATTGCTGTTAAAGCTAAAGATCAAGAGAAAACCACGTTTACTTGTCCTTATGGGACTTATGCTTATAGGCGTATGCCTTTTGGTTTATGTAATGCTCCTGCTACTTTTCAAAGATGCATGTCTGCTATTTTTCATGGTTTTTGCGAAAGTATTGTAGAGGTGTTCATGGATGATTTTTCTGTCTATGGGAATTCTTTTGATAATTGCTTGCGAAACCTCGATAAAGTTTTGCAGAGATGTGAAGAAACTAACCTTGTTCTTAATTGGGAGAAATGCCATTTTATGGTTAATGAAGGAATTGTATTGGGACATAAAATTTCCGAGAGAGGTATTGAAGTTGATAGAGCTAAAGTTGAAGCAATTGAGAAGATGCCCTATCCGAGGGATGTTAAAGGTATTCGTAGTGTTCTTGGTCATGTTGGGTTTTATAGGAGATTTATTAAAGATTTCTCTAAAATTTCAAAGCCTCTTACTAATCTTCTTCAAAAAGATGTACCTTTTGTTTTTGATGATGATTGTAAGGAAGCTTTTGAAACTCTAAAGAAAGCCTTAACAACTGCTCCTGTAGTCGAACCTCCTGATTGGAATTTGCCTTTTGAAATTATGTGTGATGCTAGTGATTTTGCTGTAGGCGCTGTTCTTGGACAGCGGGTAGATAAAAAATTAAATGTTATTCATTATGCTAGTAAGACTCTTGATGCTGCTCAAAGAAATTATGCTACAACTGAAAAGGAATTGTTAGCTGTAGTCTTTGCTTGTGACAAGTTTAGACCCTATATTGTTGATTCAAAAGTTACAATTCATACTGATCATGCTGCAATTAGATACCTTATGACAAAGAAAGATGCTAAGCCAAGGCTTATTAGATGGGTACTTCTTTTGCAAGAATTTGATTTACATATTATAGATAGGAAAGGTGCTTATAATCCTGTTGCTGATAATTTGTCTAGATTGGAAAATATTGCTTATGATCCTGTTCCTGTTAATGATAGTTTTCCAAATGAACAATTGGCTGTAATAAAGGTGAGCTCGCGAGAGAGCCCTTGGTATGCTGATTATGCTAACTTTATTGTTTCGAAGTATTTGCCTCCAACCTTTTCAGCTCAGCAAAGGAGGAAATTCTTTTATGACTTAAGGCATTATTTTTGGGATGACCCACACTTATATAAAGAAGGAGTAGATGGTATTATGCGAAGATGTGTTCCTGAATATGAACAACATGAGATATTGAGTAAATGTCATGGTAGTGTTTATGGAGGACATCATGCTGGAGATAGAACCGCGCAAAAGGTTCTACAATCAGGTTTTTATTGGCCAACACTTTTCAAAGATGCAAGGAAGTTTATCTTATCTTGTGATGAATGTCAAAGAGTTGGTAATATCTCTAGACGCAATGAAATGCCTATGAATTATACTCTTGTTATTGAACCATTCGATTGTTGGGGATTCGACTTCATGGGTCCTTTCCCTTCTTCAGAAGGTAACACTCATATACTTGTCGTTGTTGATTATGTTACTAAATGGGTAGAAGCTATACCTACAAAAAGTGCTGATGGTGAGACCTCTTTAAAAATGCTTTTAGATATTATATTTCCTAGATTTGGAGTACCTAGATATATTATGACTGATGGAGGTTCTCATTTTATTCATGGAGGTTTTAGAAAAACTCTTGCTAAGTATGGTATTAATCATAGAATTGCTTCCGCTTATCACCCTCAAACTAGTGGTCAAGTAGAATTATCAAATAGAGAGATTAAATCTATTTTGGGAAAGACTGTTAATAAATCTAGAAAGAATTGGGCTAGCAAATTGAAGGAAGCACTATGGGCTTATAGAACTGCTTATAAAAACCCCATGGGAATGTCACCTTATAAAATGGTTTATGGAAAAGCTTGTCATTTACCTCTAGAACTAGAGCACAAAGCTTATTGGGCTGTTAGAGAACTAAATAAAGATCCGAAACTAGCCGGTAATAAGAGGTTGCTGCAATTAAGTTCTCTAGATGAATGGAGAAGTGAAGCTTATGAAAATGCTAAACTCTTTAAAGAAAAAGTTAAGAAGTGGCATGATAGAAGAATCATCAAAAGAGAGTTTAATATTGGGGATAAAGTCCTATTGTATCGGTCTCGTCTCAGATTCTTTGCAGGGAAATTACTCTCGAAATGGGAAGGACCATATGTTGTTGAGGAGGTGTATCGTTCAGGAGCAATTAAAATTAGCTCTCTCCAAGGCAATGCCACGCAAGTGGTGAATGGACAAAGACTCAAGCATTATATCTCGGGTGATTCTTATAATGTTGATGTTGATATTATTCAAGTGGAAACACCGGAGGCTTTCATCAAAGGACAAATTGACAGTCCGCCAGAACTCGACTTTGAATAGGTAACAGTACAGGTAATAAAAAGTCCGCGTTTAGCTTTCCGAACAATATTTCTGCTGTTTTTGGAAAATATGAAAAATTACGGGATCGAAACGGAGTGGAGGAGACGCACGAGGGCGTGCCCCCATAGGCCGGCGCGGGCCCCACCCTGGCCGCGCCGACTTATGGGACAGCCCCTCGTCGTCCCTTTTCCACTCGTTTTCGGCCTGGAACCTTCCTTTTATCGTAAAAATATTTGCTATATAATCCCCCGGACCCCTGGAGGTCCGTATATCGTTTTCTCGTCGTGTTTTGTTTCGAGCTGTTTTCTGCCAGATTTGTTTTGATCTAGAAGCACCATGGTCTCCAACAACAAGGACAAGGGACCTTTGAAGGAAGATATTCAAGACCCGGAACTGAAGGAAGAAGACGCAAGTGAGGATGAGGAAGAAGTGGAGGAAGCTCCGCGAGTACACCAGCGTGCCACCGTTGCAAGTATTGGCGTGATATCAAATCCATCCAACACCAAGAGGAGTGCACGAATCGCTACCGGAGGAGCGGTTCCACGTCATTACTTGGCTCCAAGGACATCTTCTCCGGGCAATTACAGCCCTTTCCGCAACCTAATCTACGATCGTCAAACTGAAAGAACCCCCAAGGTAGTGTTGCCAAGTGGTTGAAGTCGCGCCGTGGTTGCTGGTGTACCATGGCCGACGATTTTGGTCCCTCCGTGGTGCATGTCAAAACTTTTTTTTCTCGTTTTTGAGGCCACCTAGCCCGACGAAAGCGGCCAAAACGTCGCGTATGGTGGCCCGGGACGTGGTGCATCTCGAAATCTCGGGTTCGCCGGCCGAGTCAACGCAAATCCGCACCGCCGAGGGATGTAGGGCCCAGATGGCAGCCTCTCTGGCATTGTTTTTTTCTAGATCGCGCCATCTCGTTCAACGTTCTCCGATCGAGCCGTTTACGATGCAGGATCATGGGTCCCGCATGTCATCCTCTATGAACCAAAATTCTTTCTATTCTTGGATTTTTTTGACCCCCTGATTTCTGGCTACTTCCTTTTTCTTTTGATCCCTTGCCGCCTTGGAAACATTGAGACCGCTGCTGCTAAATGGGACCCGCATGTCATCCTCTATGTGCAATCAACTTTCTTTTCTTGGAGTTTTTTTGGCACCTCAAATTTGGTCACTTGCCTTTTTCTTTCGATCCCCTTCCGCCTCTCAAACGGTGATACCGCTGCTGCTGGGACCCATGTCATCCTCTATGTACTATAAAACTTTCTTTTCTTGAATTATTTTTGGCACCTCATATTTGGTCACTTACCTTTTTCTTTCGATCCCCTGCCGCCTCTCAAACGGTGATACCGCTGCTGCTAAATGGGACCCGCATGTCATCCTCTATGTACTATAAAACTTTCTTTTCTTGAATTATTTTTGGCTCCTCATATTTTTTCACTTGCCTTTTTCTTTCGATCCCCTGCCGCCTCTCAAACGGTGATACCGCTGCTGCTAAATGGGACCCGCATGTCATCCTCTATGTACTATAAAACTTTCTTTTCTTGAATTATTTTTGGCTCCTGATATTTTTTCACTTGCCTTTTTCTTTCGATCTCATGCCACGTTTGAAACGTTGAGGAACCTGCTGCTCATGGGACCCGCATGTCATCCTCTATGTACTATAAAAGTTCATTTTCTTGGTTTTTTTCACCCTCTGATTTTTGGCAATTTCTTTTTCTTTTGATCCCCTGCCGCCTCTCAAACGGTGATACCGCTGCTGCTAAATGGGACCCGCATGTCATCCTCTATGTACTATAAAACTTTCTTTTCTTGAATTATTTTTGGCTCCGATATTTTTTCACTTGCCTTTTCTTTCGATCTCATGCCACGTTTGAAACGTTGAGGAACCTGCAGGCTCATGGGACCCGCATGTCATCCTCTATGTACTATAAAAGTTCATTTTCTTGGTTTTTTTTCACCCTCTGATTTTTGGCAATTTCTTTTTCTTTTGATCCCCTGCCGCCTCTCAAACTGATACCGCTGCTGCTAAATGGGACCCGCATGTCATCCTCTATGTACTATAGAACTTTCTTTTCTTGAATTATTTTTGGCTCCTGATATTTTTTCACTTGCCTTTTTCTTTCGATCTCATGCCACGTTTGAAACGTTGAGGAACCTGCTGGCTCATGGGACCCGCATGTCATCCTCTATGTACTATAAAAGTTCATTTTCTTGGTTTTTTTCACCCTCTGATTTTTGGCAATTTCTTTTTTCTTTTGATCCCCTGCCGCCTCTCAAACGGTGATACCGCTGCTGCTAAATGGGACCCGCATGTCATCCTCTATGTACTATAAAACTTTCTTTTCTTGAATTATTTTTGGCTCCTCATATTTGGTCACTTGCCTTTTTCTTTCGATCTCATGCCACGTTTGAAACGTTGAGGAACCTGCTGGCTCATGGGACCCGCATGTCATCCTCTATGAGCAATCAACTTTCTTTTCTTGGAGTTTTTTTTGGCACCTCATATTGCCTTTTTCTTTCGATCTCATGCCACGTTTGAAACGTTGAGGAACCTGCTGGCTCATGGGACCCGCATGTCATCCTCTATGTGCTATAAAAGTTTCCTTTGTTGGATTTTTTTCACCCTCTGATTTTTGGCTTGCCTTTTTCTTTTGATCCCCTGCCCCCTTTGAAACGTTGAGTAAGCTGTTGGCTCAAGGGACCCGCATGTCATCCTCTATGTCCATCAACTTTCTTTTCTTGGATTTTTTTTCACCCCCTAATTACTAGCTACTTTCTTTTTCTTTTGATCTCAAGCCGCATTACAAACATTGAGACCGCTGCTGCAAAATGGGACCCACATGTCATCCTCTATGTACAATAAAGTTTCTTTTCTTGGATTATCTTTTGCTCCTGATATTTTGTCACTTGCCTTTTTCTTTCGATCTCATGCCGCCTTTGAAACGTTGAGTAAGCTGCTGGCTCATGGGTCCCGCATGTCATCCTCTACGAACAATAAAAGTTTCCTTTCTTGGAGTTATTTTTGACCCCTAATTTCTGGCTATTTGCCTTTTTCTTTGGATCTCCTGCCCCTTTGAAACGATGAGGACGCTGTTGGCAGGTCGGTCCCACAAGTCATCCTCTATGAACAATAAAAGTTTCCTTTGATGGATTTTTTTGAACCCCTAATTAATTTCTGGATATTTCCTTTTTTTTCTTTGATCCCCTGCCGCCTTGGAATCGTTGAGGATGCTGCTGCCTCATGGGTCCCGCATGTCATCCTCTCAGAACGGTAAATGTTTCTTTTCTTGGATATTGTTTACCAAATGATTTTTGGCTTATTTTTTCTTTCGATATCCTGCCGCCTTTAAAACGTTGAGGACGCTGCTGGCTCACGGGTCCCACATGTCAGCCTCTATGAACAATAAACGCTGAGGACGCTGCTGCCTCATGGGTCCCGCATGTCATCCTCTCAGAACGAAAATGTTTCTTTTCTTGGATTTTTTACCAACAGATTTTTGGTTTATTTTTTCTTTCCATCCCCTGCCGCCTTTAAAACGACGCTGCTGGCTCATGGGTCCCCGATGTCAGCCTCCCCGTACAAGAAACATGTGATATCTTGATTATTTTGCAGACAATAAACAGTGTATTGCGCTCTGAGCTATTTCAACGGATAAATTAAATCTTTATTTTTACATAAACAAATTTATATGCTGAATCTCCTTGTTTTTTGTTTTTGCGAAGCATAGGACTTTCCTGTTTTTTTAGAAAAATCCGAACTATCCTGTTTTGGAGTGGGCTGAAATTGTACGAGTCAAAAGGGCCAGCAGGATAGTTCGAATGCCCAGATGTCCACATGCAGCCCAATTGAAATCGTTCTTTTTTTGGATTTTTTTGATTTCTGGCTACTTCATTTTTCTTTTGGTCCTGTGCCGCCTTGGAAACGTTGAGACCGCTGCTGCAAAATGGGACCCGCATGTCATCCTCTATGTAAAATTTCTTTTCTTAGATTATTTTTGGCTCCTGATATTTGGTCACTTGCCTTTTTCTTTCGATCCCGTGCAGCCTCTCAAACGGTGATACCGCTGCTGCTAAATGGGACCCGCATGCCATCCTCTATGTACAATCAAGTTTCTTTTCTTGAATTATTTTTGGCTCCTGATATTTGGTCACTTGCCTTTTTCTTTCGATCTCATGCCACGTTTGAAACGTTGAAAAACCTGCTGGCTCATGGGACCCGCATGTCATCCTCTATGTACAATAAAACTTTCTTTTCTTCGATTTTTTTGGCACCTCATATTTGGTCACTTGCCTTTTTCTTTCGATCCCCTGCCGCCTCTCAAACGGTGATACCGCTGCTGCTAAATGGGACCCGCATGTCATACTCTATGTACAATCAAGTTTCTTTTCTTGAATTATTTTTGGATCCTGATATTTGGTCACTTGCCTTTTTCTTTCGATCTCATGCCACGTTTGAAACGTTGAAAAACCTGCTGGCTCATGGGACCCGCATGTCATCCTCTATGTACTATAAAAGTTCATTTTCTTGGTTTTTTTTCACCCTCTGATTTTTGGCTATTTCCTTTTTCTTTTGATCCCCTGCCGCCTTTGAAACGTTGAGGACTCTGCTGGCTCATCGATAAAACTTTCCTTTATTGGAGTTTTTTTACCCCCTAATTTCTGGCTACTTTCTTTTTCTTTTGATCTCAAGCCGCATTTGAAACGTTGAGACCGCTGCTGCTAAATGGGACCCGCATGTCATCCTCTATGTACAATAAAGTTTTCTTTTCTTGGATTATCTTTGTCTCCTGATATTTTGTCACTTGCCTTTTTCTTTCGATCTCATGCCGCCTTTGAAACGTTGAGTAAGCTGCTGGCTCATGGGTCCCGCATGTCATCCTCTACGAACAATAAAAGTTTCCTTTCTTGGAGTTATTTTTGAACCCTAATTTCTGGCTACTTCCTTTTTCTTTTGATCCCGTGCCGCCTTGGAAACGTTGAGACCGCTGCTGCTAAATGGGTCCCGCATGTCATCCTCTATGTACAATAAAATTTCTTTCTTCGATTATTTTCGGGTCCTGATATTTGGTCACTTGCCTTATTCTTTCGATCTCATGCCGCCTTTGAAACGTTGAGGAAGCTGCTGGAGCATGGGTCCCGCATGTCATCCTCTATGAACAATAAAAGTTTCCTTTCTTGGAGTTATTTTTTACCCCTAATTTCTGGCTACTTCCTTTTTCTTTTGATCCCCTGCCGCCTTTGAAACGTTGAAGACTTTGCTGGCTCATGGGTCCCACATGTCAGCCTCTATGAACAATAAACACTTCCTTTCTTGGAGTTATTTTGTACCCCTAATTTCTGGCTATTTGCCTTTTTTCTTTCGATCCCCAGTCGCCTTCTAAACGTAGAGGACGCGGCTGGCTCGTGGGTCCCAGATGTCAGCCTCCATGGACAATAAACCTCTCCTTTGTTGGATTTATTTTTCACCCTCTGATTTTGGCTATTTCCTTTTTCTTTTGATCCACTGCCGCCTTGGAAACATTGAGTAAGCTGCTGACACATGGGGCCCGCATGTCATCCTCTATGTACAATCAACTTGCAAGATCTTCGAGCGAAAGAGCTTGTATTAGTGGGACCCATATGTCAACCTCTATGTACAATAAAAGTTTCCTTTCTTGGATTATTTTTAGCTCCTGATATTCGGTCACTTTCCTTTTTCTTTCGATCTCAAGCCGCCTCTGAAACGTTGAGTAAGGTGCTGGCTCATGGGACCCACATGTCATCCTCTATGTACAATAAAGTTTCTTTTCTTGGATTTTTTTTACCCCTGATTTTTGGTCACTTGCCTTGACGCTGCTGGCTCATGGGTCCCACATGTCAGCATCTATGAACAATAAACCTTTCCTTTGTTGGATTTATTGTTTACCCCTAATTTCTGGCTATTTGCCTTTTTCTTTTGATCCCCACCGGCCTTTGAAAACGTTGAGGAACCTGCTGGCTCATGGGACCCGCATGTCATCCTCTATGTACTATAAAATTTCTTTTCTTGGTTTTTTTTCACCTCTGATTTTTGGCTATTTCCTTTTTCTTTTGATCCCCTGCCGCCTTGGAAACGTTGAGTAAGCTGCTGACTCATGGGACCCGCATGTCATCCTCTATGTACAATCAACTTTCTTTTTTTGGAGTTTTTTTACCCCCTAATTTCTGGCTACTTTCTTTTTCTTTTGATCTCAAACCGCATTTGAAACGCTGAAACCGCTGCTGCAAAATGGGACCCGCATGTCATCCTCTATGTACAATAAGTTTCATTTCTTGGATTATTTTTGGCACCTGATATTTGGTCACTTGCCTTTTTCTTCCGATCTCATGCCGCCTTTGAAACGTTGAGTAAGCTGCTGGCTCATGGGTCCCGCATGTCATCCTCTACGAACAATAAAAGTTTCATTTCTTGGAGTTATTTTTGACCCCTAATTTCTGGCTACTTCCTTTTTTCTTTTGATCCACTGCCGCCTTTGAAACGGTGCGGATTCTGCAGACTAATACAAGCTTTTTCTCTCCAAGATCTTGCAAGTTGATAGATTAAATCATGGAATTATTAGGATATGTTTTAAATTTCAAATCCACTTTATGAATTATTAAAAATACCGTTATCCATGTGGGTATGGAGCGAACAAGGATTTTCATATTGGGCATGAGCAGTTTCAAAAATTGGAACCCAATAATTCAAAATAAATAAAAACAACTTTTATGTAGAATCTCCGCGTTTTTTTCTTTTGCCATTCATAGGATCTGTGTTTCATTAGAAAAGGGCCGAAATTGCATGAGCAGAAAGGCCCATTTGTAGTTATTGGGCTTCGACGGCCGGAGCAAGTAGGCCGAGAGCAATTACCATGTAGATGGCCGTTGGCAACCCAAAGTGAAATATTGGGCCCAACAGGGGAAGGCTGAACAGTACTATTTTCTAATTGGAAGGTGGTACATGGCGTAATCCTGCCAAAAAAAAAGATGGACACGGGTTGCTGAAATTTGCCCATCTGCGCCTAATATCGCCGCCGCGGCTCCGCTTCCGCCGCCGCCGCCATGCCTCGTCTCGCGTCGAGCTCGCGGTACTGCCGCGTCTCGGGCACGGGGTACCGCGGCGTCCGCGCGCGCCCCAAAGGTACGTATTACGCGGAGATACGTGACGGCGGCGAGCGCATCGGCCTCGGCACCTACGAGACCGCGCACGAGGCCGCGCGCGCGTACGACGCCGTGGCGTGGCGGCTCGGGCGCCCGCGATCGTCGATGAATTTCCATGACGTGTGGACGCGCCAGCAGGCCGAGGATCTCGCGCCGCCGCCGTACATCGTTAGACAGGAGGAACAGCGCCGCCGCCGCGAGACGGAGCGCCGTTTGCGCATTGCCGAGCGGGACGAGCGCGCGGCGCGCGAGTGGGCGGCCCGCTTCCCCGAGGACGTAGCCGCCGAGAACGAGCACTTCCGCAGACGGAGGGCGGAGAAGGCTACGAGGCGGGCTGCGAAGAAGGAGGACCGCGCACAACGGAGGGCGGAGAAGGCGACGAAGCGGGCCTTCATCGAAGCGCAGCTCGCCGGGCCGACCACCATTGGCGAGGACGACCCCCGTTGGATTGACCTCTTCTCGTCGGATCCGGTGTCGGGCACGACACCGGACTCGTCAGATGTCGAGTTTTAGTTTAGTTTTATCGCACTACTTTGTACAAATATGAACTACGGAGTATCTATCAAGCTAATTTTCTCCTATTTTATGTCTATTTCTAGTCTTTATTTGATCTTCTGTTTTACTGCACTCTATTTTTCATTATATTCTGTTTTTGGCGCTGCATTATAGCGCCTCTGAAAATACGCTGTTTCAGCCCTGCATTTGGCCGCCACAGTTTGCAGCTTCCGGTGAAGCTATTGCCGGCTCCATGCGCAGCATCAGCCCACAGCGCCAAAATATAGAGCCACTGCTGGAGTTGCTGTAATATGTTTGTCAGCAGGAGCTTACCTAATTAGTGAAAAAGATGTTCAGCGTGGGATTCGATAAAAGGATCTTCATGTTTTTTTTCCTAGCGATCCTAGTTCGGACTTTTGATTGTGTTGGCTAGTGCATGAAGCTTGACACCTGTATTATGTGATCCTGATATGAGGATAAGAACACCTTCAGGTTGCATTGCTAATGGTGTCTACTGCAGCAGTGGCGTACCTTCAATGGAGACTGATGCAAGAGAGTTGGTACTGGTGAACCTGCACCTGACATCATCGTGCCACCTGAAGTAGGTTGTGTATTGGGATTAGACTGATAAGCATAGCACCTTGCAAAGAACAAGATGCTGCTAGTGTTGGTTAACGTGATTTTACGACAAAAGTCATGTATGCTCAACAGGTGCCGTACCTAGTTTGGATATTGTGTTGTTACCCTTTTGTGGTTTGGTGTTTGTCCAACAGAGAAAGCTACTCTTTTCCCGTGTAAGTGTTATTATGTGAACAAAAGTTGTATGTACATATATATCGGTCAGAGAACCAAGATTGCATATTCTTGCCTGGTTATAACACATAAGTCATAATAACAATTAAAGAGAAAAGGAACATTTGCCTTTGCAATGTGATTGTGCCAAGTAGATTAGACAACCAACCACAAACATTACAGGTCAACAGCCAAACGCATGCGAAAGTCCTAAGGTAAGCTCCATAATACATGTTGAAACCAAAAGCCTAGAAACCATAAGAAAGGTAGCTCCACATCACAGTTCCACGACAGCAGCATACTGATCATAAAACATATATCAAGTCAGGACAGCTGCACCACTGGGTAAGCATCCATGGGGTCTGGCTCAAGAGCGAAGACTGTGTGAATGCTGCAAAATGTGGCTCTTGCCTCACCCCACCCATACATCTTATCATGGAACCTTACCAAATCAGCATGAATCATCTTGACATAAACATAGCTCCTCTCTCCATGCTGATGGGATTGAACAATGCGCCAGTTGCAGTGCTTCAGCTTGTCAAACAGTATGCAGGAGATAACGAAGCATGCTGGCTGGTCTTTTGTAGTGACAATGGCTTGGAGTAGCTGGTCCTGTGAACCACCCAACTGGATCTTTAGAGCTTGAAGGACAGTCCGTGCCATATAAGCTACCGTTGCTGACTTCAGCTCGGGTTCAGGTGAATGACAGCTGACATCTTGTCCTCGAGATGCAGATCCTTCTTGATCAGATTCAGCGGAATCATCACCACTACTTACAGGTGCATCAGGTTCTACAGAAGGCACATCAGGTACATGCTCCAGTTCATAGGAGTTGGGTGGGACAGCACTGTTTGCTGAAATCTCTACAATACCAGCTCCAGGTAGACCACCAGTATCTACAGAGGGTAAACCACCAATATCCACTTCAGAGGATTCTCGTGGCACGACACCTTTCGCTAGAGGCTCTACCCTACCAGCTCCAGGTCCACCACCAGTCAGTACTGTGGGCATAGTCATGACGGGTTCTACCAATACAAAACCTCCTTCGGGTGGCGTGGCAACTTCGGGTGCAGGATCATCAGTAGCAACTCCAGCATCAGCACCAGTTACATCGGTCTTGACAATAGGTAAACCGTCTTGCTCTAGTTCAGAGAATTCCCGTGGCACGACACCGTTCACTAGAGGCTCTACACTAGCAGCTCCAGCTGCACCACCAGTTTCTACAGCAGGGGGTAAACCCAATCCACAACCTTCTTCATGTGGCACGATGATGCCACGTATAGGCTCATCAGTACCAGGTCCAGCTGCATCAGTCTCCATAGACAGTAAACAAGGTGGCGTCGGAGGTTTAAAAGACTGGCATGCCATTTCACCTTTGTCATCAGACAATATAGAGTTTTCTTCAACTCTATGTTTCTGCAATAATAAGCACATGAACAGAAATTAGACCAGAGCATCTAGCCATCTAACGGGGGCAGCAGCAAAACAAGCGTCGGTCCATATGTTTACCTTGTCATCTGGGATATCAGAACACACAGATTTAGAAGTCATTTCACATAGCATCCGCTTTTTCGTTCCTTCCCCTACGTCCATCTGGAATAAGTAATACTATTGATCACATAAAACTAATTAATCAAATAAATGCATATGTTGAGAAGTTTGCACGGCAAATTGTGGATTCTGCTTTCATCACCTACGAATCATCGTTCTATATATTTACCTTGTCATCTAGGATATCAGAAGTCACAGAATGAGAAGTCATTTCACTAAGTATCGGTTTTTTCGCTCTTTCCCCTCCATCCATCTGCAATAAGAAGTAATATTGATCACATAAAGCCAATTCAACGAATATATGCATATGTTGAGAAGTTTGCACAACAAATTGTGGATTCTACTTCCAATCACCAAGTAATCTCGTGAGAAATGCATGATCAAGATATGTTTCTCCCTCTTGATCGACATCTGCATCTCCATTAAGACTAATCATCGTGCGATGGTGCTCTTCAGAAGAGCGCATACAATTCCAATCACCAGACAAGCAAAAAATTGTTGATTCTAGTAATGATTAATCAGCAGTGGCCATGGAACGACCACAGATCGACCAAGCAAAAAAAAATCATCAGCCTACTGACCACCAAGCAAAGGAAACAAACTAGGCCCATACATGGCCTCACAAATCATCATCAAACGTCGATCAAACTAGCAAGTTTGAACATGGATTACTAATTTATTTTCTGATAAAGTGAGTATATTAATATCGAAAGATATTGATTACACTGAGCCTCTGCAACAACGCAATACCTTACTGGTAGTACGGATGCACAAGGATTCCTAATACTCCCTCTGTTCGGTTTTAATTAGTCGACGCGAGGGAGAGAAGAAAATGAACTGTCGATGCTTTCAACTAGAGTCAATTAAATACGAACGGAAGAAGTACGTACTCTAGTAGTATTGACAAATATCCGGATCTAGTCTAAAAACAAATTGGCATGTAAATCCTAGTAGTCTACTAAACTAGGATCAATACCCTAGATTAGGGTTGCAAGCGGCGTCCGCGAATCGTCCCGCAAAGCAGAAAATTAGAGCAAATAGTGGTTGAGATTAGAGCAGATTTAAAGCACTCGCACTGAAACTAGCTAGCCCGCTACCCACCCCGCTTGACACCCTGCCCTAGATGTGAATCTACACCAAATATTCAAACAAGGATGAGCAACCGCCAATAAAATTTTATCCGCACATCATCATCTCTACCATACAAAAGGGTATGGTGATTTCACATACAGCCATTGTTGCCGCGGGACGAGGATGAGTGATGCGCCGCGGAGAAGGTGCCTCACGCCTCTGTCGCCGCCGCCGTCGAAGAGGAAGTCGAAGCCGCGCGATTGTGGTCCGTCGCCGATATGGAGGTGGAGCTACTAGGGAAGAGATGGAGGTGGAGGTGGAGAGGGAGTGATGGTTTGTACTAGTGGCGGCCGGTGAGGTAGTTATAAATACAGCCTCTCTCTCTTTTTTGGCAAGGAATGCAGCTTCTCTTGGAAGGCAACGAGGCAACGCACTCCAGATTTCGTATATTACTATAATAATATGGACGGAGAAATTTGGACGCATCTGTGTTGTCTTGTCAAATGAATCACCAGGATTTGCTTTTAGTACTCCAGATTTGGGCGACCCAAGGAAGTAGAGATAGTAATGTACGCCATCTAGCTGCACGCTATCAAATCAAATAAATGGTCATGCCATTTACTTTTAAGATGGTGCAGCAGTTATTCTGACCAAAGAAACATGCACGTCTGCTGATTATTTCTGATGGGTATACATTTACCGTCCGCTAGCAAAGATTGTTTGGCACATTGTTCTTATGGCTTTCAACATCACACCCCTTAATAATATTATTAATCAATGTTTGGGCAATCAATTGAGTGTGTTAATAAAAAATTAAAACCCACAAATCCAACTGTACTATTTTTAGGGCCATATGAAGGACAAGGAATGATTTTAAATGCCATATGGAGTACCTCCAACCATGTGAAATATGGTTCTGTCATGCAGGTGATACCCATGGCTTCGCATTGGATCTGTATGTTGTCCTACATACAGTCAACTATGAAGTACCACGATTTGGTTTTTGGGTGCAACCGGCTAGAGAATGATGCACGGGTTTGTACAGCCAGTACAATTCACATTAAGATTTTCTGATAGGATGTTGATGTGTATATGTAAGAATCATACACTAGAATGTCTTCTATGTTTAGATGGTTGATCTACGTTTATACTTTCTGTGAACCATGAGGTTAAGACCTTTGTACTGTAATAAAGATTGCTAAATAACAGTATATATGTATGCCTCTAGGGACACTGAAACAGCCAAACAACCATGCATGTGTATAGACCGTATTTGATCAAATTAAAAGAAGCACCTGGGTTCATGCAAATAGCATAAATTTATCACCTAAGTACATTAGCTATAAATAGTTAAATAGGAGTCAAGACCAACTGAGCTAGCTAGTAGTATGATCCTACTATTACATAAATATCCCTAACTCTGATTGTCTTTGTTCCAGTCCAGCGCGTTGGTGTAGCTTGGGATGAACCAAAACCCCGTATGCCAGTTGGCCCCTGGACCGCTGCTTGAGAAAGATATGCTTTGGTGGTCTTCGCCATTTAGACTGAAGCGGAAAATTTCTTGATGTGATGTGTCAAACTGAGAGCCAATGGCCTGAGGCGTGGTGTAGATGCAGTTTCTTCTTGTCAAATATCCTGGGGGAAATGTTGCACCACCCACTGGCATGAAAATCGGATAGTTCAACCCAAGGAACATAGAATAGTCTCCAAGATTAGTAACCCTTTCCCACGGGTTGGCTGGAAGTAACCGACTAGTGTCATTCGAGAATACAATGCAGGTATACCCCGAATAGCTGTGAACAGCGCGACCGCAATGGACAGAAGGGGTACTATCATAATAAGTTGGAGCACCGTCAGCGTCAAAATCCATTACGCCACGTGCATAGACCAGGAGAAGTCTAGAACGATCTTGAGATCTTGCCAGCCACCACGTACGACTATTAGAGTCAAAATCATCATCGCCATCAAATCCAGCCGTCCACGGAATGAATGGAGCAGGGAGCACTATAGGACCTTGAAAAAGGAAAGAACACGTCACATGAAAATATATTTCATGATTTATCTACTAGTGATATTGATTTGATATTGGGATGCCAATACTAGTACTTTATAAAATCATGGTCGAACATAAGATGGTTTGAAATATATTTCGAACATCTTGGTAAAACTTCATATGGATTTAAAACATGTTCCCGAAAATATTGGTCCAAATTTTAGATGGTTTGAATATAGTACTCCTTATTCTCTAGAACCGGGGGAATATAAACAAATGAAAGTCTTTATCAATATTGCATGGCACCTTTATTGATTCTATTTCTACTCTACCTTAAATTTTCTAGGGAGTAATAATAAAGAAACTTAATTACTAGGGGGCCTTTTTCCTAAGGAACAACATGCACATTAGACCATACTAAAATTCCTATAGATGTTAAATTCTATATATGTCCATACCACAAGAGGGTTATGGTGTGCGCCTATGGAATTCCTTTAAGCCAAAAGATGCCAAGACAGTTCAACAAATAAGAGGTGAAATACTATATAAGTTACGTATATAAAAAAGATAGGGAGGAAATGTTACCAAATTGATTAGGATCCCATGCATAAACATTTCCAAGCTCAGTAACGGCGAACACAAGTCCGTTATGTATAATTGCATCGCAGTATATGGCGCCGTACTGAAACTGGTTTTCAAGAAATATCCATGTACGAGGATATTCGCCATGGAGGTAGGCAATTGCAAAGTCGAAGATTGCGACAAGGGAGAAATCTTGATACCCCCTAGCAGCTGTAGGAACTTGGCAAATAGCTATCTTCTGCAGTTGAATAGCAGAACGCTGATACTCGAATATAAGTGGATTGCGTGTGGTTTCCAACTTGTTCCTCAAAGATGGAAGCTTAATCTTGCGATGAGTGTAGACATTGAGGAGGTTCCACTTGCCTTCGGGGCCAACCATGGCGATCCAATCTCCATTGGCGCCTGCCCGCTCCTCATCCTTACCGTGTGGCATTAGGCCATCATAGGAGAACCTGTCCAGCGGCAGTAGTTTGCACTTGCTGTGCACCGGCAAATCCTCCTTGAACACCGCCCATGGTTTATCCGCCGGGTCACAACAGAGAACACACGGAAGGCCAAACGGCTGAGAAGCAGGCAGAGTGGCACTGTATTTGGCTGACTGAAGAATACTTTTGGAGGAACCGACTAGGGACGCGGCGGTGATGGCGTCGCACTGGCTGATGAGCACTTCAAGGGGGCCTTCCGTAAACACCTTGTGAAACAGCCCAGATCCACAGACCCTGCTCGATTTCGCCATCGCAATGAGGCAGGTGGTACAATGGGGTTGGTATTTTCTTGGGAGATCTACTGATTCGAACTTTGGGAGAGAGATGGCGATCAATGGCGGCAGGTGGGGGTTTGAGTTGGAGAACAGAGGCTCTCAAACTGGGCACTGCTGGATAGGATGCGAAAGCGCCATGGCGGAGACGCAGGCGCGTGCTATGGAAGATGGGCGGAGTGGGGATAGACGACGGAGGTGAACCGAGACGCTCCTCCTCTTATGCATATACTGCCTACTGCAGTTTCGAGGAGAGTGTGAATGTGTTCAAAAAAAGAGGAGAGTGTGAATGTGTTCAAAAAAAGAGGAGAGTGTGAATGTGTTCAAAAAAAGAGGAGAGTGTGAATGTGACCCGACACCCGAGTAGGAGCCGAGCAGACGGACTATAGGAGTAGCCCCATCATTACAGAACATTAATCGTGCTTCCTACAATAAATAAGTGAAACATCCCAGGCTTGTGTTGTCTAATCAAATCGATGGCCATGTCAGTATTATGGTGAACAAATAAAACAAATACACACCAACCTTGTTCTTTTTGCAACGTACACCAACCTAGCAAGGCATCAACCTTCTCGCCATCAACTACGACTCCGTGGCTCCGTCCCACCAAAGTTGTCTCAACTTTGTAAAAAAAATACATCTATCCATCTAAATTTTAACAAAGGTGAGACACTTTTGGTGGGACCGAGGGAGTACAAAAAAACTTCACTACTCCATGCTAGTATCGGCCACTAATTCAAATTTCAACTGAAGGCGTGCTATTTTATGGTCCTGAAAATTGCCAAAAAAAATACAACCCAAAAATGCAACAGATCCATGTTAAGGGGGTACACCCTACGCAATATACATTAAGAAACTTTGAAACTTCAGCGACCTTGTAAGAATGCCCATGACAGTGCAGTTTTGCCAAATTAGGAAGAGACGAAATATGAATTCAACCAAAGAAATCTAAACGAATCCTTAGACAATAGCATAGTTAACACGTTCAGAAAAAAATGATGACTCCAAAAGAACAACATTAGCAAGAAATACTCCATTTTAGTTTGAATTTGCAGTCACATACATATACTAGTAGTACTGCCAAAATACTATAATACTCCGAGCTGCATTCTAGCACTCCAACTAGCTAGCTAATAGTTCTGGAGTAGTAGTACTACTATACAAGTCCAAAATACATCCGAACGAACCCTACTTCGAACTAAACTACTCCCTCCGATCTTCGAGTAACTACATTGCAGTATGACTAAACGAAGATTATTGTATAACCTTCTTGTTGATGCAAACGCAGATAGGCAACACACGCTGCCCTCCATTCTGCTTCGCGTAACGGGGCGGCACCGCCAGGAAAGAAGTGAGCTGCTGCAACATGATCGAGCTAGGCGTCGGGGAGCTCGTCGGCTCGATTACCGCCATCAAGGTGTCCGTCGAGAGGTCACTGGTCCCAGCCGTCGCCGGCGCCGGCGGACCAATCACCAACAGCTGCGCCTTGTACATCGGAAACAAGCACGCGGCCGACCTGATGCACACACAGGACACAATGGTGGTCGGGCCGAGCGCTCCAACGGTGATGGCGAACACGCTACCGTCTTCTTCCCCACTGCCGATGAACAGGTGTCCCCGCGGTTGTACCGGAACACGAACTATGCACCAGGCGGGTATGCCATACTGGAACGTAAACACTGGGATGGAGTGGGATGCTTGGAGGTGTACCAGGAGCTCCCGCGGCGGGCCGGTGAAGCTGCAGCCGGTATTGATGGCCTCTGTGCAGCCGCACGGACCATGCGGGCACGCGATATAGTGCTTGTAGGACTCCGTGGAGGCGACCAAGCTCTGGCAGCCGACGCACTTGACCATTGCCCCAGATCGATTCGACGGCGGCAATCTTGGCCCAGATCGATTCGACGGCGGCAACCACGCCGGCTGCTCGCACTTCTTGCACGGGTTCGGCGCAAGCTCGCCGACGCAGCGCCGACAGCCCATATGACCGCCCTTGCACTGCACGGAACAACGTACGTGGCATCAGTTGTCATTGACATTTCTCACAGGTGAACCTAAGAATGAAATCGGAAGGGAGCGACCTTGGATATGGGGGGTTTGAAGGGCAGCAGGCAGAGGGGGCACAAGAAGAGGGCCTCCTCCATCTTCAGAGAAGAGTGATCGGGAAAACGAGAACGGGATGGGTTCTTTTTTTTATACATGCCTTGGAGTGGAGTATGGATACTACTACTTATAGGAAGAACTTCCTTGCTAAGAATCGGCGTCGGCCGTACGCAAGCATAGATGCACCAGCGGCTCTGCAGTTTGTCAAAATAAAAGGACAGAGCTGCAGTGACTTGAAGTCTCCAAATCTCATTGTGACTTGGTGCCACCATCTACCAACCATTTGAGATCCAACGTTCCAAACTATCTCTTATTTCGAACCTAAAAACAAAAATTATGAAAAAAATCCAGTAAAATGTAGATGCCTTGTTCTAAAATCTGTGAATATTTCATCCCACTCGGACGATTAGCTTGTGATTAAAGAGCTTTTTACGTATACGAGCACTAGTTTAAACTAAATACTCCCTCTGATTCATATTAATTGACTTCAATATGGATGTATCTAGAACTAAAATGTGTCTAGTACATCCATATTAGAGTCAATTAATATGAACCGGAGGGAGTATATATTTGCTCACAAACCTTTGATTCAAATCGAATGAAACTTCACCAAAATATAAATCGAAATATGCACGATTAACTGGAAGTTCTTGAAATATTTCTGAGCAATTATAATAATTATTTAGTTTAAATTCTAAGTCGATCGCATACATTGGATCTGAGATGGATGGTGGATGGTGGCACCAAGTCACTGTGAGACTTGGAAGTATCAAGTCAGTGAAGCTCTATCCCAAAATAAAAGCTTCGTGAAGGGGGCAGTTTGGTTCAAAAAAGAAGACAGTGCCAAGCAGTTGTCAAACAATACCCATATAGTCAAATGTACTCCCTCTGATTCAAATGAATTGACTCAACTTTGTCTAGATATATGGATGTATCAAGTCACTGAAGCTAAAATAAAAGCTTCATGAAGGGGGAAGTTTGGTTCGAAAAAAAATACAGTGCCAAGCAGCTGTCAAATAGTACCATAACGTCAAATGTACTCCCTCCGATTCAAACGAAATGACTCAACTTTGTATTTTGCATGTTAAAGGTTTTTCGTAAAACTTGGCCAATCTTAACATAGTTTGCCTTTCTAAAAAAAGATATAAGCCCTAAGGCTCCTTTGATTCATAGGATGGGAAAACCATAGAAATATGAAAAACATAGGATTGAGATTTAATGGCTAGTTGAATCATATAGGAAGATGAGTTGTGTTTGATTGTGCCAAAGGAAATTTTCCATGAGGTATGACCTAATGTTTTATTCTTATAGGATTTGCACTGCAAGATTCCTATAGGATATGTTCCTATGAATCAAACAACTAGTGTGGGGAAAATTCACATGTGATCTAAATCCTACATAATTCCTATACAAATCCTATATATGAATTTTAGTTGTTAGGTCACTTAAAATGACTTCACTTGAAGAGTTACATTTTTGTTTTTTTCTGAATTAGTAGTGATGCCTAACCATATATATACCTAAACCAAGAGAATCAGCATAAACTTATGTATATTAATAGTAAGCGCATATATGAATGTTTTTTATCTACAAACCCAGGGTCATATATATGTACATAGAAACATGCATATATGCTAGTTTTTGTACCTTGGTGTGTTCCTCTTTTGGGCTATCTCTTTTTTGTTCACCGATTCACAACCAACGCCCTAGATTAATTTGGCACTTAGAAAATAACATTTTGTTTTTGGCGCACTAACACAAATAGTAGTAGCACGGTCAACACTGTAGAGAAGTACAAAATAAATGTGTGTGGGAAAAAATGACTTAAAGTGACCATTACATTGAGAAAAAGGGTAGAACCAAGCATTGCACAGGGAAAAAGCAGTGTAGTGCCCAGAAGAAAAAAACAAGTTGGGTTATACTCCCTCCATCCTGAAATAATGGGTGTAGAGTTAAAATTTGTCCATAAAAGAGTGTACTTCTCGTTTTGCAATGCACTTCAAAATTTGTCCACAAAAGAGTGGTAGTAAAAAATATTTCTTTCTCATCACGAGGGATATAGTTTCTTCACGACTAGTACGTACTACCTCCATCACAAAGCTTAAGTCTTTTTTTAAGAGTCAAAGCAAGTAAAGGTTGACGAAAATTTAGAACAATCTATCAACTAATATAATATTTTGTAGATACCATACCAAAAAAAATCGTTGTCTATGTATTGATATTAATTTTGTATTTTGCATGATAATGATTTTTGGTAAAATCTTAGTTTACCTTGACATAGTTTGAGCTTCTAAAAATAATATAAGCCTTACGCTTTGGGATGGAGGTAGTAGTATTTAGCATAATATGGTTTTCTTATTTACTACATGCATTTAGATCATTGGAGGTGGAAAAGTTGAAGAGGAAAGTGATGGTCGATGACAGTTTCCCAATGTAATAATAAAATCCTTAATATGCCTTGAAAACCCACACGTACGCTCTTTCTAGGACAGAGGCAGTATGAGGTAATGCACCCACGCGCTGTCATCTGCCCGTTCGTGCTATGTCTCCCAAATCTTGAAATATCGTCAGTTATCCATTTCACGTCCACACTTCTCCCTCTCTCCACGGACTAGGAAAAAACCCTCTCTTCACTTCCCCTTCCCATTCCACCGATGGAGAGCCCAACCGACGCCGTCAACGCAGCGAAAGCGAAAGCCGCGCGGCTGGCCTTAGCCGCAGAGGAGGCGTCCAGAGCCGCGACCGCAGCACGCATGGCCGCAACGGCGGCGATCATTGCCGCAGCGGATGCCAAAGACGAAGCGGAGGCCATTGCCGAAGGTCGGGCCATCGGTCGCTCATCGGCATCTGATGCTGTTGGTAGATGGGTCCACTCTCTTGGGAAGCATCCCCTAGATGACGAGGACGAGGTTGAACTCATCTTTGAACCGCCGCCGCCGACCTTCGACGAGAATATCGTCGACGAGGGGGAGGAAGTATGTTCCGATTCACCTCTCTCCCTTATTCAACATAGCCCTGTATCGATTTGCGCTATGGTCTCTCCCTCTTTTTTTTGCGCTATAGCGTTTTGAATTAGCGTCAGAATCTTTTTAGATTCATATTCAGTATTAGTTGCAACTGCTACATATTTGCTTCACATCCGATTCACCTCTCTCCCTTATTTAACATAGCCCTGTATCGATTTGCTCTATGGTCTCTCCCTCTTTTTTTTGCGCTATAGGGTTTTGAATTAGCGTCAGAATCTTTTTAGATTCATATTCATTATTAGTTGCAACTGCTACATATTTGCTTCACCTGTTTATTTGGCATGTATCAGGTTGCTACTGATGAGGTTGACAGCGATGTCGAGTCGCGTCATAGGAAGGCCAGGGCCACTCTCAACAAGCTTAAGGCGGGGAAGTTCGACAAGTATTGGAGTGAACCCTGGACTGGTGCCAGGAACAGCTGCCCCTTCTGCACAAAGAGCATAAAGGTTGACTTTCGAAGCGTCCTGCAGCATGCCGAAGCCGGTGGGTCCGGCTGTCTCAAAGTTGGGGAAACTGTTAACCGATCCGGCTTCATAGCCAACCACATGGCCTATGGGCTATTCCTAAGGAAGAAATTGAACCAAGCTATCGAGACCGGTCGTGTGCCTCCTCCCAAGCCCAAGCCACCAAAGATTAAAGGTATGGGCAGCAAGAAGCAGAAGAAGCGGGACCGGGAGGAGGCGACAGGAAGAAGATGGTAAATATACTCCGTAACTGTTGTGCATGTTTGTCTCTCCTACTGCTTCAAAAGCAGCATCTTTTGTTGAACTCTGTTTATGTTTGCTGCTCAGCAGCGTTTGTGGTGAACCTATTAGCTTAATTAGGGGTTGTTGAACTATGTCTGTGTTGAACCTTGCTTAATTAGGTTGTGTTGAACTCTGTTTGTGTTGGCGTGGGAAGGGGGGCATGATGCTACCCTGAATTTGCGGGACCCCCAAAAAACTTGCAAATACGAGTGATGCATCCAAAAGGAACAAACTTTTACATGGTAGACCCCAGTCTGAAAGCAAGAAATGCGATCGGGTCCTTAACAGCCACCGCCCGGATTGATCGGGTATTTTGCCTGCCTACCGCATGTGACTTGTGCTCACTGAAGTTTGGGACCTCACGCATGGGCACCACACGTAAGTGACAGACCTGTTGGTGTAAAAACTCGGGTGATTATTATACTGCATTAGTACAAAGTTTCCTATGGATTCAAGGGTTGGAAAGCCAAGTTAACTCATTTTCATGACTAAGAAGGAGCCAGGCTTACTTTTTCATTTTCATGTTTTAACTTGTTTAAATCTTGGTCAAACAAAGGATCTGACCAGGATTCAAGTGGGCATAAAAATTCAAAAAAGAAATCAAAAAAAAAACCAAAGCACATAAGCTTCTTATGTCATATAGTAAGCATTACAGTTGATCAACGAAGTCTAGACATATTCAAACCAGAAAAATATTGTATATACCCCCTAACCCTAAACTCTGTCTTATGAAGTCAAGCATGAAGAAAAGTGGTTTTGGGTTTCAAACATTGGAAATTGAAAAAACTCCCAAAAGCTTCATTTTGGAGTGACTAAGAAGAATCCAGGCTTTCATTTTCATTTTCATGTTTTAAATTGGTTTAAATCTTGGTCAAACCTAGGATTTGACCAAGATTCAAATGGACATAACAAATTCAAAAAAATCAAAACCAAACACATAGTCTTTTGATGTCATATAGTAAGCATTCAAGTTGATAAACAAAGTCTAGACATATTTAAACAAGAAAAATCATGTATATACTTGGCCCCTAACCCTAAACTCTGTCTTATGAAGTCAAGCATTAAGAGGAGTGGTTTTGGGTTTCAAACATGGAAATTTAAAAAACCTCCCAAAAGCTTCATTTTGGAGTGACTAAGAAGAATCCAGGCTTACTTTTCATTTTCATGTTTTAAACTGGTTTAAATCTTGGTCAAACCTAGGATTTGACCAAGATTCAAATGGGCATAACAAATTCAAAAAAAAACTAAACACATAGTCTTTTGATGTCACATAATAAGCATTCAAGTTGATAAACAAGGTCTAGACATATTCAAACCAGAAAAATCATGTATCTACCCCCTACCCCTAAACTTTGTCTTATGAAGTAAAGCACGGAGAGATATCATTTTGGGTTTCGAACATGGAAAATTTAAAAAAACCTCCCAAAAGCTTCATTTTGGAGTGAATAAGAAGGATCCACACTTACTTTTCATTTTCATGTTTTAAACTTGTTTAAATATTGGTCAAACCTGCAAGGATTTGACCAAGATTCAAATGGGCATAAAAATTCAAAAAAAAAACCGAAAACCACTTCTCTTCGTCCTTGACTTCATTAGACAGAGTTTAGGGTTGGGGTATATACATGATTTTTAATGTTTAAATATGTATAGACTCCGTTGATCAACATGAATGCTTACTATAACTTAAGAAGCTTAATTATGTGCTTTGGTTTTTCATTTTTTGAATTCTTTATTGAATTTTTATGCCTATTTGAATCTTGGTCAAATCCTAGGTTTGACCAAGAATTAAACAAGTCAGTAACATGAAAATGAAAAAGTAAGCCTGGATCCTTCTTATTCACTCAAAAAATGAAGCTTTTGGGAGGGTTTTTGAATTTTCCATGTTTGAAACCCAAAACCATTCCTCTTATATGCTTGACTTCATATATATCACAGAGTTTAGCCTTAGGGGGTATATACATGATTTTTCTAGTTTGAATATGTCTAAACCTTGTTTATCAACTTGAATGCTTACTATAAACCAAAAATTCATGTATCTACACCTAACCCTAAACTATGCATGAAGAGAAGTGGTTTTGGGTTTCAAACCTGGATATCTCAAAAACCCTCCCAAAAGCTTCATTTTGGAGTGAATAAGAAGGATCAAGGCTTAATTTTTCATTTTCATGTTTTAATCTTGTTTAAATCTTGGTCAAACCTAGGATTTGACCAAGATTCAAATGGGCATAATTTAAAAAAATGAAAAATCAAGGCACATAGTCTTCTTATGTCATATAGTAAGCATTCAATTAAGTTGATAAACAAGCTCTAGACATATTCAAACCAGAAAAATCATGATGTATCTACCCCCTATATATCCCTAAACCCTAACTTATGAAGTCAAGCATGAAGAGAAGTGGTTTTTGGTTTAAATCATGGAAATTTCAAAAACCCTCCCAAGAGCTTCATTTTGGAGTGACTAATTAAGAAGCATACATGCTTACCTTTTCATATTCATGTTTTAAACTTGTTCAAATCTAGGTCAACAAACCTAGGATTTGACGAAGAATCAAATGGGTATAAAAAAATTAAAAACAAGCTCTAGATAAGCTCAAGTTGAAAAACAAGTTCTAGACATATTCCAACCAGAAAAATCATGTATGTACCCCCTATATATCCCTAAACCCTGACTTATGAAGTCAAGCATGAAGAGAAGTGGTTTTTGGTTTCAATCATGGAAATTTCAAAAACCCTCCCAAGAGCTTCATTTTGGAGTGGCTAAGAAGGATAGATGCTTAATTTTTCATATTTATGTTTTAAACTAGTTTAAATCATGGTCAAACCTAGGATTTGACCAAGATTCAAATGGGCATAAAAATTCAAAATAAATGAAAATAAATGAAAAACCAAGGCACGTAGTCTTCTTATGTCATATAGTAAGCATTCAATTAAGTTGATAAACAAGGTCTAGACATATTCAAACCAGAAACATCATGTATCTAGCTACCCCTAGCCCTAAACTCTGTCTTATGAAGTCAAGCATGCATGAAGAGAAGTCGTGGTTTTTGGTTTCAAACATGGAAATTTTAAAAACCCTACCAAGATCTACATTTTGGAGTGACTAAGAAGGATATATGCTTAATTTTTCATATTCATGTTTTATTAAACTTGTTTAAATCATTGTCAAACCTAGGATTTGACCAAGATTCAAATGGGCATAAATATTCAGAAAAAACAAAAAATGGAAAATCAAGGCACATAGTCTTCTTATGTCACATAGTAAGCATTCAATTAAGTTGATAAACAAGGTCTAGATATATTCAAACCAGAGAAATCATGTATCTACCCCTAACCCTAAACTCTATCTCATGAAGTCAAGCATGAAGATATGTGGTTTTTGGTTTCAAACATGGAAATTTCAAAAACCCTCCCAAGAGCTTCATTTTGGAGTGACTAAGAAGGATATATGCTTAATTTTTCATATTCATGTTTTCAACTTGTTTAAATCATGGTCAAACTTAGGATTTGACCAAGATTCAAATGGGCATAAAATTAAAAAAAACAATAAAATGAAAAACCAATGCACATAGTCTTCTTATGTCATATATATAGTAAGCATTCAATTAAGTTGATAACAAGGTCTAGACATATTCAAACGAGAAAAATCATGTATCAAGCTACCCCTAACCCCAAACTCTGTCTTATGAAGTCAAGCATGAAGAGAAGTACGTGGTTTTTTGGTTTCAAACATGGAAATTTCAAAAACCCTCTCAAGAGCTTCATTTTGGAGTGACTACGAAGGATACATGCTTAATTTTCATATTCATGTTTTAAACTTGTTTAAATCATGGTCAAACCTAGGATTTGACCAAGATTCAAATGGGCATAATTTAAAAAAAATGTAAAATCAAGGCACATAGTCTTCTTATGTCATATAGTAAGCATTCAATTAAGTTGATAAACAAGGTCTAGACATATCAAACCAGAAAAATCATGTATCTACCCCTATATATCCCCAAACTCTGTCTTATGAAGTCAAGCATGAAGAGAAGTGGTTTTTGGTTTCAAGCATGGAAATTTCAAAAACCTCCCCAAACTTCATTTTAGAGTGACTAAGAAGGATACAAGCTTGCCTTTTCATTTTCATGTTTTAAACTTGTTTAAATTATCTTGGTCAAATCTAGGATTTGACAAGATTCAAATGGGCAAACATATGATAAGTGATGCAAATATCATTTCTAAGTGCGGGCAAACCAGCCTTTAGCTTAACATATTTCTAAGTACAAGGTTTCAGAAAATTGAGTGGGGGCGGCTGCCCCCCTTGGCTATAGTCTGGATCCGCCCATGCTATAGTTTGAGGCCATTTGGATGACGTCGAAAAAATTCTTTGATTAGAAATGGGGTTGTTCGAACCCCGTAGTTGGATTTTTTATGAACTTGATCTGTAGTACTGGGAAAAACCCTAGTTTAACGTATTTAATTATAGATTCGTAGGTTGATTTTTCTACCTTTTTTTATTATTACTATGCAGCACATATGTGTTTGCCCGTCGAGTGAAACTCGGAGGAAGAGGGATCACTCGGAAGGAGAGAAGAAGGGAGAGAATTATGGTGTCTCCCCTTTTTCGGGTGATGATGTTGACTTTTGTGCAGGGTTTGTCAGTGAGCAGGAGGTGCGAGCGAGCGAGTCGAGCGAGGCCGAGAAGAGAGAGATTTGTTTTTTTTTGTGAGAGGGACAACCGAAGGATCCAGAAGGACCCAGAGACTTCCAATACGCATCCTGATGCGTCTTCTCTTGACAAAGAAAATGGCTGGGAGTTTGCGTACCTATTGCACGTGACTTGTGCTCACTGAAGTGTGGGACCTCACGCATGGGCACCACACGTAAGTGACAGACCTGTTGGTGTAAAAACTCGGTTGATTATTATAGTGCATTAGAACAAAGTTTCCTATGGATTCAAGGGTAGGAAATCCAAGTTAACTCATTTACATGACATTATTTTTTCCATGAAGCAAAGTTAACACATCTATCAATTGGTACATTTTGGAGTGACTAAGAAGGATCCATGCTTATTCGTTTTCACGTGTTAAATTTGTTTAAGTCTTGCTCAAACCTAGGATTTCACCAAGATTGAAATGGGCATGAAAATTCAAAAAAATGAAATACCAGAAATTCATGTGTCTAGCTACCCCTAACCCTAAACTCTGCACGAAGAGAAGTGGTTTTGGGTTTCAAACATGGATATTTCAAAAACCCTCCCAAAAACCTTCATTTTGGAGTTAATAAGAAGGATCAAGGCTTACTTTTTCATTTTCATGTTTTAATCTTTTTTAAATCTTTGTCAAACCTAGGTTTTGACCAATATTCAAAAGGGCATAATTTAAAAAAAATGAAATATCAAGGCACATAGTCTTCTTATGTCATATAGTAAGCATTCAATTAAGTTGATAAACAAGCTCTAGACATATTCAAACCAGAAAAATCATGATGTATCTACCCCCTATATATCCCTAAACCCTAACTTATGAAGTCAAGCATGAAGAGAAGTGGTTTTTGGTTTAAATCATGGAAATTTCAAAAACCCTCCCAAGAGCTTCATTTTGGAGTGACTAATTAAGAAGCATACATGCTTACCTTTTCATATTCATGTTTTAAACTTGTTCAAATCTAGGTCAACAAACCTAGGATTTGACGAAGAATCAAATGGGTATAAAAAATTTAAAAACAAGCTCTAGATAAGCTCAAGTTGAAAAACAAGTTCTAGACATATTCCAACCAGAAAAATCATGTATGTACCCCCTATATATATATCCCTAAACCCTGACTTATGAAGTCAAGCATGAAGAGAAGTGGTTTTTGGTTTCAATCATGGAAATTTCAAAAACCCTCCCAAGAGCTTCATTTTGGAGTGGCTAAGAAGGATAGATACTTAATTTTTCATATTTATGTTTTAAACTAGTTTAAATCATGGTCAAACCTAGGATTTGACCAAGATTCAAATGGGCATAAAAATTCAAAATAAATGAAAATAAATGAAAAACCAAGGCACGTAGTCTTCTTATGTCATATAGTAAGCATTCAATTAAGTTGATAAACAAGGTCTAGACATATTCAAACCAGAAACATCATGTATCTAGCTACCCTAGCCCTAAACTCTGTCTTATGAAGTCAAGCATGCATGAAGAGAAGTCGTGGTTTTTGGTTTCAAACATGGAAATTTTAAAAACCCTACCAAGATCTACATTTTGGAGTGACTAAGAAGGATATATGCTTAATTTTTCATATTCATGTTTATTAAACTTGTTTAAATCATGGTCAAACCTAGGATTTGACCAAGATTCAAATGGGCATAAATATTCAGAAAAAACAAAAAATGGAAAATCAAGGCACATAGTCTTCTTATGTCATATATATAGTAAGCATTCAATTAAGTTGATAACAAGGTCTAGACATATTCAAACGAGAAAAATCATGTATCAAGCTACCCCTAACCCCAAACTCTGTCTTATGAAGTCAAGCATGAAGAGAAGTACGTGGTTTTTTGGTTTCAAACATGGAAATTTCAAAAACCCTCTCAAGAGCTTCATTTTGGAGTGACTACGAAGGATACATGCTTAATTTTCATATTCATGTTTTAAACTTGTTTAAATCATGGTCAAACCTAGGATTTGACCAAGATTCAAATGGGCATAATTTAAAAAAAATGTAAAATCAAGGCACATAGTCTTCTTATGTCATATAGTAAGCATTCAATTAAGTTGATAAACAAGGTCTAGACATATCAAACCAGAAAAATCATGTATCTACCCCTATATATCCCCAAACTTTGTCTTATGAAGTCAAGCATGAAGAGAAGTGGTTTTTGGTTTCAAGCATGGAAATTTCAAAAACCTCCCCAAACTTCATTTTAGAGTGACTAAGAAGGATACAAGCTTGCCTTTTCATTTTCATGTTTTAAACTTGTTTAAATTATCTTGGTCAAATCTAGGATTTGACAAGATTCAAATGGGCAAACATATGATAAGTGATGCAAATATCATTTCTAAGTGCGGGCAAACCAGCCTTTAGCTTAACATATTTCTAAGTACAAGGTTTCAGAAAATTGAGTGGGGGCGGCTGCCCCCCTTGGCTATAGTCTGGATCCGCCCATGCTATAGTTTGAGGCCATTTGGATGACGTCGAAAAAATTCTTTGATTAGAAATGGGGTTGTTCGAACCCCGTAGTTGGATTTTTTATGAACTTGATCTGTAGTACTGGGAAAAACCCTAGTTTAACGTATTTAATTATAGATTCGTAGGTTGATTTTTCTACCTTTTTATTATTACTATGCAGCACATATGTGTTTGCCCGTCGAGTGAAACTCGGAGGAAGAGGGATCACTCGGAAGGAGAGAAGAAGGGAGAGAATTATGGTGTCTCCCCTTTTTCGGGTGATGATGTTGACTCTGTGCAGGGTTTGTCGTGAGGGAGGTGCGAGCGAGTCGAGCGAGGCCGAGAACGAGAGAGATTTTTTTGTTTGTGAGAGGGACAACCGAAGGATCCTGAAGGACTTCCAATACGCATCCTGATGCGTCTTCTCTTGACAAAGAAAATGGCTGGGAGTTTGCGTACCTACTGCACGTGACTTGTGCTCACTGAAGTGTGGGACCTCACGCATGGGCACCACACGTAAGTGACAGACCTGTTGGTGTAAAAACTCGGTTGATTATTATAGTGCATTAGAACAAAGTTTCCTATGGATTCAAGGGTAGGAAATCCAAGTTAACTCATTTACATGACATTATTTTTTCCATGAAGCAAAGTTAACACATCTATCAATTGGTACATTTTGGAGTGACTAAGAAGGATCCATGCTTATTCGTTTTCACGTGTTAAATTTGTTTAAGTCTTGCTCAAACCTAGGATTTCACCAAGATTGAAATGGGCATGAAAATTCAAAAAAAAATGAAATACCAGAAAATTCATGTGTCTAGCTACCCCTAACCCTAAACTCTGCACGAAGAGAAGTGGTTTTGGGTTTCAAACATGGATATTTCAAAAACCCTCCCAAAAACCTTCATTTTGGAGTTAATAAGAAGGATCAAGGCTTACTTTTTCATTTTCATGTTTTAATCTTTTTTAAATCTTTGTCAAACCTAGGTTTTGACCAATATTCAAAAGGGCATAATTTAAAAAAAATGAAATATCAAGGCACATAGTCTTCTTATGTCATATAGTAAGCATTCAATTAAGTTGATAAACAAGCTCTAGACATATTCAAACCAGAAAAATCATGATGTATCTACCCCCTATATATCCCTAAACCCTAACTTATGAAGTCAAGCATGAAGAGAAGTGGTTTTTGGTTTAAATCATGGAAATTTCAAAAACCCTCCCAAGAGCTTCATTTTGGAGTGACTAATTAAGAAGCATACATGCTTACCTTTTCATATTCATGTTTTAAACTTGTTCAAATCTGGTCAAACCTAGGATTTGACCAAGATTCAAATGGGCATAATTTAAAAAAATGTAAAATCAAGGCACATAGTCTTCTTATGTCATATAGTAAGCATTCAATTAAGTTGATAAACAAGGTCTAGACATATTCCAACCAGAAAAATCATGTATGTACCCCCTATATATATATCCCTAAACCCTGACTTATGAAGTCAAGCATGAAGAGAAGTGGTTTTTGGTTTCAAGCATGGAAATTTCAAAAACCTCCCCAAACTTCATTTTAGAGTGACTAAGAAGGATACAAGCTTGCCTTTTCATTTTCATGTTTTAAACTTGTTTAAATTATCTTGGTCAAATCTAGGATTTGACAAGATTCAAATGGGCAAACATATGATAAGTGATGCAAATATCATTTCTAAGTGCGGGCAAACCAGCCTTTAGCTTAACATATTTCTAAGTACAAGGTTTCAGAAAATTGAGTGGGGGCGGCTGCCCCCCTTGGCTATAGTCTGGATCCGCCCATGCTATAGTTTGAGGCCATTTGGATGACGTCGAAAAAATTCTTTGATTAGAAATGGGGTTGTTCGAACCCCGTAGTTGGATTTTTTATGAACTTGATCTGTAGTACTGGGAAAAACCCTAGTTTAACGTATTTAATTATAGATTCGTAGGTTGATTTTTCTACCTTTTTTTATTATTACTATGCAGCACATATGTGTTTGCCCGTCGAGTGAAACTCGGAGGAAGAGGGATCACTCGGAAGGAGAGAAGAAGGGAGAGAATTATGGTGTCTCCCCTTTTTCGGGTGATGATGTTGACTGTTGTGCAGGGTTTGTCAGTGAGCAGGAGGTGCGAGCGAGCGAGCGAGTCGAACGAGAGAGATTTTTTTTTTTTGAGAGGGACAACCGAAGGATCCTGAATGACCCAGAGACTTCCAATACGCATCCTGATGCGTCTTCTCTTGACAAAGAAAATGGCTGGGAGTTTGCGTACCTACTGCACGTGACTTGTGCTCACTGAAGTGTGGGACCTCACGCATGGGCACCACACGTAAGTGACAGACCTGTTGGTGTAAAAACTCGGTTGATTATTATAGTGCATTAGAACAAAGTTTCCTATGGATTCAAGGGTAGGAAATCCAAGTTAACTCATTTACATGACATTATTTTTTCCATGAAGCAAAGTTAACACATCTATCAATTGGTACATTTTGGAGTGACTAAGAAGGATCCATGCTTATTCGTTTTCACGTGTTAAATTTGTTTAAGTCTTGCTCAAACCTAGGATTTCACCAAGATTGAAATGGGCATGAAAATTCAAAAAAAAAATGAAATACCAATTCATGTGTCTTCTACTAATAAAGATGCATCAAGTGGTTTTGGGTTTCAAACATGGATATTTCAAAAACCCGATGTCTACGGTGCTTCTATTCTTGTAGACAGTGTTGGGCCTCCAAGAGCAGAGGTTTGTAGAACAGCATCAAGTTTCCCTTAAGTGGATCACCCAAGGTTTATCGAACTCGGGAGGAAGAGGTCAAAGATATCCCTCTCAAGCAACCCTGTAATCACAAAGCAAGAAGTCTCTTGTGTCCCCAACACACCAAATACACTTGTCAGATGTATAGGTGCACTAGTTCGGCGAAGAGATAGTGAAATACAAGTAATATGGATGTATATGAGTGGTAATAGCAATCTGAATAAAATATGGCAGCGAGTAAACATGCAACAGAACAGTAAGTAAACGGTGTTTGCAGTATTGGAAACAAGGCCTAGGGATCATACTTTCACTAGTGGACACTCTCAACATTGATCGCATAATAAATAACTCTTTCTCTTATGTGCTACATACACTCTTTTGTTGGATGATGAACACATTGCGTAGGATTACACGAACCCTCAATGCCGGAGTTAACAAGCTCCACAATTCAATGTTCATATTTAAGTAACCTTAGAGCATAATAGATCATTGCAAAATAAACCAAGAACTAACATAGCGCACACACTGTCCACATTACACTATGAAGGAGGAATAGATCACATCAATACTATCATAATGACAATTAACTCCACAATCTACAAGAGATCATGATCATAGCCTACGACAAGAACCACACGGTGCACACACTAATCACCTTTACACCATGCAGGAGGAATAGACTACTTTAATAACATCACATGAGTAGCACATAACTAGTAGCGATACAAAGCTCATCATATGGATCTCAATCATGTAAGCAGCTCATGAGATCATTGTATTGAAGTACATAGGAGAGAGATTAACCACATAGCTACCGGTACAGCCCCGAGCCTCGATGGAGAACTACTCCCTCCTCATGGGAGCAGCAGCGGTGATGAAGATGGCGGTGGAGATGGCAGCGGTGTCGATGGAGAAGCCTTGGGGCACTTCCTGCTCCGGCAGGGTGCCGGAACAGAGACTCCTGTCCCCCAGATCTTGGCTTCGCAATGGCGGCGGCTCTGGAACTTTTCTCGTACCGTGGCTTCCTCCCTAAGGGTTTTCGACGCAGGGGCTTTATATAGGCGAAGAGGCGGCGCAAGGAGGCGGCTGGGGCCCCCTCACCATAGGCTGGCGCGGCCAGGGGCCACCCGCGCCTTATGGTGTGGGCCCTGCTGCCCTCCTCCGACTCTCCTTCGGTGTCGGAAGCTTCCGGGAATTCTAAGACTTTCGGTGTTGATTTCGTCCGATTCCGAAAATATTTCGTTACTAGGATTTCTGAAACCAAAAACAGCGAAAACAACTGGCCTTTCGGCATCTCGTCAATAGGTTAGTTCCGGAAACGCATAAATATGACATAAAATGTGCATATAACATGTAGATATCATCAATAATGTGGCATGGAACATAAGGAATTATCGATACGTCGAGAGGTATCAGCATCCCCAAGCTTAGTTCTGCTCGTCCCGAGCAGGTAAAACGATAACAAAGATAATTTCTGAAGTGACATGCCATCATAATCTTGATCATACTATTTGTAAATATATGTAATGAATGCAGCGATCAAAAACAATGGTAATGACATGAGTAAACAAATGAATCATAAAGCAAAGACTTTTCATGAATAGTACTTCAAGACAAGCATCAATAAGTCTTGCATAAGAGTTAACTCATAAAGCAATAAATCAAAGTAAAGGTGTTGAAGCAACACAAAGGAAGATTAAGTTTCAGCGGTTGCTTTCAACTTATAACATGTATATCTCATGGATATTGTCAACATAAAGTAATATAACAAGTGCAATATGCAAGTATGTAGGAATCAATGCACAGTTCACACAAGTGTTTGCTTCTTAAGGTGGAGAGAAATAGGTAAACTGACTCAACATAAAAGTAAAAGAAAGGTCCTTCAAAGAGGAAAGCATCGATTGCTATATTTGTGCTAGAGCTTTTATTTTGAAAACATGAAACAATTTTGTCAACGGTAGTAATAAAGCATATGAGTTATGTAAATTATATCTTACAAGTTGCAAGCCTCATGCATAGTGTACTAATAGTGCCCGCACCTTGTCCTACTTAGCTTGGACTACCGGATCTTTGCAATGCCATGTTTCAACCAAGTGTCACAAAGGGGTACCTCCATGCCGCCTGTACAAAGGTCTAAGGAGAAAGCTCGCATTTTGGATTTCTCGCTTTTGATTATTCTCAACTTAGACATCCATACCGGGACAACATGGACAACAGATAATGGACTCCTCTTAAATGCATAAGCATGTAGCAATAATTATTATTCTCATATGAGATTGAGGATATATGTCCAAAACTGAAACTTCAACCATGATTCATGGCTTTAGTTAGCGGCCCAATGTTCTTCTCTAACAATTTGCATGCTCCAATCATTAAGGTGGCAGATCCTTCAGACAAGACGGACATGCATAGCAACTCACATGATATTCAATAAAGAGTAATTGATGGCGTTCCCCAGAAGCATGGTTATCGCACAACAAGCAACTTAATAAGAGATAAAGTGCATAAGTACATATCCAATACTACGATAGTTTTTAAGGCTATTTTGTCCCATGAGCTATATATTGCAAAGGTAAATGATGGAATTTTAAAGGTAGCACTCAAGCAATTTACTTTGGAATGGCGGAGAAATACCATGTAGTAGGTAGGTATGGTGGACACAAATGGCATAGTGGTTGGCTCAAGGATTTGGATGCATGAGAAGTATTCCCTCTCGATACAAGGTTTAGGCTAGCAAGGTTTATTTGAAGCAAACTCAAGGATGAACCGGTGCAGCAAAACTCACATAAAAGACATATTGTAAACATTATAAGACTCTACACCGTCTTCCTTGTTGTTCAAAACTCAATACTAGAAATTATCTAGACTTTAGAGAGACCAAATATGCAAACCAAATTTTAGCATGCTCTATGTATTTCTTCATTAATAGGTGCAAAGTATATGATGCAAGAGCTTAAACATGAGCACAACAATTGCCAAGTATCAAATTATTCAAGACATTCTACCAATTACTACATGTAGCATTTTCTGTTTCCAACCATATAACAATTAACGAAGCAGTTTCAACCTTCGCCATGAACATTAAAAGCTAAGAACACATGTGTTCATATGAACCAGCGGAGCGTGTCTCTCTCCCACACAAGGATGAACTTATTCAGAGAACTAAGATAACAAAACAAAAACAAAAATAAAAGCACACAGACGCTCCAAGTAAAGTACATAAGATGTGACCGAATAAAAATATAGTTTCAAGAGAAGGAACCTGATACTTTGTCGATGAAGAAGGGGATGCCTTGGGCATCCCCAAGCTTAGATGCTTGAGTCTTCTTGAAATATGCAGGGGTGAACCACGGGGGCATCCCCAAGCTTAGAGCTTTCACTCCTCTTGATCATAGTATATCATACTCCTCTCTTGACCCTTGAAAACTTCCTTCACACCAAACTTCAAGCAAACTCATTAGAGGGTTAGTGCACAATAAAAATTTACATGTTCAGAGGTGACACAATCATTCTTTACACTTCTGGACATTGCATAAAGCTACTGGACATTAATGGATCAAAGAAATTCATCCAACATAGCAAAAGAGGCAATGCGAAATAAAAGGCAGAATCTGTCAAAACAGAACAGTTCGTAAAGACGAATTTTAAAATGGCACCAGACTTGCTCAAATGGAAAAACTCAAAACTAATGAAAGTTGCGTACATATCTGAGGATCACGCTCGTAAATTGGCAGATTTTTTCGAATTTTCTACAGAGACTTGTGCCAGAATTCGTGACAGACAGCAATGCTGTTTCTGCGCAGCGATCCCAAATATAACATCAACTTTGACATAGAAACTTTACTTGGCACAACAAACACAAAACTAAGATAAGGAGAGGTTGCTACAGTAGTAAACAACTTCCAAGACTCAAATATAAAACAAAGTACTGTAGTAAAAAAACACATGGGTTATCTCCCAAGAAGTTCTTTCTTTATAGCCATTAAGATGGGCTCAGCAGTTTTAATGATGCACTCGCAAGAAATAGTATTTGAAGCAAAAGAGAGCATCAAGAGGCAAATTCAAAGCACATTTAAGTCTAACATGCTTCCTATGCATAGGAATCTTGTAAATAAACAAGTTCATGAAGAGCAAAGTAACAAGCATAGGAAGATAAAACAAGTGTAGCTTCAAAAATTTCAGCACATAGAGAGGTGTTTTAGTAACATGAAATTTTTTACAACCATATTTTCCTCTCTCATAATAACTTTCAGTAGCAACATGAGCAAACTCAACAATATAACTATCACATAAAGCATTCTTGTCATGAGCCACATGCATAAAATTATTACTCTCCACATAGGCATAATCAATTTTATTAGTTGTAGTGGGAGCAAATTCAACAAAGTAGCTATCATTATTATTCTCATCAAGTGTAGGAGGCATAGTATAATCATAATAAAATTTACTCTCCATAGTAGGCGGCACCAAAAGACCACTATCATTATAATCATCATAAATAGGAGGCAAAGTATCATCAAAGTAAATTTTCTCCTCAATGCTTGGGGGACTAAAAATATCATGCTCATCAAAGCCAGCTTCCCCAAGCTTAGAATTTTCCATAGCATTAGCAACAATAGTGTTCAAAGCATTCATATTAATATGTTCCATGGGTTTTTTAATTTTCGCATCAAACCATCCATGTCTTAAATCAGGAAATAGAATAAAAAGGTCATTGTTGTCCATTATGCCTAACTAGTGTAAGTGTAAATCAGTCTAAAGGAAATAGCTTTGAGCAACACACACAATGTAGAACACTAACCCCATAGCCATAGCGAGCGCGCAAACGGTGATGTCTTGGTGCATGGTAGTGGTTGGAGCCTCGAGCAGAGGTTTGTAGTAGTTCGGGGACTCATGGGTTTATCGAACTCAGGGAGGAAATCACAAAGATAGTCTCTCAAGTCACCCTGTAATCACAGTCTCCTTCCCAACACACCAAACACTTGTCAGATGTATGTGCATAAGAGATAGTGGCAAGTAGTATGGATGTATATGAGTGGTAATAGCAATCTGAATAAAATATGGCAGCGAGTAAACATGCAACAGAACAGTAAGTAAACGGTGTTTGCAGTATTGGAAACAAGGCCTAGGGATCATACTTTCACTAGTGGACACTCTCAACATTGATCGCATAATAAATAACTCTTTCTCTTATGTGCTACATACACTCTTTTGTTGGATGATGAACACATTGCGTAGGATTACACGAACCCTCAATGCCGGAGTTAACAAGCTCCACAATTCAATGTTCATATTTAAGTAACCTTAGAGCATAATAGATCATTGCAAAATAAACCAAGAACTAACATAGCGCACACACTGTCCACATTACACTATGAAGGAGGAATAGATCACATCAATACTATCATAATGACAATTAACTCCACAATCTACAAGAGATCATGATCATAGCCTACGACAAGAACCACACGGTGCACACACTAATCACCTTTACACCATGCAGGAGGAATAGACTACTTTAATAACATCACATGAGTAGCACATAACTAGTAGCGATACAAAGCTCATCATATGGATCTCAATCATGTAAGCAGCTCATGAGATCATTGTATTGAAGTACATAGGAGAGAGATTAACCACATAGCTACCGGTACAGCCCCGAGCCTCGATGGAGAACTACTCCCTCCTCATGGGAGCAGCGGTGATGAAGATGGCGGGGAGATGGCAGCGGTGTCGATGGAGAAGCCTTCCGGGCACTTCCTGCTCCGGCGGGTGCCCAGAGACTCCTGTCCCCAGATCTTGGCTTCGCAATGGCGGCGGCTCTGGAACTTTTCTCGTACCGTGGCTTCCTCCCTAAGGGTTTTCGACGCAGGGGCTTTATAAGGCGAAGAGGCGGGCATGGGGCCCCCTCACCATAGGCTGGCGCGGCCAGGGGCCACCCGCGCCGCCTTATGGTGTGGGCCCCTGCTGCCCCCTCCGACTCTCCTTCGGTGTTCGGAAGCTTCCGGGAATTCTAAGACTTTCGGTGTTGATTTCGTCCGATTCCGAAAATATTTCGTTACTAGGATTTCTGAAACCAAAAACAGCAGAAAACAGCAACTGGCCTTTCGGCATCTCGTCAATAGGTTAGTTCCGGAAAACGCATAAATATGACATAAAATGTGCATATAACATGTAGATATCATCAATAATGTGGCATGGAACATAAGAAATTATCGATACGTCGGAGACGTATCAGCATCCCAAAAACCTTCATTTTGGAGTTAATAAGAAGGATCAAGGCTTACTTTTTCATTTTCATGTTTTAATCTTTTTTAAATCTTTGTCAAACCTAGGTTTTGACCAATATTCAAAAGGGCATAATTTAAAAAAATGAAATATCAAGGCACATAGTCTTCTTATGTCATATAGTAAGCATTCAATTAAGTTGATAAACAAGCTCTAGACATATTCAAACCAGAAAAATCATGATGTATCTACCCCCTATATATCCCTAAACCCTAACTTATGAAGTCAAGCATGAAGAGAAGTGGTTTTTGGTTTAAATCATGGAAATTTCAAAAACCCTCCCAAGAGCTTCATTTTGGAGTGACTAATTAAGAAGCATACATGCTTACCTTTTCATATTCATGTTTTAAACTTGTTCAAATCTAGGTCAACAAACCTAGGATTTGACGAAGAATCAAATGGGTATAAAAAAATTAAAAACAAGCTCTAGATAAGCTCAAGTTGAAAAACAAGTTCTAGACATATTCCAACCAGAAAAATCATGTATGTACCCCCTATATATATATCCCTAAACCCTGACTTATGAAGTCAAGCATGAAGAGAAGTGGTTTTTGGTTTCAATCATGGAAATTTCAAAAACCCTCCCAAGAGCTTCATTTTGGAGTGGCTAAGAAGGATAGATACTTAATTTTTCATATTTATGTTTTAAACTAGTTTAAATCATGGTCAAACCTAGGATTTGACCAAGATTCAAATGGGCATAAAAATTCAAAATAAATGAAAATAAATGAAAAACCAAGGCACGTAGTCTTCTTATGTCATATAGTAAGCATTCAATTAAGTTGATAAACAAGGTCTAGACATATTCAAACCAGAAACATCATGTATCTAGCTACCCTAGCCCTAAACTCTGTCTTATGAAGTCAAGCATGCATGAAGAGAAGTCGTGGTTTTTGGTTTCAAACATGGAAATTTTAAAAACCCTACCAAGATCTACATTTTGGAGTGACTAAGAAGGATATATGCTTAATTTTTCATATTCATGTTTTCAACTTGTTTAAATCATGGTCAAACTTAGGATTTGACCAAGATTCAAATGGGCATAAAATTAAAAAAACAATAAAATGAAAAACCAATGCACATAGTCTTCTTATGTCATATATATAGTAAGCATTCAATTAAGTTGATAACAAGGTCTAGACATATTCAAACGAGAAAAATCATGTATCAAGCTACCCCTAACCCCAAACTCTGTCTTATGAAGTCAAGCATGAAGAGAAGTACGTGGTTTTTTGGTTTCAAACATGGAAATTTCAAAAACCCTCTCAAGAGCTTCATTTTGGAGTGACTACGAAGGATACATGCTTAATTTTCATATTCATGTTTTAAACTTGTTTAAATCATGGTCAAACCTAGGATTTGACCAAGATTCAAATGGGCATAATTTAAAAAAATGTAAAATCAAGGCACATAGTCTTCTTATGTCATATAGTAAGCATTCAATTAAGTTGATAAACAAGGTCTAGACATATCAAACCAGAAAAATCATGTATCTACCCCTATATATCCCCAAACTCTGTCTTATGAAGTCAAGCATGAAGAGAAGTGGTTTTTGGTTTCAAGCATGGAAATTTCAAAAACCTCCCCAAACTTCATTTTAGAGTGACTAAGAAGGATACAAGCTTGCCTTTTCATTTTCATGTTTTAAACTTGTTTAAATTATCTTGGTCAAATCTAGGATTTGACAAGATTCAAATGGGCAAACATATGATAAGTGATGCAAATATCATTTCTAAGTGCGGGCAAACCAGAGATATGTGGTTTTTGGTTTCAAACATATTCAAACGAGAGAAATCATGTATCTACCCCCTAACACTAAACTCTGTCTCATGAAGTCAAGCGCATGCATGAAGATATGTGGTTTTTGGTTTCAAACATGGAAATTTCAAAAACCCTCCCAAGAGCTTCATTTCGAAGTGATTAATTAAGAAGCATACATGCATGCTTACTTTTTCATATTCATGTTTTAAACTTATTCAAATCTTGGTGAAACCTAGGATTTGACCAAGATTCAAATGGGTATAAAAATTTAAAAAATACAAAAAAGGTCTTCTTATGTTATATAGTAGGCATTCAATTAAGTTGATAAACAAGTTCTAGACATATTCAAACAAGAAAAATCATGCATGTATCTACCCCTAACCCTAAACTTTGTTTCATGAAGTCAAGCATGAAGATATGTGGTTTTTGGTTTCGAACATGGAAATTCAAAAACCCTCCCAAGAGCTTCATTTTGAAGTGACTAAGAAGCATACATGCTTACTTTTTCATATTCATGTTTTTAACTTATTCAAATCTTGGTGGAACCAAGGATTTGACAAAGATTCAAATGGGTATAAAAATTCAAAAAAAAACAAGGTCTTCTCTTATGTTATATAGTAAGCATTCAATTAATTTGATAAACAAGGTCTACACATATTCAAACCAGGAAAATCATGTATCTACCACCTAACCCTAAACTCTGTCTTATGAAGTCAAGCATGCATGAAGAGAAGTGGTTTTTGGTTTCAAGCATGGAAATTTCCATGTTTGAAACCCAAAACCACTTCTCTTCATATGCTTGACTTCATATGACAGAGTTTAGCGTTAGGGGGTAGATACATGATTTTTTGGTTTGAATATGTCCAAACCTTGTTTATCAACTTGAATGTGTAATATATATATGACATAAGAAGACTGCATGCTTTGGTTTTTCATTTTTTGATTTTTTTGAAATTTTAAGCCCATCTGATTCTTTGTCAAATAATAGGTTTGACCAAGATTTAAACATGTTTAAAACATGAAAATGAAAAAGGTAAGCCTCCATCCTTCTTAGTCACTCCAAAATGAAGCTTTTTGGAGGGTTTTTGAAAATTCCATGTTTGAAACCCAAAACGACTTCTCTTCGTGCTTGACTTGATAAGACAGAGTTTTGGGTTAGGGGTAGATACATGATTTTTCCGGTTTGAATATGTCTAGACCTTGTTTATCAACTTAAATGCTAACTATATGACATCAGAATGGGCATAAAAATTTAAAAAAATTAAAAATGTAAAACCAAAATTTAATTGGGAGGAAAGGGTACATGAATTACAATTAAAAAACAAGGTAACTTAAATACTTGGATGCCCCAAGATGTGTGGAAGCCCAAAACAATGGCAAAACATATCATGTGCGCATGCTGCATCCAATTCAAGTAGAACACATAGTAGGCACCGATAGTTTGACCTAAATTTGAAATCAAAGAGAAGGTGGTTAGAAAAAATCAAAATTGGCAAAGCAAAGCATGAAATCAAAAAATTGTGATGCACTCTAGCTATGAAAATTATCAAACAATGCAAACCAAAATGATTTTTTAGAGGAATACTAGTTCAACTTATTTAATTTTTTATTTGTAGGCCAAAATCAAACCCCGTAGTTGGATTTTTTTTTCAACTTGATCTGTAGTACTGGGGAAAACCCTAGTTTAACCTATTTAATAATAGATTCGTAGTCGATTCTTTTACTTTTTTATTATTACTATGCAGCACATGTGTGTTTGCCCGTCGAGTGAAACTCGGAGGAAGAGGAATCACTCGGAAGGAGAAGAAGGGAGAGCAGTCACGGGGCCCCTCTTATTGATGGTGTATATTCTTTTTCTGGTGATGTTGACTGTTGTGCAGGGTTTGTCAGTGCGCAGGAGGTGCGAGCGAGCGAGCGAGTCGAGCGAGGCCGAGAATGAGAGAGATTTGTTTTTTTGTGAGAGGGACAACCGAAGGATCCAGAAGGACCCACAGACTTCCAATACGCATCCTGATGCGTCTTCTCTTGACAAAGAAGATGGCTGGGAGTTGGCGTACCTATTGCACGTGACTTGTGCTCACTGAAGTGTGGGACCACACGCGTGGGCACCACACGTAAGTGACAGACCTGTTGGTGTAAAAACTCGGTTGATTATTATAGTGCATTAGAACAAAGTTTCCTATGGATTCAAGGGTAGGAAATCCAAGTTAACTCATTTACATGACATTATTTTTTCCATGAAGCAAAGTTAACACTATCAATTGGTACATTTTGGAGTGACTAAGAAGGATCAATGCTTACTTATTCGTTTAATTTCACGTGTTAAACTTGTCTAAATCTTGTTCAAACCTAGGATTTGACCAAGATTCAAATGGGCAGAAAAATAATTAAAAAACAGAAAAATGAAAAACCAAATCACATAGTAAGCATTCAAGTTGATAAACAAGGTCTAGACATATTCAAACCAGACAAATCATGTATCTATACCCCTAACCCCTAAACTCTGTCTTATGAAGTCAAGCATGTGAAGAGAAGTGGTTTTGGGTTTGGGGGTATATATACATGATTTTTATTGTTTAAATATATATAGACTTTGTTGATCAACATGAATGCTTAATTACTATATGACATAAGAAGTTTATGTGCTTTGGTGTTTCATTTTTTTGATTTCTTTTTTGAATTTTTATGCCCATTTGAATCTTGGTCAAATCCTAGGTTTGACAAAGATTTAAACAAGTTTGAAACATGAAAATGAAAAAGTAAGCTTGGATCCTTCTTAGTCACTCCAAAATGAAGCTTTTGGGTGGGTTTTTGAAATTTCCATGTTTGAAACCCAAAACCACTTCTTCTCTTCATGCTTGACTTCATAAGACAACGTTTAGGGTTAGGGGGTAGATACATGATTTTTCTGGTTTGAATATGTCTAGACTTCGTTGATCAACTTGAATGCTTAGTATATTACATAAGAAGACTATGTGGTTTGGTTTTTGATTTTCTTGATTTTGTTTGATTTTTTATGACCATTTGAATCTTGGTCAAATCCTAGGTTTGACCAAGATTTAAACAAGTTTAAAACATGAAAATGAAAAAGTAAGCATGGATCCTTCTTAGTCATGACAATGAGTTAACTTGGCTTTACTACCCTTGATGAATCCATAGGAAACTTTTTGTACTAATGCAGTATAATATTCTGGTTTGAATATGTCTAGACCTTGTTTATCAACTTAATTTGAAAGACATACAAGTTATAGCACACATAGTGCATACATTTTCACACATACTGCACTAGATGCTAACCCTATAGTTTGAGGCCATTTGGATGAGGTCGAAAAAATTCTTGGATTAGAATCGTGTTGTTCGAACCCCGTAGTTGGATTTTTTTGAACCCTTGATCTTTAGAACTGGGCAAAACCCAAGTTTAACCATGCAAGATTCAAATGGCCCTAAAAATTCAGAAAAAAATCAAAAGAATGAAAAACCAAAGCACATATATAGCATTCTTATGTCATATGTATAGTAAGCATTCAAGTTGATAAACAAGGTCTAGACATATATATTCAAACCAGAAAAATCATGTATATATCTACCCCTAAAACTCTAATTAAACTATGTCTTATGAAGTCAATCATGAAGAGAAGTGGTTTTGGGTTTCAAATATGGAAATTTCAAGAACCTCCCAAAAGCTTCATTTTAGAGTGACTAAGAAGGATCCAGGCTTATCTTTTCATTTCATGTTTTAAACTTGTTTAAATCCTGGTCAAACCTAGGATTTGACCAAGATTTATGGGCATAAAATTCAAAAAAATCAGAAAAATAAAAAACCAAAGCACATAAGCATATTCAAGTTGATAAACAAGGTTTGGACATATTCAAACCATACAAATCATGTATCTACCCCTAACCCTAAACTCTGTCTTATGAAGTCAAGCATGAAGAGAAGTGGTTTCGGGTTTCAAACATGGAAATATCAAAAACCTCCCAAAAACTTCATTTTAGAGTGACTGAGAAGGTTACATGCTTCCCTTTTCATTTTCATGTTTTAAACTTGTTTAAATCTTGGTCAAACCTAGAATTTGACAAGATTCAAATGGGCATCAAAATTCAAAAAAATCAGAAAAAGAAAAACCAAAGCAATAGTTTTCTTATGTCATATAGTAAGCATTAAAGTTGATAAACAAGGTCTAGACATATTCAACCAGACAAATCATGTATCTATACCCCTAACCCCTAAACTCTGTCTTATGAAGTCAAGCATGTGAAGAGAAGTGGTTTTGGGTTTCAAACATGGAAATTTCAAAAACCTCCCAAAAGCTTCATTTTAGAGTGACTAAGAAGGATACATGCTTCCCTTTTCATTTTCATGTTTTAAACTTGTTTAAATTATCTTGGTCAAACCTAGGATTTGACATGATTCAAATGGGCATCAAAATTAAAAAAAAACAGAAAAAGGAAAAACCAAAGCAATAGTTTTCTTATATATGTCATATAGTAAGCATTAAAGTTGATAAACAAGGTCTAGATATATCCAAACCAGACAAATCATGTATCTACCCCCGGCCTGTCGATCTTATGAAGCTAGTCTAGCATGAAGGGAACTCGTTTTCGGTTTCAAACATAGAAATTACAAGAACATCCCAAAAGCTTCTCCATTTTAGAGTGACTACGAAGGATACTGACTTCCCTTTTCATTTTCATGTTTTAAACTTGTTTAAATCTTGGTCAAACCAAGGATTTGACCAAGATTCAAATGGGCCTAAAAATTTAGAAAAAATTCAAAAAGAGAATGAAAAACCAAAGCACATAGCATTCTTATGTCATATGTATAGTAAGCATTCAAGTTGATAAACAAGGTCTAGACATATTCAAACCAAAAAATCATGTATATATCTACCCCTAACCCTAAACTGATCTGTCGATCTTATGGAAGTCAATCATGAAGAGAAGTGGTTTTGGGTTTCAAACATGGAAATTTCAAGAACATCCCAAAAGCTTCATTTTAGAGTGACTAAGAAGGATCCATGCTTACTTACTCGTTTTCACGTGTTAAACTTGTCTAAATCTTGGTGAAACCTAGGATTTGACCAAGATATGATTCAAATGCGCAGAAAATTAAAAAAATCAGAAAAATTAAAAACCAAAGTACATAGTCTTCTTATGTCATATAGTAAGCATATTCAAGTTGATAAACAAGGTTTGGACATATTCAAACCATACAAATCATGTATCTATACCCCCTAACCCTAAACTTTTTCTTATGAAGTCAAGCATGAAGAGAAGTGGTTTTGGGTTTCAAAGATGGAAATTTCAAAAACCTCCAAAAACTTCATTTTAGAGTGACTGAGAAGTTAGCATTAAAGTTGATAAACAAGGTTTAGACATATTCAAACCAGACAAATCATGTATCTACCCCTAACCCTAAACTCGGTCTTATGAAGTCTAGCATGAAGAGAATCGTTTTGAGTTTCAAACGTTTAAGCCAAAAGCCCCATTTCAAATATTTCAAACTTATTCAAAGTTGGTTCAAATTTGAAAGACATACAAGTTATAGCACACATAGTGCATACATTTTCACACATACTGCACTAGATGCTAACCCTATAGTTTGAGGCCACTTGGATGAGGTCGAAAAAGTTCTTGGATTAGAATCGTGTTGTTCGAACCCCGTAGTTGGATTTTTTGAACCTTGATCTGTAGTACAGGGCAAAACCCTAGTTTAACCTATTTAATTATAGATTCGTATATCGATTTTTCTACCTTTTTATTATTACTATGCTGCAGATGTGCGTTTGCCCGTCGAGTGAAACTCGGAGGAAGAGGGATCACTCGGAAGGAGAGAAAAAAGGCAGAGCATTATGGTGTCTCCCCTTTTTCGGGTGATGATGATGATGTTGACTGTTGTGCAGGGTTTGTCAGTGCGCAGGACGTGTGAGCGAGCGAGCGAGTGAGCGAGTCGAGCGAGGCCGAGAATGAGATAGATTTGTTTTTTTGTGAGAGGGACAACCGAAGGATCCAGAAGGACCCACGGACTTCCAATACGCATCCTGATGCGTCTTCTCTTGACAAAGAAGATGGCTGGGAGTTGGCGTACCTATTGCACGTGACTTGTGCTCACTGAAGTGTGGGACCTCACGCGTGGGCACCACACGTAAGTGACAGACCTGTTGGTGTAAAAACTCGGTTGATTATAATAGTGCATTAGAACAAAGTTTCCTATGGATTCAAGGGTAGGAAATCCAAGTTAACTCATTTACATGACATTATTTTTTCCATGAAGCAAAGTTAACACTATCAATTGGTACATTTTGGAGTGACTAAGAAGGATCAATGCTTACTTATTCGTTTAATTTCACGTGTTAAACTTGTCTAAATCTTGTTCAAACCTAGGATTTGACCAAGATTCAAATGGGCAGAAAAATAAATAAAAAACAGAAAAATGAAAAACCAAATCACATAGTCTTCTTATGTCATATAGTAAGCATTCAAGTTGATAAACAAGGTCTAGACATATTCAAACCAGACAAATCATGTATCTATACCCCTAACCCCTAAACTCTGTCTTATGAAGTCAAGCATGTGAAGAGAAGTGGTTTTGGGTTTCAAACATCGAAATTTCAAAAACCTCCCAAAAGCTTCATTTTAGAGTGACTAAGAAGGATACATGCTTCCCTTTACATTTTCATGTTTTAAACTTGTTTAAATTATCTTGGTCAAACCTAGGATTTGACGAAGATACAAATGGGTGGGCACAAAATTCAAAAAAATCAGAAAAATGAAAAACCAAATCACATAGTCTTCTTATGTCATATCGTAAGCAATCAAGTTGATAAACAAGGTCTAGATATATCCAAACCAGACAAATCATGTATCTACCCCCTGTCGATCTTATGAAGTCTAGCATGAAGGGAAGTCGTTTTGGGTTTCAAACATTGAAATTTAAAGAACATCCCAAAAGCTTCATTTTAGAGTGACTAAGAAGGATACAGACTTCCCTTTTCATTTTCATGTTTTAAATTTGTTTAAATCTTGGTCAAACCAAGGATTTGACCAAGATTCAAATGGCCCTAAAAATTCAGAAAAAAATGAAAAGAATGAAAAACCAAAGCACATAACATTCTTATGTCATATGTATAGTAAGCATTCAAGTTGATATACAAGGTCTAGACATATATATTCAAACCTAGGATTTGACTAAGATTCAAATGGGCATAACAAATTCAAAAAACAAAAACCAAACACATAGTCTTCTGATGTCATATAGCAAGCATTCAAGTTGATAAACAAGGTCTAGACATATTCAAACCAGAAAAATCCGGTATCTACCCCTAACCCTAAACTCTGTCTTATGAAGTCAATCACGAAGAGAAGTCGTTTTGGGTTTCAAACATGGAAATTTCAAAAACCCTCCCAAAAGCTTCATTTTGGAGTGAATAAGAAGGATCCAGGCTTACTTTTCATTTTCATGTTTTATACTTGTTTAAATCTTGGTCAAACCTAGGATTTGACCAGGATTCAAATGGGCATAACAAATTCAAAAAAATAAAAACCAAACACATAGTCTTCTGATGTCATATAGCAAGCATTCAAGTTGATAAACAAGCTAGGTCTAGACATATTCAAACCAGAAAATTCATGTATCTACCCCCTAACCCTAAACTCTATCTTATGAAGTCAAGCACGAAGAGATGTCGTTTTGGGTTTCAAACATGGAAATTTCAAAAACCCTTCCAAAAGCTTCATTTTGGAGTGAATAAGAAGTCAAGCACGAAGAGAAGTCGTTTTCATGTTTTAAACTTGCTTAAATCCTGGTCAAACCTAGGATTTGACCAAGATTCAAATGGGCATAAAATATAAAAAAACAGAAAATGAAAAACCAAAGCACATAGTCTTCTTATGTCATATAGTAAGCATTAAAGTTGATAAACAAGGTCTAGACATATTCAAACAAGAAAAATCATGTATCTACCCCTAACCCTAAACTCTATCTTATGTAGTCAAACATGAAGAGAAGAAGTGGTTTTGGGTTTCAAACTTGGAAATTTCAAGAACCTCCCAAAAGCTTCATTTTAGAGTGTCTAAGAAGGATCCATGCTTACCTTTTCATTTTTCATGTGTTAAACTTGTTTAAATCTTGGTCAAATCTACAAATGGGCATGAAAATTCAAAAAAGAAATCAAAAAATGGAAATAGATGGGCATAAAAATACATTTTTTGCCAACATTGTGAATAAGTAAAATGGTACACTGATATCATTTTGCATATATAGGAGTAAAAAACTTGAGTATTCAAAGTTGATGGCCGTGAGAAGATTCACATACAGTATGTGCCAAAATATGTCTTCACAAGAAAGTTCGCTACAGATCCTGCATGAACCCTTCCCAAGTGGGTACAAAAACAAGCAAACTCATACAGTTTAATTTTGAATTCATTAGGATAAAGCTCAATTATAAAACCATATGTAGATGTGGATCGAGATAAAACACTGCAACTTGATTTGGACATCTTTCAGGGTCTAGCGTACATGTGAAAATTGAAGTGGTTGTAGATTGGTAGAGACACTTCACAAAAGACCACTCGTTTTGCCCTCCTTGTGCACAGATGAAATGGGGAATCCATTTTTTATTGCCAACACATGACCCAAAAAATCTACTACTACATCCCCGTTTGAAAATATATAGGTGTCTCACTTATGTCTTGATACATGCATTTTAGTCAGAGATACATATGTATCCATACAAATTTGAGATGCATATTTTTAACCTAGGGGCATATATGAATCTTTAGCAGGTGCGTTTTTTTACTAATCCATATGGAATATTTTGATAAAACCCTTTTAGAAGGCTTTGTTAAGGCCTCAAGGACAATGAGTTGGGAGGAGGCCAGGTAGACTGTAGCTAGGCATTGATTCGGAATTTATGATGCTTGCGACTTGCTTGCGTGGCTTGTTGATTTCCCAGGTGACGCAGCTTTTTTTGACTGCCCAGCCATGGATAGGTCATAGGAGTGCAGAGCTGTAGGCGGTGCGGATAAGTACGCGGGGCATTGATGATGTAGGTGTGTTCGGTTGCCCACGCGAGTGCAGAGCTGTAGGGTTATGCGAGTAGGCCTTTAAACTGGGAGGTGGCACAAGAAGATTTTAGTAAGGAATGGTTCCTTTCCAGAGGAATGGAATGGTTCCATCCCCGCGTTCGGTTTGGACAAAAAGGAGGTACAGAATGGTACTGTTTTTTGTTCGGTTGGAGGAATTGGAGAGCAGAACGGAATGTGGTTAAACTAAACTTTTGTCTAAGAATCGTAATTAACAATGGCAAATAGCCTTTTAAATCTTAAAATCGTAATTAACAACGCCTAATGGCCTTTTTAATCTTAAAATCGTAATTAATGTTATTTTTTGTATGGTCGGGGAATTTGGAGAGTAGAACGGAATGAAGTTAAAGTTTAATCTTTTGTCTAAATATCGTAATTAATAGTGGCAAATGGCCTTTTTAATCTCAAAATCATAATTAACAACAACTAATAATTTTTTTGGTTGGATTAGTGAAGTGCTTTGTAATTAATAGCGGCTAAGTAACAGCCGTTCCACCACATTCCACCGATTCGGTGGAATGGGTGCATTCTGCATATGGGGAGAATATTCCCTTTCGAGGAACCACTCGGTTCCGTTCCATTCCACAACCGAACACAAGAATGGGCTCTAGGTGCGGAACGGTTCCATTCCATTCCACTTGGTTCTGGAACCGAACACACCCTAAATGCGTTGCAATGGAAAATGACAGTGTGTGGTGGCCTGATGGTGAAGAAGAAAGGTCGGGCGAAGAGTTGTTGGCTAGAGTCGGTTTTATACGAATCGACGAGGTGCGGGATAGTTTGATTTTAAGGGCTCCTTTCATTCACAGGATAGGGAAATCATAGGAGTAGGAATGTAGGATTGGGATTTGGGATGACATGTGTAGTTAAATCCTATAATAAGATGAGTTGCGTTTGATTGCGCCAAATGAATTTTTCCATGAGGTAGGACCAAATATTTAATCCTATACTAGGATTTGCACTACTTGATGATTCCTATAGGATTATTTCCTATTGGATATGTTCATATGAATCAAACTACTAGTGTAGGAAATATTCCTATAAGATCTAAATCCTATTATCTTATACCAACCTAATATGAATCAAAGAAGCCCTAAAGGATTTTCGAAGGAATCATGTACGAAGTATGATTTTTCTAAGTCACCCAACATATATACTAGGAATAGAACTAAGTAGTACCATATACTTAGGCCCACATGCACAAATATTAAGTGTGGATTGAGGAAGTCGACAACTTGGGAAAAAACTTTCGCAACTGCACACCTATGTTACCACCCATGCGACGCTAATTGTCGTAGAGCTGACCTAGAACGAACTCTTGTCTCGGTTAACATGAGAGAGATAAGGGATAAATACAATTGTGATACACTTTCCTAATATTTTGTTGAATGAGATAATCTTGTGTTTTCCTAATAGGGTTAATTAAGTACACATTTGGCAGCTCGTGTGTTGCATACGTTGGTGAACTTTAGACCCCAACTATATATTATTATTTGAACTCACCTCTAACACTTAATTATGTATAATAAGGTCCCTAACTGACCTCAAACACAATTAGGTATAACAGCGGTCCATAACTAACCTCAAACACTTAATTAGGTCTAACATTGCCCCCTTAGACTACCCACAATGGGAGTATCATAGGTAGTACACTATCATGCATCTCATGCTTGCAAAAAAGCTGATGTGGCACTGCAATTAAAGATGAGAGAGAGGATTATAATATCATAGGTAGATACCGTATCATAGCACGTAGTACTAGAAAATTTAATGTTAAATAATCTTGTACATAGATCTGCATTGAGATTCTACAAATCAATTAATATAAGAAGATTATGATACTAGTACATGATACCATGCATCGTTGACATAGTAACATGTAGTATTAATTGTATCATACACACCATACTTTTATATATGATACTATGCATTGTGACTAGTATTACTGACCTCATATATACGCTTACTTAGGTCAAACAATGGTCTTTTAAGTAGTATCGGTTTAATGAAGGTTGACCTATTTTTAACTTCATTTGTGCACTAGTAGATATGATTTGGCCCATTTTTATCCATAGGCTCATCTGATGTGATGTCTGCTATATATATTGTCTTCGATGAGTATCACGCGCATTACATACTCATACCATAGAACGAAGATGAAACCCCTTACCCTCAGCGACGTACGCAACATGGTGTTTGGGTTGAATGGCCCACCCTATTTTAAAATGTTTTAGTTAATTATTTATGTAAAAAATTATCACATATAAAGTGGAAAAAAGAAAATTAGTAAGGTGTGCCCACCTGGCCTACGGTTGTTTTGTGCGTCCTCCACTGCGTACTCCTCTTGATCTGTGACGATGAACATAGTTCTTTAGAACACATGCAACACTTACAGTTGATAGGCCGTTGCAAAGCTAATCAATGATAAAACCTGCTTTTATAATCCATTGTACTTTGATTTAATTAGTCCCTCTAATGGACCCCAACTATGTGTGCTTGAGATTTAGCAAAATGCTTTGCCGCCGTGCCACAGAACAAATAATAAACAGACCAATCAAGTTTTTATCATTGCTAGACCTAACTAAGTGTTCAAGTGCTCAATTTTGACCACATTAGAGTTGAGGGGCCAAACATAATTCTTAAATACGTGAGGGACCGAACATATACTTCTAAACACCCGAGGGACAAGACAAATTTGAGTACTATTGTTATTATTAGACTAGTCACAATGGGGAGTATCATATAATAGTATCATGCATATGATACTAATGTACGATATTATTTTCACAGTCCATAGTATCATCATGTAGTAGTATAATATGTTACATGTATTTAGTGATTTGTAGAATCTCAATACAAAAGTGTGTACAAGATTTGTTTGGCAGTAATTTTTCTAGTTCTACATGCTATGATACGATATCTACCTATGATACCACTATCGTCTCTTTCATCATTAACTGATATGACGCATCAACATTTTGCATGCATGTAGTGCATGATACTACTTATGATATTGCCATTGCGAGTAGTCTCCCTTTGTCCTAGAGTACAATGCCAATTTGTTTTCAGAGGCAAACTTAGACTAATACTTGGGCCCGCCAATTATGAGTTGCATGTCATTCAAAACTATATCATCGGATGCTTGTTTCGATGAACTTTCCAATGGTATATTTTGCGGATGTCATAAAATTAGGCTGGTCATACTATTTCTATAGTGGGTAGTATCATGGAGTAGTATCATAGTAATGCTACATTTATTATTTTTTAGAATCTCAATGCAAATTTGTGTACAAGATTTGTTTAGCATTAAGTTTTCTCGTTGTTTGCGCTATGATACAGTATCTACCTATGTTACACTAATCTCCTCTCTCCTACTTAATTAGCTGCCACATCAACATTTTTGTGGGACCAATGTGTATGATACTAGCTATGATACTAGCACTATCATGTGGGTACCTAAATCTCGAGTCAAAGTTTGACACGAAACCGATGTGGACTTTATTCATGGTGGAAGGGAGTAACAATCATAAGCACATTATTATTATTGATTGAACAACATTTTATTTGATGTGCCATAAGAAGTTTAGAAACTCCTAGCCCCCGGAGGTGGCGTTTTGGCACACGCGTGCATATGCACCAATTATAGAAAATGATTAAAAAAATTATATAAATGTTAATTTTTTTGGTATACATTGTGACATCATATGTTCGTTCACAAGTTTTCGTGGAAAAACGACATTTTGTGTGGCGTGTAAAAAAAGGCAAAAAATATACTGTACGTAGTCGTGTTACAACATCAAAATTTGTCTTTTTTACAGGAGCCACATAATTTTTTTGTGAGAAAACTTGTGTACCAACATAAAATGTCTAGATATACATGTAAAATTTTAGTTTAGAATTTTTTGACACTTTGAAATATGGATTCACATAATGGGAGCATATGCTCCTATGAGGCAAAGTGCATTTCCGCTAGCCCCCGCCATTTCTTATATCTCTATATTGTCTATATATCTATACCTCTACCTCTACCCCCTTGGATTCCTGAACAGACGTACAGTACTAGTAGGGCCTACTATTTATTATTATTACATACTCTCAAAAAAAAACCTACTGCAGCCAAAATTTAATATCATCGAGCGGTAAAATTCCCCGCCAACGCCCAAATATCTCGCGCCGCAAAGTTTCAGATCTGCGAATATTTTTTTCCTCAAAAGAAGGACTGCGAAATTCCCTTCTACTCCTCTATCGCCCAGCTTCGCCCTAGTTTCGCCCGCAAGCCCTCAGAGAAACCGCCCCTCTTGCCTACCTCCAGACCTTCCCGGCCGCCGCACCGGAAAATCACCGCCGCACTTCGCCGTTCAAGCTGCCACGGCTTCAAACCCCGAGGCTGCCCTATCCGCTTGATCCGCACCTACTCCGGCGTCCACCGCACCGTATCTCGTTCGCCGACTCTATCGACCACCGCACCTGACCAGCTTCGCCGACACCGACGCCCCCGTGCACTGCACATCATCTGCTTCACCGACCTTCTAGTTCGGCCGGCGCGCTGAACACTTCATCGACCGCCCAGCATGTCCTTCTCCGACCCCCCAAGATCTGCTTCCCCGGCACCCACCGCAACAGCAGTCCCCTCGCCGACCTCCACGTCACCCGTAAGAACGCGGAACACGTCTAAACGCCGCCCAGAAATAGGTAACCAGACATCCCTGCGCGTTTTGTTCTGTTAGGAGTATTGCAGCTGACTGTATTTCTGAATTCGTGCTATATTTCTAACTTACAAGTGCTTTCGTTGATAACCACCTCATCCTTTAGGTTTAAACACGACGCATAAGTATGTTTTTCCGTGACCAAACCCACCCATTCGCTGAAACTCTACATGGTATCAGAGCCTAGGTTTCCTTCCTGCTAGCCGCCACAAACAGTACCAAACAAGTTCTTCCTTTGATCACAAAACCCACCGTTGAGATGTAGAAATCCAGGCGGCGGGAGGCCGCATCAGGTGCTCTGCGTGGGTTGCGGCTATCACACACAGCGATGTGAGCTGTGTGAGATCGGCGGCTGCTCGCGCGGGGAGAAAGAAGAGGGTGAAGATCGTTTTGGTTTAGAAAGGAGAGAAGAGGAAGTGAATCCGTGGCAGAGAGATCTGGATCCGTGTGAGGGGCAGAAGTTGGAGGCGTGCGGAGTGGGGCGAGCCTTTGAGCGCAGGGCGGAGCCGGAGGTTGGTGCTGGACGTTGACCAGCGCGAGCCGGTCGATGTGGCCAGGTGCGGTCCGCCAGGTTGGCCAGGGCGCGCAGACGAGGCGCCATCCGAGTGGAAGTGAGGAGAAAATGGAGATGTGAGGCTGTGAGGATATGTGGTGATGGAGTTGATGAGGCTGCGGTTGAGTCGTGATGGAGTTGATGAGGCTGCGGTTTAGTGGTGATGGTGATGGTTGTGGATATGTCCAGGGGAAAGGCATGCGTGCCTGAGGTGAGACTGGTTGAGGCCTGACCGGGGGATAGGCATGGGTGCTTGAGGAGTGGATGGTTGAGGCAGGAGTTGGCTGGGGGTTTGTGGGAGAGACGGAAGAGGTGGCCGGGCAGAGTGGAGAAGAGAGGCTGAGGACATTGAGGCGAGTGTGGATGGTTCTGCGGAACTTGTGTGGTGAGGCAGCCGGGGTTGTTGAGGACGTGTATGGTTAGGAGTTGTGCGTATCCCAGATGGTTGAAGCTGGATATCTTCGCTGCTGATGAAGAGATGAATCGAGATGACAAGATGATGGAAAGTGCAATGCTGTCATGTATCCTAGGAGTTATGCTGAATGTTCATTACTGGTAGTTGTCATATGTGTCATGTTGTTGTTGCAAGATGGCCATGGTTGTTTACCCATGATCATCTTGAGGGGGTGTGTTGGACCATGAGTGAGTTTAGTAGTAGCGCTGTAGTAATATTGTATCCAGTGTGAGGCCCATAGAGGCCCATGTCCAGTAGTATTGTAACCCTAACTCAGATGATATAAATACACAGTGTGGTGGTCTGAGTAACCTAACCCACCCATTCGCTGAAACTCTACAAAATATGAGCCACCAATCATGAGCCGTTGAATGCTCTACATGTCCACGATTGACAACAACAACAACAAAGCCTTTATTCCCAAACAAGTTGGGGTAGGCTATACAAGTCCACAATTGACACGATTACAATTTCTCACTATTTGGCCGTAGGCTACTGCTCTAGTTACATCATGTTTGATATCTTTCTGCGATCCTGTATTACATGTTTATGCACGTCATAATGCTTCTACTACTATTTGGTGTCAATTTAATTATAGCAAAGCCGTGACTCGTAACTGTTTGTTGTTATTACACGTGCAGCAGGCACATCTTACACTCATAAACGTAGAGTAAAGCTCGCCTATAATCATGTAAGTACCTGCTGTTTTTTGTATATTGCTTAATGCAAACTTCTATATCTTGGACCTGTTTCTGTTTACAATTGGCCTCTCCTTCATGCAGAGGAGAAACAGTGAGGCACCAGGTTCTTCTGTCCAAGTACCCGATGAGGTCCGTGTGACTCAAAAAAAAGCTCACGTAAGTTCCCTGTTTTTTTTGGAATGTTAATTTACCTCCTGTGCATAGTTCAATTGCATCATTTTCTGTATGTTGCACTACCTAAGTTGCCTAATGGAATCTAATAAAATATAAACAATGACCATATGGAACATTGCACACTGCCTTTGACCCATCTGGCATCCGGCATGCCTGGGTATAAGTTACATGATTTGGCTATGTTAATACAAGTCCTGAAATTCTATTATGTTAATTTTTTGCCTGTTGCTTCATTGAGTTTGCCTGTTGTTCCATGGCTAGTGCATGAAGTTTGATAGAAATGATCCTAGCTGAAATGATGCACTTCGTGTTTTTTTATTGCTTTATTCCTAACCTAGCTTCCTATTCTACTTGAAACATGATTGCTTTATTCCTAACCTAGCTTCCTATTCTACTTGAAACATGGTGAAAAAATAGTTATATTACTTGTTTAAATGTCTAGCTTTGTTTTTCTGAGTCCCATTGACATGATGTGGTATATCCATATTCAAATGATCTGGCTGTTTATATAATACGCTCCATGTTCAATTGCTTCATTCAGTTTCTAGTAATCTATTATACATGATGCACATGGTGCTACTTGTTATATGCCCTTTTTTGTTTGAGTTTGATCATGAATTCAAGATTAAGCATTGCCTAAACGTTGACCAACGTAGGAAGATTCCCTCCCTTGTCTATACGTTGTGAGATAGATGATGAGACCTCTCTAGCAGCGAATTTATACGCGCTAGATAACACCCCGTTTAATTCGGTCCTGTTGGGACTCGAACCCGGGTGGGCTGGCTGCGCACTCGCAAGCCTTGCCACTGAGCTAGCACTCAGTTCTCAGATTAAGCAATGCCTCGTTATGCTTAATTTAAATGTTATGGCACTTCATACAAGCCATACAATTAATTGTTGCATTGACCTTCTGCGATGTCGAAGGCACTATCTGAGTCATGCTTAAATCAATCATACATTATTTTCCTAATAGTATCAAATCCAACATGCACATCTTTTGACTGTATTTGGCTATTTGCTAGATTTCTTCTGTGCAGTGACCTGGCTTCGTTATTGGGCACATGATGTCTAGTTGCTTGGTTCATTGTATACATCATCGCCATGATCTAGTTTGGTTTGTTCTAAGAGGCATGTGGCTTAACTGGTTTCTTTGTTGTATCTGCCCATGGTTCTTTCAAAATTATGTCAACAATGCTGTTTGTTTGCCTTGTATTGTATTGCATTTTAACTTGTTTTGTCTTAGTTTCAGCCTGCAAACAAAGCTGTAATGTCAGTAGGGACAACCCATTTATCAAGTGTTGCGGTCATTTCACAGAGCAACAGTGACAGTGGCACGTGCTCTCATTGGTCCACTGAGTCCAGTACACCAACCATTCCAGAAGAAATAGATGTACGAGGCTCTATTTTTGATTGCTTGTTGTGTTATATCAGCTCAATGATGTTCTTGAAATTGGAGGTCTTTTATTGCATCATATGATGTTGTAACTTGTTTTATCTAAATTTCAGGCTTCAAATAAAGCTACAATGCCAGAAGCAAGGGCCAATGCCTCAAGTATTGATGTTTCACAAAGCAGCAGTGAGAGTGCATATTGCTCGCATAGGCCCATGGTATCTATTGGTCAACTTAATCCGGCACAAAGAGATTTGGGGGATGCACTCCAAGAGGCAGTTGATATATTTGGGCGGGAAAACAAAGATGCTGATGAATTAATTGCCAAGACACGCCAAGAGATACATGAATTGAAAAATAGGCAAACTTTGACAGAAAATGTTCTAAAGAATCTCCTATGCACTTGTCATGGTAAGCCAGTTGTGATGTGTCTGGGAATTGAAGGTGTCTAAATAAACTTTGATTCTGTTGTTCAGTCAAGTGGACTGCTGATGCCAATGCTGTAACTAATTACTGCTCAAAATTTCGTTCAAAATTTCGTGGTCTGTAATAATTGCAAATTTTGTTGTTGTACTAAAATTAGATATGTTCCATGTGGCTGCTGTATTTTGTGTGAAATAATATCCTGATGTGTACTTCAATTAAACCATAAATCGACTGCATGCTGAAAATTTGAATCTGAGCGCACGTGTGAACTGTTTTCTGCTCGTAATGCAATAACGGCTGTTTCTTGGAAGGACTACGTACATGGGGAACGGGATCCTCTAACTTGAAGGTGAAAAGTTAGAGAAGCTACAGTACTCTAACTTTCCTTCCCCCAAACCATATGTCTAAAATCCAAATAATTTAAATTAATTTGCACAATACAAACTTGTGTCTTGCATTTGAAGTAATTACATGCAGAGAAAATTATGGTGTAATAAAATTTAGTTTAGTTTTTAAACATCTACAGTAATCACCTTTATTAGTTAAAGACAGTGCATAACCTTGTACTTATGCTACAGAAGCCTGACTTTGCTTCTTTATTTTTCCTGACTTAGCTCCTTCACGTTAGAGGATACGGTTCCCGTACATGGTAGCCCATTAATAATTATGCCTGCTAGCAAGATAGATGGTCCTTATTATAGTCAGGCATGTCAACTTGTATGATTAAAAGTAGTTCGTACACATTAAATCTACCATCTGCATTTTTCTCTGTAATAACTTTTCTTTTTACACAACTCAAAACTTGTCTGGCTAATATGAAATTTGAGATGGCAAAACCCGGGAAAGATAAAGATATCACCAAAAACTCTTTCCTGCGAAATGCTGGGTTTTGAAGCCCAAGTCCAAGTCTTTCTCTGCTCAAGTTTTGGAGGAACAACTCCAAGTAGAACGAGTTGCAACAGCTATGCTAAGAACAAAAGTTGACATGTTGAGATCGAGATTAGAAGCATGTGATGCCCTACTGCACGAGGCCAATCAAGTTCGTTATAATCTCCCAAAGACTAAGAAAATGCCATAGATAATTGGAGATGAACACTAACATAGTGAGTACATTGGTCTTGTGAAATGTTTCCTTAGATTAAGGCACCGTTCAGACTTTTGTTGGTGGATGCATTTATCTGCGGTTGGGATCAACTTGGTAGTTGTTCCTGTGGATGTTATATAAATTAATTGCCTAGCCTTTTTTGAATCAGTTCGAACTTAAATGGTATCATAGCCAAGGTCTCAAGTTTGAATTGTCGAACGTGTGGTTTAATTTAATCTCTGTCGGGCGGCAAAATCTCCCACCAATCCTGAAATATTTCAAACGCATTTTTGAATGGGATTAAGAAGATAGATCATGATCATGGTAGTGACCTATATTCAACGTGATGATGATTTGATTTTGCACTCGGCCATGAACAGAGGTACTAGTACGGTGTCACAATTTTTTATCATTATACTTGGACAGTAGCCAAATTCAAAATCTCATAGCGGCAAAACTTCCCGCCCACAAAATACAAATATTTCACACGCTTCCAAATTCCCATTCTACCCCTGTGGAGATGACAGCAAAGTCGGTTGGTGAGGGGTTTGCCCGTCATTTTTTCGATCACCACCTCCCTAGCCCGGAAACCCTCCCAAAAAAATACATTTCCTTCAGTCTCTCCTCTGAGATCACCCACCGGAACTTCTCAAGTCCCTCTCTCTACCACCTCCACGACCACCGCACCGGAACATCCCCGCCGGACTTCCCTGGCCTACCCGAGCCCTCGCGATCCTCGACATCCGTCTGCTGATACGTCTCCAACGTATCGATAATTTCTTATGTTCCATGCCACTTTATTGATGATACCTACATGTTTTATGCACATTATATGTCATATTTATGCATTTTCTGGAACTAACCTATTAACAAGATGCCGAAGAGCCAGTTGCTGTTTTCTGCTGTTTTGGTTTCAGAAATCCTAGTAAGGAAATATTCTCGGAATTGGACGAAATCTTCGCCCAGGGTCCTATTTTTGCACGAAGCTTCCAGAAGACCGAAGAGATAACAAAGTGGGGCCACGAGGCGGCCAGATGATAGGGCAGCGCCCCAGCCCGGCCGCGCGCCACGTCCCCTGGGCCCTCGTGTGGCCCCGCGTTGCCCTCGCCTACTTAAAGCCTCCGTCGCGAAACCCCAGACCGAGAGCCACGATACGGAAAACCTTCCGAGACGCCGCCGCCGAATCCCATCTCGGGGGATTCAGGAGATCGCCTCCGGCACCCTGCCGGAGAGGGGATTCATCTCCCGGAGGACTCTACACCGCCATGGTCGCCTCCGGAGTGATGAGTGAGTAGTTCACCCCTGGACCATGGGTCCATAGCAGTAGCTAGATGGTCGTCTTCTCCTTGTTGTGCTTCATTGTTGGATCTTGTGAGCTGCCTAACATGATCAAGATCATCTATATGTAATACTATATGTTGTGTTTGTCGGGATCCGATGGATAGAGAATACTATGATTATGGTGATTATCAATCTATTGTTTATGTGTTGTTTATGATCTTGCATGCTCTCCGTTATTAGTAGAGGCTCTGGCCAAGTTTTTACTCTTAACTCCAAGAGGGAGTATTTATGCTCGATAGTGGGTTCATGCCTTCATTGACACCTGGGACAGTGACAGAAAGTTCTAAGGTTGTGATGTGTTGTTGCCACTAGGGATAAAACATTGATTCTATGTCTAAGGATGTAGTTGTCGATTACATTACGCACCATACTTAATGCAATTGTCTGTTGCTTTGCAACTTAATACTGAATGGGGTTCGGATGATAACCTGAAGGTGGACTTTTTAGGCATAGATGCAGTTGGATGGCGGTCTATGTACTTTGTCGTAATGCCCAATTAAATCTCACTATATTTATCATATCATGTATATGCATTGTTATGCCTTTCTCTATTTGTCAATTGCCCGACTGTAATTTGTTCACCCAACATGCTTTTATCTTATGGGAGAGACACCTCTAGTGAACTGTGGACCCCGATCCTATTCTTTACATAGCATACAATCTGCAATTGTGTTTTACTGTTTTCTTGCAAACATCTTCCACTCGATACGTTTAATCCTTTGTTACAGCAAGCGGTGAGATTGACAACCTCACTGTTTCGTTGGGGCAAAGTACTTTGGTTGTGTTGTGCAGGTTCCATGTTGGCGCCGGAATCCCTGGTGTTGCGCCGCATCACATTTCGCGACCATCAACCTTCAACGTGCTTCTTGGCTCCTACTGGTTCGATTAAACCTTGGTTTCATACTGAGGCTTGCTTCTATACGCATCATACCTTCCACTTGGGGTTCCCAACGGACGTGTGCATCTACGCGTATCAAGCTAAATTTCTGGCGCCGTTGCCGGGAGATCAAGACACGCTGCAAGGGGAGTCTCCACTTCTAAATCTCTTTACTTTGTTTTTGTCTTGCTTTATTTTATTTACTACTTTGTTTGCTGCACCTAAACAAAACACAAAAAATTAGTTGCTAGTTTTACTTTATTTATTGTCTTGCTCTCTATATCAAAAACACAAAAAAATTAGTTACTTGCATTTACTTTATCTAGTTTGTTTTATTGCTACTAAAATGAGTAATCCTGAAGTTGAAGTTCGTTCTTTTAAGCAACAAGGTGGAGAAAGTTTTAAAGATGCTTGGTATAGAATTAGTAATGCTCATCAAAGGTGCATTAAGAAACACTCCACCACTATCCTTCTTAGGAACTTTTATGTTGGTTTATCTAGTTGGAATAGATATGTTCTTGATACTCTTTCGGGAGGTAATTTCCTAGGTACTCCCGCTTTAGAAGCTAGTTGCATCATTGAGAGTCTAGTTGGAATACCACCTGTTAATGAAGTTAAAATTGAAATCTCTCTTGAGGATGTTATGAAAAAATTGGAAACCATAGAGAAAATTTTTCCAAGTATTGAAACTAAATTGGAAATGTTATTGGATAAAACTGATGAACTTGATAAATCCTTAGGAGGAATTGATGAAAGAATTAGTGTCCTAGGAACTTGTGTTATCCATGATAATCAAACCAATAGGATTGATGAACTTGAAAAAGCTATGGGAACCTTGGGTTCAACCTTTTCTTCTCTCAAGTATAATGAGAAAGCTTATGTGGGTAAAGAGCAAAAATTCATGTACGCCTCTAAAGTGCCTAAACAAAAGAATTATTATAGGCCTAAAATTTCTAAAACCCCTAGCACCACCATAGAGAATTTAGATAATGGAGCACCTAAAGTACCCTCTGCAACAAGTTGTGTTTGCATGAAAAATAATAATGTTGATGCTTCTACTCTCGATGTTACTTGATTTGCACTTTCTGCGCCTAGCTGAAAGGCGTTAAAGAAAAGCGCTTATGGGAGACAACCCATGTTTTTACTACAGCAATTTTTTGTTTTGTTGAGTCTTGGAAGTTGTTTACTACTGTAGCAACCTCTCCTTATCATGTTTTTGTGCCAAGTAAAGTTTCTATGTCAAAGTTGATGTTATATTTGGGATCGCTGCGCAGAAACAGCATTGCTGTCTGTCACGAATCTGGGCACAGTTCTCTGTAGAAAATTCGAAAAAATCTGCCAATTTACGAGCGTGATCCTCAGATATGTACGCAACTTTCATTAGTTTTGAGTTTTTCCATTTGAGCAAGTCTGGTGCCAGCTTTAAATTCGTCTTTACGGACTGTTCTGTTTTTGACAGATTCTGCCTTTTATTTCGCATTGCCTCTTTTGCTATGTTGGATTTATTTCTTTGATCCATTAATGTCCAGTAGCTTTATGCAATGTCCAGAAGTGAAAATAATGATTGTGTCACCTCTGAATGTGTGAATTATTAATTGTGCACTAACCCTCTAATGAGTTTGCTTGAAGTTTGGTGTGAAGGAAGTTTTCAAGGGTCAAGAGAGGAGAATGATATACTATGATCAAGAGGAGTGAAAGCTCTAAGCTTGGGGATGCCCCCGTGGTTCACCCCTGCATATTTTAAGAGACTCAAGCGTCTAAGCTTGGGGATGCCCAAGGCATCCCCTTCTTCATCGACAACATCATCAGGTTCCTCCCCTGAAACTATATTTTTATTCAGTCACATCTTGTGTTCTTTACTTGGAGCGTCGGTTTGTTTTTGTTTTTGTTTTTGTTTGAATAAGATGGATCCTAGCATTCACTTTGTGGGAGAGAGACACGCTCCGCTGTTGCATATGGACACATATGTCCTTAGGCTTTACTCATAATGTTCATGGCGAAGTTTCTTCTTCGTTAAATTGTTATATGGTTGGAATTGGAAAATGCTACATGTAGTAATTCTAAAATGTCTTGGATAATGTGATACTTGGCAATTGTTGTGCTCATGTTTAAGCTCTTGCATCATATGCTTTGCACCCATTAATGAAGAAATACATAGAGCTTGCTAAAATCTGATTTGCATATTTGGTCTCTCTAAGGTCTAGATAATATCTAGTATTGAGTTTTGAACAACAAGGAAGACGGTGTAGAGTCTTATAATGTTTACAATATGTCTTTTATGTGAGTTTTGCTGCACTTGTTCATCCTTGAGTTTGCTTCAAATAACCTTGCTAGCCTAAACCTTGTATCGAGAGGGAATACTTCTCATGCATCCAAAATCCTTGAGCCAACTACTATGCCATTTGTGTCCACCATACCTACCTACTACATGGTATTTCTCCGCCATTCCAAAGTAAATTGCTTGAGTGCTACCTTTAAAATTCCATCATTCACCTTTGCAATATATAGCTCATGGGACAAAATAGCCTTAAAAACTATCGTAGTATTGAATATGTACTTATGCACTTTATCTTTTATTAAGTTGCTTGTTGTGCGATAACCATGCTTCTGGGGAACGCCATCAACTATTGTTGAATATCATGTGAGTTGCTATGCATGTCCGTCTTGTCTGAAGGATCTATCATTTTAGTGGTTGGAGCATGCAAAATTGTTAGAGAAGAACATTGGGCCGCTAACTAAAGCCATGAATCATGGTGGAAGTTTCAGTTTGGACATATATCCTCAATCTCATATGAGAATAATAATTGTTGCTACATGCTTATGCATTTAAGAGGAGTCCATTATCTGTTGTCCATGTTGTCCCGGTATGGATGTCTAAGTTGAGAATAATCAAAAGCGAGAAATCCAAAATGCGAGCATTCTCCTTAGACCTTTGTACAGGCGGCATGGAGGTACCCCTTTGTGACACTTGGTTGAAACATGGCATGCAAAGATCCGGTAGTCCAAGCTAAGTAGGACGAGGTGCGGACACTATTAGTATACTATGCATGAGGCTTGCAACTTGTAAGATATAATTTACATAACTCATATGCTTTATTACTACCGTTGACAAAATTGTTTCATGTTTTCAAAATAAAAGCTCTAGCACAAATACAGCAATCGATGCTTTCCTCTTTGAAGGACCATTCTTTTACTTTTATTGTTGAGTCAGTTTACCTATCTCCTTCCACCTTAAGAAGCAAACACTTGTGTGAACTGTGCATTGATTCCTACATACTTGCATATTGCACTTGTTATATTACTTTATGTTGACAATATCCATGAGATATACATGTTATAAGTTGAAAGCAACCGCTGAAACTTAATCTTCCTTTGTGTTGCTTCAACACCTTTACTTTGATTTATTGCTTTATGAGTTAACTCTTATGCAAGACTTATTGATGCTTGTCTTGAAGTACTATTCATGAAAAGTCTTTGCTATATGATTCACTTGTTTACTCATGTCATTACCTTTGTTTTGATCGCTGCATTCATTACATATGTTTACAAATAGTATGATCAAGATTATGATGGCATGTCACTTCAGAAATTATCTTTGTTATCGTTTTACCTGCTCGGGACGAGCAGAACTAAGCTTGGGGATGCTGATACGTCTCCAACGTATCGATAATTTCTTATGTTCCATGCCACTTTATTGATGATACCTACATGTTTTATGCACATTATATGTCATATTTATGCATTTTCTGGAACTAACCTATTAACAAGATGCCGAAGAGCCAGTTGCTGTTTTCTGCTGTTTTTGGTTTCAGAAATCCTAGTAAGGAAATATTCTCGGAATTGGACGAAATCTTCGCCCAGGGTCCTATTTTTGCACGAAGCTTCCAGAAGACCGAAGAGATAACGAAGTGGGGCCACGAGGCGGCCAGATGATAGGGCGGCGCGGCCCAGCCCTGGCCGCGCCACCCTGTCCCCTGGGCCCCTCGTGTGGCCCCCCGCGTTGCCCTTTCGCCTACTTAAAGCCTCCGTCGCGAAACCCCCAGTACCGAGAGCCACGATACGGAAAACCTTCCAGAGACGCCGCCGCCAATCCCATCTCGGGGGATTCAGGAGATCGCCTCCGGCACCCTGCCGGAGAGGGGATTCATCTCCCGGAGGACTCTACACCGCCATGGTCGCCTCCGGAGTGATGAGTGAGTAGTTCACCCCTGGACCATGGGTCCATAGCAGTAGCTAGATGGTCGTCTTCTCCTTGTTGTGCTTCATTGTTGGATCTTGTGAGCTGCCTAACATGATCAAGATCATCTATATGTAATACTATATGTTGTGTTTGTCGGGATCCGATGGATAGAGAATACTATGATTATGGTGATTATCAATCTATTGTTTATGTGTTGTTTATGATCTTGCATGCTCTCCGTTATTAGTAGAGGCTCTGGCCAAGTTTTTACTCTTAACTCCAAGAGGGAGTATTTATGCTCGATAGTGGGTTCATGCCTTCATTGACACCTGGGACAGTGACAGAAAGTTCTAAGGTTGTGATGTGCTGTTGCCACTAGGGATAAAACATTGATTCTATGTCTAAGGATGTAGTTGTCGATTACATTACGCACCATACTTAATGCAATTGTCTGTTGCTTTGCAACTTAATACTGAATGGGGTTCGGATGATAACCTGAAGGTGGACTTTTTAGGCATAGATGCAGTTGGATGGCGGTCTATGTACTTTGTCGTAATGCCCAATTAAATCTCACTATATTTATCATATCATGTATATGCATTGTTATGCCTTTCTCTATTTGTCAACTGTAATTTGTTCACCCAACATGCTTTTATCTTATGGGAGAGACACCTCTAGTGAACTGTGGACCCCGGTCCTATTCTTTACATAGCATACAATCTACTGCAATTGTGTTTTACTGTTTTTTGCAAACATCTTCCACTCGATACGTTTAATCCTTTGTTACAGCAAGCCGGTGAGATTGACAACCTCACTGTTTCGTTGGGGCAAAGTACTTTGGTTGTGTTGTGCAGGTTCCACGTTGGCGCCGGAATCCCTGGTGGTGCGCCGCATCACATTTCGCGACCATCAACCTTCAACGTGCTTCTTGGCTCCTACTGGTTCGATTAAACCTTGGTTTCATACTGAGGGAAACTTGCTTCTATACGCATCATACCTTCCACTTGGGGTTCCCAACGGACGTGTGCATCTACGCGTAGCAGCTTCATCGATGCCGTCATCAACCGGACCGGATCATCCCCGCCGAACCTCGAAACTATGTGCTCATCCAGCAGTCTACCGCAGTCGCTTCAGCTGCGGTATCGTCCACCCCGCCGGAGCCGCTTCGCCGGATCCGTCGTCCACCGCATCGGATCTTGCTCACCGACACCGCTGTGCATGAACCGGATCTGCTTCACCGGCGCCTTGCATGATCTAAACTCTTCTACTGTCGCTTTTCTATTGCTTGCCTGCAAGTTCTTGTTTAATCTTGGGGGAACCTGTTTGTGCTAACGACGCGCCGTTACGTTTTTGCAGATGAGATGAGTAATCATGAAGTGTAATGGCCGTCTCTCCAACCCCAAGTAGCACATGTAGCGTACTTCATCACCGGATCTATCAACCCCAGGAAGATCTGCTGTGACTCCCACAGAGTGCTTCTCCTAATGTAAGTCCCTTGTTTTAGCGCCATGTTCTGGGTTCAGATTCTTGTTTGTCTGAAGCTCTTTTAGTTCATTCCTAGCTATGACCGTAACACGTTGCTATTTTCTACTTCATTGCTAACTTTAAGCGATTGAACATTTTGGTTTGCATTCCCTGCTCTGTAGATGTAGCCATCATAACTTCTATCTTGCTCAGTCGTTGTTACAAAAATTATAGGTATTATAGTAACATCCTGCTATTATTTAGTTCATGGCCAATTTTAAGTAATTGCACATGTTGGTTCGCATTCCCTGCTCTATAGCTTTTGGCATCGTAACTTCTATATTTGGTTTACATTCCCTGCTCTGTAGATCTAGCCATCATAACTTTATCTTGCTCAGTCGTTGTTACAAAAATTATGGCCTGCTACTATGTTGTTTGTGCCAATTTTTTACTCCATGAACATGTTGGCTTGCATTCCCTGTACTACAGGTGATGCCATTGTTTTGTATCTAGTTCATTGTAAGCTAACAAAGTAAGGACTTAGTTTGGCATGCTATCACTCTGCTATCTAGCCTGTAGTACAAATAAACTTGTCATACTACTAGATAATAATTTTGCGTGCCATCTTGTTCTTCAAAAGCTGCATTATTGACTTGTTTCTCTGACTTGGCATGACGCTCACATATGGAAAGCTGAACATATTGGTTTGCATTCCCTCTTATACAAGTTCACAGGTGATCCCACTATATTCTGTATCTGGTCCATCCTAAGCTCCAGCATTAACTATCCTCTATGTGTTGCTCATTACAAGTTTATATCCCGAAACATCTTGATTTGCATCCCCTTCACTATAAGTTCAGGAGTATTATTTAGTTCACGGCCAAAATGAAGTAATTGCACTTGGCACATGTTGGTTCACATTCCCTCCTCTTTAGCTTTTGCCATCGTAACTTCTATTTTTGGTTTACATTCCCTGCTCTGTAGATGTAGCCATCATAACTTCATCTTGCTCAGTCGTTGTTACAAAATTTATAGCCTGCTACTATGTTGTTCATGCCAATTTTGTACTCCCTGAACATGTTGGTTTGCATGGGACTCGACAGTAGTAAGTCTGCTGTTTCATTCTAACATGCTCTGTTATATTGGCTGTTGGTATGCGGCATGCACTCTTTGTTTGCTTATTGTGCGCATTACAATGATCTTGTTATAACGACGAAATGATGAGTTCCAAATTCTTTGGCAAACAATATTGTAGTGTCTTTGCCTTTCCATTGTTGCTGTCTTAACTTGTAATGTCTTTGTTTCAGATATAGGTGCTGCATGGACAACTTAAAAGATTGCCGGATCGCTTCATTGTATTGCTAGGTTTAATTACCATTCAATTTCTCTGGGTTCTGTAATATTTTTTTCAATGCCTTGCAGCTGATGTAATATTTAGTTAGTTTTTATAGTTCTTTCGCGCATTTTTTCTTTGGTGCTTGTGGTAAGTGAGGCTATCCGACAGAAATCAATGCTGCGTAAATATTCTCAGTATCTAAATCACGAATTCCCATCCCTTAAACGGCCCAATTAAGCGAAATCACATATGTGCCTGCCCGCAAAATCCTAAAGCGCATATTATGCCGGCATATAAACAGCAACTAAACGGGCTGGCCCACTTACTTCTTGGGCCAGCCCATTTGAGTTGGTGGACCCCACACTCTAATTGGGCTGGCCCACTTGCTTTAAGGTGGACCCCACCCACTACTGGGCCGGCCCACTAATTAGTTGGGCCAGCCCATTTGCTGATGGACCCCACATACTAAACGGGCCGGCCCTTCAAGAGGAAAGTGGGACCCACCTGTGTTTTTGGCCCGGCCCACTATCTTGTTGGGCCGGCCCACTTGCAATATGGTGGACCCCACATACTATTTGGGCGGCCCTTTAACGGAAAGTGGGGCCCACGTGCTTTTGGCCGACCCACTATCTTGTTGGGCCAGCCCACTTGCTATGGTGGTCCCACATGGTAAATGGGCGGCCTTTTAATAGGAAGGTGGGACCCACCTGTGTTTTTGGCCCGGCTATCTTGTTGGGCCGGCCCACTTTCTATATGGTGGACCCCACATACCAAATGGCCCCATTAACAGGAATGTGGGACCCACTGTGTTTTGGCCGACCCACTATCTTGGTGGGCCAGCCCACTTGCTATATGGTGGACCCCACATACTAAATGGGCCGGCCTTTAACAGGAAGGTGGGACCCACTGTGTTTTTGGCCGCCCACTATCTTGGGCCGGCCCACTTGCTATATGGTGGACCCCACATACTAAATGGGCGGCCCTTTAACAGATAGTGGGACCCACTGTGTTTTGGCCCGGCCCACTAGCTTGTTGGGCGGCCCTTGCTATATGGTGGACCCACACACTAAATGGGCGACCTTAACGGAAAGTGGGACCCATGTTTTTGGCCGACCACTTGCCCCATTCTTGTAAGGTGGACCCCACATGTTAAATGGGCCGGCCCATTTAAGTTTTGACCAGTCAACATTAGAGGTTAGGCCCGGCCCACGTAACTAATGGACCAGCCCAGCTATATAGTTGACCGGTCAAACTATGTCATCTGGCCCGGCCCGCTTAAGACGTGGCAGGCCTCGTGTGGGCCTACCATCTACCACGGGGTTTCAGCGGTTAACGCCGTTAACTGCGTTAACGGCGTCTGCCACGTGTCAGTTTGCATGACGTCAGCAGTCAACGGGCTCCCGGAAACACTTGGGCAACGGTCCGATTTTCCGTGGCGGAAGGGCGCCCAAGCGCGACGGACCGAAAAAATCGTCGTTGGACTTTGCCTGACGCAGTTTCGACAACAGAACCCATATCGTCGGGTTAGGCCCATAGGCGACGAAAAATACCCCTTAGTGGACGATTTTGGGACGTTGTCTATCAGAACTTTTCTTGTAGTGAAGGTAGTGTTGCCAAGTGGTTGGGATATAGATCGTTCTAACATTGCAGGAGAGATGAAATCTGAAGCTGAAGGATGGGGAAACAACTCTAGGAGTTGGGATTCACCACCTGACATGATTATGAGCCGCGTTGAGCACAACTCGGAACTGATTCGCAACCTCACCTATGAGATTGAAGATTTAAAGGAGCTTGTTAAGAAGCTTGTCGAGAAGAATCCATCACCATCATCACCGAAGGAGTAATTCATCATCGGTATTGGCATCCCCTTGGTTTGTTCCAAGCTTGGGGGAGTGCCGCGGTATCACATCATCACTACCTTTATCTTTTACTATCAAGTAGTGTCATATCATGAGTAGGGAAGTTATCATATGGAATAGTATGCAATGTGGAAGTATCTCTCTTAGTTGGTTATCTATGTATCCGTTGGTGTGAGTTATCGTTATGGAATATTAATGAGAAGTCTTATCATTTACTTTTTGCACACCTTATTTTAGTTTGCAATCTCCATTATATGATTACTCTTGACATGAGTATTGATATCACTTTGGGAGCATCAAGTAAATCTATTTGGTTTTGGCAAACTTAGCATTGGTCAATAGCAACAACACCCTGATGTTTAAATAGAAGAGAGAAATACACTTAGATATATTACTCTATTATCTCTATGCTAATGAGTTTAGTATTCTGAAGTTAAAATTGCTTGTGCTTATGAGAAAGATGCATGATTGTTCTATCATATGTATATTTGTTTGTTTCCCTCAACCTTTATGCTTGCTATCAAACCTTGCTAGCCAAAGACCTGTATCGAGAGGGAATGCTTCTCATACATCCATAACCTTAGACCAAACCTATGCCATTTGTGTCCACCATACCTATATCTGGCCATGGGCAGCCGGCCCGACGGCCGGCCATCGGGCCTGGCAAAATGTTGGTGCCGGGCCGGGCCGGGCAGGCAGCCCGAAAATGCACATTAACACTGCGGCCCGGCCCGCGGCCCGACGGCCCGACGGGCTTGGTGGGATTTTGGTCGGGCCGGGCCGGGCTTGGGCGGACTTTTGCATCGGGCCTACCTCGGGCCGGCCGAGGGCCCGGCCGACACATGCCCAGTATAACCATACCTACCTACTACATGGTATTTTCCATTCCAAGTAAATACTTCATGTGCTACCTTTAAATAATTCAAACTATACTACTCCTTATTTGTGTCAATGTTTTATAGCTCATGAGGAAGTATGTGGTGTTTTATCTTTCAATCTTGTTGGGCGGACTTTCACCAATGGACTAGTGGCACATCCGCTTATCCAATAATTTTGCAATAAGAGCTGGCAACGGGGTTCCCAGCCCCAATTAATAACTTTCATTAATAATTCTCTTCACATGTTTTGCCCTGATTTATCAGTAAGCAACTTAATTTTGCAATAGACACTCCTCCATGGTATGTGAATGTTGGAAGGCACCCGAGGATTCGGTTAGCCATGGATTGAGAAAGCCAAGGTTGGGGGGAGTGTCATCCTTAATAAAACTAAAATACATGTGTAAACAAAAGAGAAGGGGGATGATCTACCTTGCTGGTAGAGATGCCGTCCCTCATGGGAGCCGCTCTTGGAAGGTTCGTTTGGCAAGGGGGTTAGAGTGCCCGCTACCATTCGTTGACAACAACAAACACCGCTCAAAATCTTACTTTTATGCTCTTTATATGATTTCAAAACTTGAAAAGCTCTAGCACATGATTTAATCCCTGCTTCCCTCTGCGAAGGGCCTATCTTTTACTTTTATGTTGAGTCAGTAAACCTATTTCCCTCTATCTCAAGCAAGCAATTGAGTTGTTGTGAACCAACCATTTATGCTATGATTCAGTTAATCATGTCTTTTATACTTTCTTGTTTAGTACAAATTTTATCTGAATGAATATGACTTTGAAGTTATCAATGATTATGAGGAGATTGTTATGATTGAATATGAAAGCCCAGCTATAAATTCTAATATGAAAGCTTTGCTTAGAAGTACAATCCGTTAGTAGTTCTCTGACCAAGAACAAAGTTTGCCATCACCAACTATGATTTCTTATGCACCTTTACTTGTGATTTCTCTTTACTTATTTCAAGATGAGTTATATGAGGAAGTTGTTTACTAGAATGTCTTGTGTGAATGAATATGATGCTTCTTGTCCGTATTTTATTTATCGACTCTTCACTCCATAAACATGTGGTCTTGTTTATCGAGCTCAGTTTCGCTTGGGGACAAGCGAGGTCTAAGCTTGGGGGAGTTGATACGTCCAATTTGCATCACTATTTTATATCATAATTTGCTGTTATTCATTGATATATTTCATATTTGGAGACAATACTTATGTTATTTCATCTATTTTGCATGTTTCATCATTATTGGAGGATCAAGCACCGGGGCCAGGATTCTGCTGGAAAAAGCACCGTCAGAACGCAATATTTCGGAAGATCAACTGTGGAAGGAAATTACACGTAAATTCCTATTTTTCCAGATGACGGAGGGAGCCAGAAGGGGGAGAAGAGGGGACCCAAGGTGGGCCCAGACCATAGGGCGGCGCGGCCCATGGCCTGGCCGCGCCACCTTGTGGTGTGGGGGCCCCACAGCCCCTTTCGCCTCCTTTTCTTCGCGTACTCCTTCGTCCCGAAAACCTAAGCCACAGAGGGTACCTCACGAAGAGTTACAGCCGCCTCTGCGGGGCGGAGAACACCAGAGAGAAAAGAGCTCTCCGGCGGGCAGGAATCCGCCGGGGAAATTCCCTCCCGGAGGGGGAAATCGACGCCATCGCCATCGTCATCGAGCGGACATCATCTCCATCATCATCATCATCATCTCCACCATCTACACCGCCATCACCACCGCTGCACCTCGTCACCGCTGTAACAATTTGGGTTGGATCTTGATTGTTTGATAGGGGAAACTCTCCCGGCGTTATTCTCTACTTGTTATTGATGCTATTGAGTGAAACCATTGAACCAAGGTTTATGTTCAGATTGTTATTCATCATCATATCACCTCTGATTGTATTCCATATGATGTCTCGTGAGTAGTTCGTTTAGTTCTTGAGGACATGGGTGAAGTCTAAATGTTAGTAGTGAATTATGGTTGAGTAATATTCAATGTTATGATATTTAAGTTGTGGTGTCATTCTTCTAGTGGTGTCGTGTGAACGTCGACTACACGACACTTCACCATTTATGGGCCTAGGGGAGTGCATCTTGTATTCGGTTGCTAATTGCGGGGTTGCCGGAGTGACAGAAACCTAAGCCCCCGTTAGTATATCGATGCAAGAGGGATCGCAGGATCTCAGAGTTTAAGGCTGTGGTTAGATTTATCTTAATTACTTTCTTGTAGTTGCGGATGCTTGCAAGGGGTATAATCACAAGTATGTATTAGTCCTAGGAAGGGCGGTGCATTAGCATAGGTTCACCCACACAACACTTATCAAAACAATGAAGATTATTTAGCCACATGAAGCGAAAGCACTAGACTAAAATCCCCGTGTGTCCTCAAGAACGCTTGGTCATTATAAGTAAACAAACCGGCTTGTCCTTTGTGCTAAAAAGGATTGGGCCACTCGCTGCAATTATTTCTCTCGCATTTTACTTACTCGTACTTTATTCATCTATTACATCAAAACCCCTTGAATACTTGTTTGTGAGCATTTACAGTGAATCCTTCATCGAAACTGCTGTCAACACCTTCTGCTCCTCGTTGGGATCGACATTCTTACTTATCGAAGATACTACGATACACCCCCTATACTTGTGGGTCATCAGTCATCGTGGTGGAGGGAAAGGAAGAAGGATATGAGTACGGAGTCCAAAGGCATGTCTATTACATTAGACAGGTCCTGACGAAATCCAAGCAAAGATACCCTCACTTTCAGAAGCTAGCCTATGGAGTGTTCCTAGGTAGCCGGAAGCTGAGACACTACTTCCAGGAGCATCCGATGGCAGTTGTGAGAAAAGCTCCATTGTCAACCATCATCGACAACGGCGCAAATGGGGCATTGAATTATCCGCCTTCGACATCAACTACAAAGCCAGAACTTCAATCAAATATCAGACTTTGGCGGATTTTTTCGTCGATTGGACTGAAGCGCTGGAGGGCACACTGATACGTCTCCGACGTATCCATAATTTCTGTCGTTCCATGCTTGTTTTATGACAATACTTACATGTTTTGCTTGCACTTTATGATGTTTTTATGCGTTTTCCGGAACTAACCTATTAACAAGATGCCACGGTGCCAGTTCTGTTTTCTGCTGTTTTTGGTTCCAGAAAGGCTGTTCGGGCAATATTCTCGGAATTGGACGAAATCAACGCCAAAGATCTTATTTTTCCCGGAAGCATCCAGAACACCGAAGAAGAGTCGGAGGAGAGCCAGGGGGCCACCAGGAGGGTGGGCCGCGCGGGCTAGCCCCAGGCCGCGCCCCCCTATGAGGAGGCCACCCTGTCAGCCCTCCTGCGCCGCCTCTTCGCCTATTTAACCCCTTTCGACCTAAAAACACCGTACCACTTGACGAAACTCCAGAAAGACTCCAGGGGCGCCGCCACCATCGCGAAACTCCAATTCGGGGGACAGAAGTCTCTGTCCCGGCACCCTGCCGGGACGGGGAAGTGCCCCCGGAAGCCATCTCCATCAACGCCATCGCCTCCATCATGCTCCGTGAGTAGTTCCCCCATGGACTACGGGTTCTAGCTGTAGCTAGTTGGTATTCTCTCCCCCATGTACTTCAATACAATGATCTCATGAGCTGCCTTACATGATTGAGATCCATCTGATGTAATCGGTGTTGTGTTTGTTGGGATCCGATGGATGATACATTATGATTAGTCTATCTATAAAGTTTGTGAAGTTATTGTTGCTGCAATCTTGTTGTGTTTAATGCTTGTCACTAGGGCCCGAGTGGCATGATCTTAGATTTGAGCTCTATAATTATTGCTTAGATTGTATCTACAAGTTGTATGCACATGTCACTGTCCGGAACCAAAGGCCCCGAAGTGACAGAAATCGGGACAACCGGAGGGGATGGCGGTGATGTGAGGGACACATGTTTTCACGGAGTGTTAATGCTTTGCTCCGGTGCTCTATTAAAAGGAGTACCTTAATATCCAGTAGATTCCCTTGAGGCCCGGCTGCCACCGGCTGGTAGGACAATAGATGTTGTGCAAGTTTCTCATTGCGAGCACGTACGACTAAATATGGAAAACATGCCTACATGATTAATGAATTGATGTTCTTTCTTAATGCCTTATCAATCCTATCAATTGCCCAACTGTAATTTGTTCACCCAACACTTGTTATTGGAGAGTTGCCACTAGTGTAGATAGCTTGGAACCCCGGTCCATCTCGCATCATTATAAACTCGTTCTACATGTCATTGGAAGTAGTATCAACTATTTTCTGGTGCCATTGCTCTCATATTATTGCTACTGCTGCTGTGTTACTGTTACTACTGCTCTCATATTACTGCTACTTTCACATCACCCCTGTTACTAGTGCTTTTCCAGGTGCAGCTGAATTGACAACTCAGTTGTTAAGGCTTATAAGTATTCTTTACCTCCCCTTGTGTCGAATCAATAAATTTGGGTTTTACTTCCCTCGAAGACTGTTGCGATCCCCTATACTTGTGGGTCATCAAGACTATTTTCTGGCGCCGTTGCCGGGGAGGCATAGCTCTACTCATAAGTTCACCTGGGGAGTACACTCTACCTCTCTCTCTGCTTTTATTTTATTTTGTCTTGCTAGTTTATTTCTGTCTAGTTTATTTGTGCTTAGTTTATTTCTGTCTAGTTTTACTTTGCTTAGTTTACTTTTGCCTAGTTACTTTTTGTCTTGTTTTATTTTCCTCATATACCCAAAAATCCATAAAAATTTGAAAAATCTAAAAATTAAAAACTGCTGTTATGGGAGAACCAACAACCTACTTGGAGCTTATAGAATGTTATAATAATTATAGAGAATCAAGAACTGGTAAAATAATGAGTGCTATGATAGAAAAATTGAATACAATTGCTGAAATCTTGCTTAGACGCCATGATATAAACTGTTGCTCTCAACATGATACTAAACATCTTAAATTTCAATGTGGCTTTAGTGAGGAATTTTTAATTAAGAACTATAATCGGAATTGCTATATTCATTATGGGTTCGAAGAGGTAGAACAATTTGTCTTATTTATGGGAGCCTCCGAGATAGAATCCTTCATGGTTGAGAATTATGAAACTTGTGTTGTTTGTAAGGGCCTTAAAGATTATGTCTCTACTATCCTTAATTCATGCATAGAATGCTACAGTAGGAATCCTTATATCCTTGATTATAAAGAGAGACACATTAATGCACAAGAATGCACTCACAATTTGCAGGAACCGGTGGAAGAAGAAATTGATGAACCTGAAAGCTCATTGGATGAAAAGGAGGAGGAAATTGATGAACCTGAAAGCTCATTGGATGAAAAAGAAGAGGAGAGCGACGAACAAAAGGAGGAAGAATGGATTAGCTACCCATGCCAACCTTCTAATGAGAGTAACTCTTTATCTCTTACACTATTTGATTGTCCTCCATGCTTGCCGGAAGAGGTTGAATGTTATGTTCCTGTGGATTCTCTTGAAATAGTACCTATAAGTAAAACTTGTGAGAATAATTATGCTACTGTTATATATGATAATCCATGCTACTTTGATAAATCTTATGATAATGCTTTGTTTGTGCCTGATGTCGAAATGCATGGTACTAAAGAATTTTGCTTAGCAAATGTTTATGATAAAGCTTTAGATGATGGTCCTATGTTACTTGATAATATTAATTGTACTACTAATGAAAATGGGATTCGAGAGTTCTTGACATTATCTATGTGTCCCATATCTCTTGAGATTGATCAACTACCTTGTTATATTATTGATAAAAGTAAGTTTGAAAGTTTTAATTCCACTATTCTTGAGATTGATAAAAATTATGTGTTTGGAAATCATGAAAAGTATGCTGCATGTGATAGTTATATTGTTGAGTTTATCCATGAAGCTACTGAAAATTATTATGAGAGAGGAAAATATGGTTGTAGAAATTTGCATGGTACTAAAACACCTCTCTATATGCTTAAAATTTTGAAGTTACACTTGTTTTATCTTCCTATGCTTGTTACTTTGCTTTTCATGAACTTGTTTATTTACAAGATTCCTTTACATAGGAAGCATGTTAGACTTAAATGTGTTTTGGATTTGCTTTTTGATGCTCTCTTTTACCTCTACTCTTGTTTCTTGCGAGTGCATCATTTAAAACTGCTGAGCCCATCTTAATGGCTATAAAGAAAAGAACTTCTTGGGAGATAACCCATGTGTTATTTTGCTACAGTACTTTGTTTTATATTTGTGTCTTGGAAGTTGTTTACTACTGTAGCAACCTCTCCTTATCTTAGTTTTGTGTTTTGTTGTGCCAAGTGAAGCCTCTAATCGAAGGTTGATACTAGATTTGGATTCCTGCGCAGAAACAGATTTCTATCTGTCACGAATCTGGGCAAATTTCTCTGTAGGAAACTCAGAAAAATCTGTCAATTTACGTGCGTGATCCTCAGATATGTACGCAACTTTCATTAGTTTTGAGTTTTCTGATTTGAGCAACGGAAGTACCCCGTAAAAATTCGTGTTTACTGGCTGTTCTGTTTTGGCAGATTCTGTCTCTGTTTTTTGCATTGTCTCTTGTGGACTTTATGTGAGGCTTTCTAGACGTGGAGAGCTGTAGCTAATGTTTTATTGAGTTCTTGCAATGTGCCACTACAGGACCAAGGTGGATTCAAATTTTTTGAGTACTAACCCCTCTAATGAAGTTTATGAGAAGTTTGGTGTGAAGGAAGTTTTCAAGGGTCAAGAGAGGAGGATGATATATGATCAAGAAGAGTGAAAAGTCTAAGCTTGGGGATGCCCCCGTGGTTCATCCCTGCATATTTCAAGAAGACTCAAGCGTCTAAGCTTGGGGATGCCCAAGGCATCCCCTTCTTCATCAACTTATCAGGTTCCTCCCCTGAAACTATATTTTTATTCAGTCACATCATATGTGCTTTACTTGGAGCGTCTGTGTGTTTATTTTTCGTTTTGTTTATGTTTGAATAAATTCGGATCCTAGCAATCCATGTTTGGGAGAGAGACACGCTCCGCTTTTTCATATGAACACTTGTTCTTCGTTTTACTTTTAATGTTCAATGAATAAAAGTTGGAAGCTACAATATTTATCTTTATTTGGTTGGGAAAAGAAAATGCCTCATATGTCTTGGATAATTTGATACTTGGCAATTGTTTTGAGCTCTCAAGTAGATCATAAGTTTTTGCATGTAGTTTAAACCTATTAGTGGAGAACTACCGTAGAGCTTGTTAAAATTGGTTTGCATAATTGATCTCTCTTAAGGTCTAGATATTTTCTGGTAAAAGTGTTTGAGCAACAAGGAAGACAGTGTAGAGTATTATAATGCTTGCGATATGTTCTTATGTAAGTTTTGCTGTACCGGTTCATACTTGTGTTTGCTTCAAATAACCTTGCTAGCCTAAGCCTTGTATCGAGAGGGAATACTTCTCATGCATCCAAAATCCTTGAGCCAAAACCTATGCCATTTGTGTCCACCATACCTACCTACTATGTGGTATTTCCTGCCATTCCAAAGTAAATTGCTTGAGTGCTACCTTTAAATAATTCAAAATGCTTCTCAATTTGTGTTAATGTTTCATAGCTCATGAGGAAGTATGTGGTGTTTAGCTTTCAACCTTGTCATTTACTTTTGACGGACTCTCATATGGACTAGTGGCACATCCGCTTATCCAATAATTTTGCAAAAGAGCTGGCAATGGGATTCCCAGTCCCAAATTAATTAACTTAAATAGACACTCCTCCATGGTTTGTGATTGTTGGACGGCACCCGAAGGATTCGGTTAGCCATGGCTTGTGTAAGCAAAGGTTGGGGGGAGTGTCATCATAATAAAACTAAAATAAAAAGGCACTCCTTCATGGTATGAGATTGTTGGCAGGCACCCGAGGATTCGGTTAGCCATGGTTTGTGAAAGAAAGGTTGGAAGGAGTGCCACCCAAAAATAAATAAAATGGGAGCCGCTCTTGGGAGTCCGGTTGATGAGGTAGTTAGTGTGCCCACTACCATTCGTTGACAACAACAAACACCTCTCAAAATTTTACTTTTATGCTCTCTTTATGTTTTCAAAACCAAAGCTCTAGCACAAATATAGCAATCGATGCTTCCCTCGTAGAAGGGCCATTCTTTTACTTTTATGTTGAGTCAGTTACCTAATTCCTTCCACCTTAGAAGCAAACACTTGTGTCAACTGTGCATTGATTCTTACATACTTGCATATTTGCATTCATCATATTACTCTATGTTGACAATATCCATGAGATATACATGTTGAAAGTTGAAAGCAACCGCTGAAACTTATATCCTCCTTTGTGTTGCTTCGATGCCTTTACTATGAACTTATTGCTTTATGAGTTAACTCTTGTGCAAGACTTTTGATGCTTGTCTTGAAAGTACTCTCCATGAAAAGTTTTGCTATATGTTATCTACTTGTTAGCAACTATAGATCATTGCCTTGAGTCACTTCATTCATTTCATATGCTTTGTAATAGTATGATCAAGGTTATGTAAGTAGCATGTCACTTCAGAAATTATCTTTGTTATCGTTTTACCTGCTCGGGACGAGCAGAACTAAGCTTGGGGATGCTGATACGTCTCCGACGTATCCATAATTTCTGTCGTTCCATGCTTGTTTTATGACAATACTTACATGTTTTGCTTGCACTTTATGATGTTTTTATGCGTTTTCCGGAACTAACCTATTAACAAGATGCCACAGTGCCAGTTCCTGTTTTCTGCTGTTTTTGGTTCCAGAAAGGCTGTTCGGGCAATATTCTCGGAATTGGACGAAATCAACGCCAAAGATCTTATTTTTCCCGGAAGCATCCAGAACACCGAAGAAGAGTCGGAGGAGAGCCAGGGGGCCACCAGGAGGGTGGGCCGCGCGGGCTAGCCCCAGGCCGCGCCCCCCTATGAGGAGGCCACCCTGTCAGCCCTCCTGCGCCGCCTCTTCGCCTATTTAACCCCTTTCGACCTAAAAACACCGTACCACTTGACGAAACTCCAGAAAGACTCCAGGGGCGCCGCCACCATCGCGAAACTCCAATTCGGGGGACAGAAGTCTCTGTCCCGGCACCCTGCCGGGACGGGGAAGTGCCCCCGGAAGCCATCTCCATCAACGCCATCGCCTCCATCATGCTCCGTGAGTAGTTCCCCCATGGACTACGGGTTCTAGCTGTAGCTAGTTGGTATTCTCTCCCCCATGTACTTCAATACAATGATCTCATGAGCTGCCTTACATGATTGAGATCCATCTGATGTAATCGGTGTTGTGTTTGTTGGGATCCGATGGATGATACATTATGATTAGTCTATCTATAAAGTTTGTGAAGTTATTGTTGCTGCAATCTTGTTGTGTTTAATGCTTGTCACTAGGGCCCGAGTGGCATGATCTTAGATTTGAGCTCTATAATTATTGCTTAGATTGTATCTACAAGTTGTATGCACATGTCACTGTCCGGAACCAAAGGCCCCGAAGTGACAGAAATCGGGACAACCGGAGGGGATGGCGGTGATGTGAGGGACACATGTTTTCACGGAGTGTTAATGCTTTGCTCCGGTGCTCTATTAAAAGGAGTACCTTAATATCCAGTAGATTCCCTTGAGGCCCGGCTGCCACCGGCTGGTAGGACAATAGATGTTGTGCAAGTTTCTCATTGCGAGCACGTACGACTAAATATGGAAAACATGCCTACATGATTAATGAATTGATGTTCTTTCTTAATGCCTTATCAATCCTATCAATTGCCCACTGTAATTTGTTCACCCAACACTTGTTATTGGAGAGTTGCCACTAGTGTAGATAGCTTGGAACCCCGGTCCATCTCGCATCATTATATACTCGTTCTACATGTCATTGGAAGTAGTATCAACTATTTTCTGGTGCCATTGCTCTCATATTATTGTTACTGCTGCTGTGTTACTGTTACTACTGCTCTCATATTACTGCTACTTTCACATCACCCCTGTTACTAGTGCTTTTCCAGGTGCAGCTGAATTGACAACTCAGTTGTTAAGGCTTATAAGTATTCTTTACCTCCCCTTGTGTCGAATCAATAAATTTGGGTTTTACTTCCCTCGAAGACTGTTGCGATCCCCTATACTTGTGGGTCATCACACACCTGTGCCGGAACCTAAAGCTTGGGTCATGCACTTTGACGGATCCAAGCAACATCAAAGTTGGGGGGCCGGAGTTACCCTCAAAATCACCTACCGTAGAAGAACTGCAGTACGTTCTGCAGATTAACTTCGAAGCTACAAATAACATGGCGGAATATGAGGCTCTACTACACGGTCTGCGCATCGCTAAGGAAATTGGGATCAAGCACATCATATGTTGTGGAGATTCCGACCTGGTGGCACAACAAGTAGCCGGAACCTGGAACGCCAGAAACTCCGTCATGGCGGCCTATAGAGACGAAGTTTATGAGATCGCCATGTGCTTCCTCGGATACGAAGTCAAGTACGCCAGGAGAAACGATAACACAATGGCAGATATGCTGTCCAAGCTCGGATCCGGCAGGAAACCCATTCCGCCAGGAATTTTCCTTGAGCACCTACGGACACCCTCTGTGAAGGGCGCTAACCCGGAAAACCTAGATGTGGCAGTATCTCCGGCTAAGGAGGTGATGGTTATCACTCCGGCTTGGACCAAGCCTTACCTGGACTACCTCATCAATCAGAAGCTGTCGGAGGATGATGTCCTCGCGTGAGAGATCGTCAGATGAGCAAGAACCTACACAATAGTTGATGGACAGCTCTATAAGTGAAGCGTAAACATAATTTTCCTAAAGTGCGTCTCAAACGAAGATGGCATTGCAATTCTTAGAGAGATACACCTTAGTGATTGCGGGCATCATGCCACTCCCAGATCCCTCGTTGCAAAAGCTTTCCGGCAAGGATTTTTCTGGCTAACAGCTAAAGAAGACGCTGAAAAAATAGTCAAAACCTTCCGCGACTGCCAATACTATGCCACACAACCAAGTGCCCCGACTCAGGAGCTGAAGATCAGCCCTATTACTTGGCCGTTTGCGGTCTGGGGGCTCGACATGGTCGAAAATTGAGAAAATCATCTCCTGGTGGTTTTGAGTACCTCCTGGTCGCTATTGACGAGTTCAATAAGTGGATCGAGGCCAAACCAGTGAGAAAAGCTGATGGTGCTACAACACTGAAATTTGTTTGCAGCCTCGTAGTGAGATACGGCATCCCACATAGCATCATCACAGATAATGGCATGAACTTTGCGCTGGGAGAACTGAAGGAGTAATGCAATGATATGGGGATCCGCCTAGACCTCGCCTCTGTGTCACACCCACTATCCAATGGGCAGGTCGAGCGAGCCAACGGCCATATACTACCCGGAATCAAACCTCGCCTTGAAGAACCGCTGCAGCGAGCAACCGGAGCTTGGGCTGAGAAGCTAGACTCTGTTCTGTGGAGCCTACGAACAACCCCTAACAGGTCAACTGGTTTTACACCTTTCTTCCTAGTATACGGATCTGAAGCAGTGTTACCCTCCAACATCATCCATGATTCTCCACGAGTTTCCGCCTACAAAGAAGAAAGTGCAGATGAGGCTCGACAACTATCTGTGGACCTGCTCGAAGAAGCTCGAAACCTGGCTGACCAGCGCTCCACCATCTACTAGCTGAAACTCCGACTCTATCATAGCCGTCGAGTTCGGAAACGCTCGTTTAAGGAAGGTGACCTGGTTCTCCGCTTTCGGCAGGTGAAAGAGCATAAGTTGCAATCTCCATGGGAATGACCTTTTGTCGTCAGCAAAGTGCTGCACAACGGATCTTACTACCTCGTTGATATCCACGAGTTAAAGGATACACCAGCCAATTGTCATCGGAAACGCAAGAGGGAGGATCCGGGTGACGTATACGATGAAATAGACTGCCCTTGAAATATAGCACAGCTACGTCTTTTCCACACTTAGCAATTTTATCATTACATACATTGTAATAATTATGATACATGATCAATGAAATAAAGCATTTGGTTAACTCTTTGAGTCTTTTACCACCTTTTATTGTTCATTTTTGGATCGTGTATGTTTTCCGACTAAAACCACAGAGTTGGATGTTTCCGCCTAGGCGTGTATAAAAGTTGTGATTTTCAAAATCGTCCAGTAGGACATGAGCTTAAGTTTTTTTGTGGACGAGTTTTCCGTTGCAAGCTTATGGATTCCTGGTAGCGACTTCTGCACCTTGGTTGGGGGCTTGTTTCCGCGGTTATTGACGGATTGCCATTGGGCTTCGTCACCATCGGCGAGCGTTTCCGGCTAAAGGTCTTCCGGCTCGTGGAAGGTCAAATAAGTGAGCCGGAGAATTTAGAAATCAGCACTTGCTTTAAAACAAAATACCACACATATATATAAAGCAGGATAAGTATTTCCGCCCATAGTTCTGCTTGCGTAGTTTTTTGCCCTGGCTACTTCAAAATAAGTTTATATTACAAACCCACGAAGGGGCCGAATGATGAATTGTTCATGTTTTTTCCTGCAGGAACAAGTTCTTTACTTCTCTGCATCCTTGGTCAGAGAAGAAGTACCCTCATCGTTGGTCTTAGCTTTGTTATTTTCTACCTCCTTGGAGCTTGTCCATGTGAATAGGCTAACGTCTTCGGATCCGTCAGGTCTTGCCTCCGCTTCGCGCTCCTTCTCAGCCTCCGCTTCGAGGGCCACTTTAGCTGGAAGTACGAACTTGTCGTACAAGGCATCATGACGGACGCGCCGAGCAATCCGGGTATCATACCCACTACAGGCATCCAGGAGTTTGTCCGGATTGGAATCCTCCGGAATGCATTTTGTGACTTCATCGATGTTTAGCGTCGGAGCGTGAGCTAGACACATGGCAAGGGACATCTGGGCAGCGCCGCAAGCTGAAGAGGCTTGAAGATCGACAACAAGCTCCGGCAGCACGTCCATCTTCTTGATAAGCTTGCGGACGTTGCAGGTTCGGCTCTCCTTTAGCGTCAAGTTGTGGCAGATTTTGCGACAAGCAGATAACAGATCTTTGCAATCGTCTCCGGCCAGCCTGATGAGGTCGTCACGAGGAAACATATTGCATCGTTCTTCATCATATCCAAGTGGTTCTGTAAGCAGAAAATGTTCACGATAAAGCGCTATTCAGAGTTACTGAGAAAAGCATAGATTCTGGATCTGGATTCTTACCCATGATGTCGGCGTTGAGAAGGTCCTAGCCTAGCTCTGGAGAGATTGGACATCAGCCTGGAGGTTCTTCAGCGTGACGTTGTCTTTCTTCCGCTTCTCCACCAGATCGGCTTTCTCTCTGATATACTCGGAGTTTTTCTCGGCCAGCTGCTTTTCAGCGAGTTCCCGCTTTTCCTTGTGGGCGGAGCGCGGGTTCTCGAGTTCTGAAGAAGTAGTGGCCAGGGAGGAAGAAGCACCTGTCAAAAACAAAACAAGTTATAAGCAAACATGCAAGTCGAAACATTGACATAATAGCACAGTGGTCGGAGATATACCTTGGGCTTCCTAAGGCATCTTCTCTAGCTCCGCAATCCTCGCATTTGCATCGTGAATTTGATCTGCCTGTCTGAGGGTAACACGGTGTTGCAGATAGATATTCTTGTGAAGCTCATAGTGCAAGGCTTGTTGTTCCTGCAACAGTGACAAAATCAAAAAAGGATAAGTTCCGATAAAAATTAAAAAAGTGTAGATCTTTTCGAATTATCATTGCGGAAATGTTTCCGACATGACGCTTGGGGGCTACTACGACACTTTAAAATTTCTCAGGTTCTTTCACTCAAAGTATCAAGGTGAAAACTAAGATTGGTTTCCGCCTAGATACTTGGGGGCTACTGAGAGAATGGTTTACCTTGCGCTTGCAGAGGAGCTGGTCGAGAAACTCGCAGGTATCTTGTTTGTGTTGCTGAATGTCGGAACATCCAGCATCAGCTTCTCCCCATGCGTTGTCCAGCATGGAGTTCAGTAAATTTTGCTCGAGCTCCCACTTCTCCGCCTCAGTGAGCTTGTTGAAGAACTTGGTGGTATATGCCTTTGGCGTAGCATAGAGATCAGTGGGGTCGCCAAAATTAGCCGGAAATACGATGGCATCATGAGCCGTAGCTTCAGCCTTATCTGCAGAGGTGACTTCCGCCTCCTCTTGGCCCTTGTCTTGAGCCTTCTTAGGGGCAGCCCGCTTGGTAGTTGAGAAGCTTCCGTCCTTCTGCCCGCTACTCACTGGAATTACTTCCACTTGAGTTTGATCTTTGGTAGCAGGGCTAGGGGATGGTTGAGGTACAGGTGGAGTTGGTTGGGGAGCAGCGGTTGAGGTACTTGGTGGAACGGGGGTGCTGGGGCCTACGGCCGGAGATGACTTCATAAAACTGGTAATTGCCTTTGGGTCGAAACCCTTGAAGCAGCAACCTTCTAGTTCCTGTACCAAGCAAGAAAGAAAATAAATAAAAAGTTCAACCTTATAACAAAAAGAGATTGTGATCTAGAAACTTACGTGGCTCCGGGGAGTGTTGGGCGCGTTCCTCTTCCGGCGGTGGCGAGGATTTTAATACGCTCGCGCTCTGCCTTCTTGGAGTCATAGCGTCAAGGGCCGGAGGGCGCATCGGTTTTTGCCTTCTTGGCGGAGGCTTCGCTGCTGGTTTCGGCGTCGGTGCTTGAGGCCTTGGCGCGAGGACGCTTGGGCGGTCGAGGAGCGGCTTTCTTCTTGGGAGCATCTTCTTCCTCCTCTTCCTCGTCCTCGTCCTCGTCCTCCGGATCCTCCTCCGTCTTCCTAGTGTCTGTGCGGATGCGGAAAATAACTCGTAAATCTTCCTTCACTAGAGTGTTGAGCTGGAGATGAATTGTTGAAAGGTTAGAATGATGTAAAGATGAAAAGCAAAATGACTAAGTGCGAAACGTATCAGAGGGCACTTGTTGTTGATGTACATATCCCTGTTGATCTCCGGGACCTCCTGGCCGCGGGTGAGCTTCACGAGCGTCTGGATCCTCTTGTTCAGAGAATCCGTCAGCAGGTTATCCTTTGTCGCCCGAAGCAGGTCGTCGACTCCGGTGTACTCGCAGATCAACCGCTTGTTATACTTCAGCGGCTGGATCCGACGCGTGAACCAGCTTAGGGTCAGGTCCATTTCGGTTAAACCGTCATGAACCAGCCATGAAATCCTCCGGGCCATCCTGTATGTCCAGCTCCGGATGCTGGGCTAGGTTGGGGATGAAGCTCCAGCTTTCGAGCTCCTCCGGAGGGGTGTTGGTAAAGGCAGGAAGGCCGTCGTGGAGATCTAGAATGATCTCATTATTGAGATAGAACCATCCGACATTCCAGTATCGGACGGATTCGTGAGAAGACAGGGGCGGAAACACCCTTTTGATGCGGAGCACGAAGGTCATGCTTCTGCAGTTGACCATCTTTTTATCCTTCGTCTCCTTCTTCACCCTGTAGAAGAACTGGAGGAGCCGGACATTTGGCCGGACTCCGAGATAGCCTTCGCAGAAAGTGGCGAAATTCGAGAGGATGACGTAGGAGTTGGGGCAGATGTTGTGCGACTGAAGCCCGTAAGTGCTGAGCACTGAGAGGAAGAACTCTAAGGACGGAAGCGAGAGGCCTTGCTCCACCCAAGCCTTGGTGAAGACCCGCTCGTCAGGTTCTGGAGTCGGGGTGAGGGAGTCCTTTGTGAACTTCCAGGAGTCTGAAGCCAGAAGCCCTTCCTTCTTGAAGGCCTTGAGCTCCGACTTGGTGACGTCGCAGGGCCACCACTGGCCTTTCTCCTCTTCGCGGTTCCGAGCCTTTGAGGCTTTCTTCAATTCTGACTTGCACTTTAGCCGCCATGCGAGCTTGCCCTTCTAACTCCGCTTGGATTTCCTCTACTGTTGGAATTCGTCCGAGAAGGTTGCTGGAAGAGGCAGAGTAAGGTTGAGCTAGTCTAATGTAGAAAATGTTGGGCGGAAGGAACGCTAAGGGTTCGACGAAGGTTGGTTCCGCTGAGTTTGGTGGAGGGTTACTCGGAGAACTATCAGTGTATCTAGGGGAGCTATCAGACATATTTCCGGCTACAGGCATGACAACAAAAAACTTAAGTGCCGGATCCTACTGAGCTTTATCTTCTACAAGTACGGTGGACTTACCAGCAATGGCGTGGCGGTTCCCGTGGCGCCGGTGAAGGTTGAGCTCGCGGACTTGACGCGTTAGCCTCCGGCGAGACCACGAATCGGCAGCGGAGCTCGTTTCCCGAACAAACATTTGTACCTTGGGTCGGTGCGGGCCTTGGAGCGGTGGCGGATGAAGCTTTCCGGGGAAGAGCTCGCCGGCGCTAGATCCGTCAGGCAGCGCTGGCACGAGGTCCAAGATGAAGTGGTGAGGAGAGGTTAAAAAGTGATAGTGACCATGCAGATGGGGTATTTATAGGCCTCGCGTGGAGATTTGTGAGTCGGATCCTACGGTGGGAACCGTTGGATGATCGCCACGTGTCTTAGGTTAAATGCGGTGAAACTGAAGCCGCGGTGACCTAACTGCACGTCTCCGATATTTCCGGCAAAGATTCGCAGTTCCGAAAATTTAGCGCAGGAAAATAGGAAGTTATGTGCGACGTGGGCGAAAAATCTGCTAAGTTGCCGTTACAGAAGAACGAATGATTTACGGTTGAATGAAGTTGGAAACGATGAAGTTTTGGAAGCTCTACGAGATTCTCTTTGGATCTGAACAGGGATATGCGGAAGAATGGAGAATCTTGAAGAACTTCGGGGGCTACTGTTGTGGGTATACTTTATGGGTATGCCAACAACATGGTCTTGATCCGGCAAGCCTGGGTGGCCCACAGATGGTGGTGTGGCTTATGACCCACCGGACGACCCAATTGTTGTTGATAGAAGATGGATGAAGTCCAGCCCAGGAACAGGAGCCGGATCCCAACCAACCTATGAAAGTAGGCGGATCCATGGAGGCCCATGAAGTATCCGGATCCATGACGGCAAGATTAGATCTAGGTGGATCCTTGACGTGCACGGCAATGTATATTCCGTAGTTAGGCATCTTATATTCCGGCTAGGACTCTCCTTGTAAACCCTAGATCCAGGCGCCTATATAAGCCGGATCCTGGGAGCCCTCGAGGCACAACCACAACTCATTGTAACAACGCGAAAGCGCCCAGATAATTGCAGACAAGCAGCAGTAGGCTCTATCCTCGAGCAGGTGTTCCGAAGCAGGGTAAATCGCGTACCACCATCCCGAGTGTTCTCCATCCTATGGCCCCTACTTCTTCCTCCCTCCGTGAGGATCCCTCCTCCGGGGTACCATCGAGTAGGCAATGATAGTGACGAATGTGCAAAGTTCCAAATAATAGGTCTGAGATCGTCTCGCAATGCCTGTTCGGTTGAACTTGATGACTTATATCATTTTGCTAGTTATTCTTGGACAAACAAGAAGTTTCAGAGGTGTTAAAGGCTTTGGGCCATATAATCAGTACTGGTTTGATAGAACTCATAAATAATTCTATGTCTTTAAACTGATCATGTACTGCAATTGCTCTCATTTATTTTATCGACTCTCATTTCATGCACAAGAAGACTTTGTTCCTTAAGCTGCTATCTTTCTCGGGGATGAACAAGAGCCTAAGCTTTAGGATGTTGATAAGTGAAAATTGCATAGTATTTTTATTTAATTTTTCGCACTACTAGTAATAGGATTTTGGTATTTTTATTGCGCTCGTGCGCACCTTTTTCAGCTTGTTTCACCAGGATCCCGTAAATCAACATGTTAACGAAGAAAAGAGGTTGTTTTGGGGCCCTAATATGATTATTGGAGAAAATAAATACCTTCCAACATCTGCCCACGCACTTGGGGGTTGAGCCAAAGAATAAATTTGCAAAGAGATGACTACAAAACCTTTAACGACATGTGGGCCCCTTTGCGCAAGCATCGGATCTTTGTCTCGCTTATGTCCCATAAGACTCGAGTTTTTGTTATCAGTTTTGAGCTAGGAGCTCTGCCATACGTGGGGATTATTACTGGTACCTGATACGTCCAAAACGTATCTACTTTCCCGAACACTTTTGCTATTGTTTTGCCTCTAATTTGTGTATTTTGGATACAACTAACACGGACTAACGCTGTTTTCAGCAGAATTGCTCTGGTGTCTCGTTTTTGTGCAGAAATCCAACTTTCAGGAAAAACCTCGGAATTTATACAGAAGGCCCTATTTTCCCAGAAGACTCACGGAGCCAGAAGGGCAAGCCAGGTGGGGGCACGAGGGCCCCACACACTAGGCCGGCGCGGCCCAGGGGGGCCCCGCGGCCCTAGTGTGTGGCCCCTCGGCTGGCCCCCGACGCCCTCCTTCGGACTACTTATCGCCCTCGGCCTAAAAACGCACGGAGAAAGTCGAAGTCGCCAGAAACCCTCCAGAGAGCCGCCACATCGCGAAACTCCGTCTCGGGAGCAGAAGTCTCCGTTCGGCACTCCGCCGGACGGAATTGGAGGAGATCTTCACCGCCATCACCACCAACGCCTCTCCATCGACCAGCCATGTTTCCCCCATCCATGTGTGAGTAATTCCCCCGCTGTAGGCTGAAGGGGATGGTAGGGATTGGATGAGATTGGTCATGTAATAGTCATAAGTTTGTTAGGGCATAGTGCCTAGTATCCGTAGATGTCACTTTTATGATATTGTTGCAACTTGTTATGCTTAATGCTTGTCACTAGGGCCCGAGTGCCATGATCTCAGATCTGAACATGTTATTGATTCATGAAGATATTCGTTGTTTATGATCTTACCTGCAAGTTGTATACACATGTCGCTGTCCGGAACCAATGGCCCCGAAGTGACAGAAATCGGGACAACCGGAGGGAATGGTAGTGATGTGAGGATCACATGTGTTCACGGAGTGTTAATGCTTTGCTCCGGTACTCTATTAAAAGGAGTACCTTAATTTCCAGTAGTTTCCCTAGAGGCCCGGCTGCCACCGGCTGGTAGGACAAAAGATGTTGTGCAAGTTTCTCATTGCGAGCACGTACGACTAAATATGGAACACATGCCTATTGATTGATTAGTACTTGGATACCGTTTTATTATTATCTGCAAATGCCCCTGCTTTGATTGTTATATGAGTTTCTCTCATCCATGCAACGCCCGTTAATCCGTCCCTGTGCCTACAGTATTTTAATCCTGCTGTTTACTATAATCACTACTGCTGTCTTTATTTCACCGCTGCTGTTATTTCACTATTCATACTACTATAAAACTGTTACTATAAACTCTTGCGAGCAAGTATGTTTCCAGGTGCAGCTGAATTGACAACTCTGCTGTTAAGGCTTACAAGTATTCTTTGTCTCCCCTTGTGTCGAATCAATAAATTGGGTAATACTTCCCTCGAAGACTGTTGCGATCCCCTATACTTGTGGGTCATCAAGACTATTTTCTGGCGCCGTTGCCGGGGAGCATAGCTTTATTTGGAAGTTCACTTGGATTGATATTGTTCGCTGCAAAGTCTCCATTATGGGTAAACCTCGCGATACTAAGATCGCCATATTACCATCCACTACAAGAAAAGGTACAACTCTTAGTACCTCTGCTGCTCTTGATTCACCATCTGTGATAAGTAAACTTGTTTCACCACCACAAGCTTCAAATGCTGGTACTTCTGCTGAATCTGAAAATTCCTCTTATAATTGTGATGATGCTTCTGCTGTGCTTGATAATGATGGTTCGTTAGGATCTTTTCTAGATGCTACAATTGCTAGGTCTAGGCAAATTGAAAATACTGAAACTCCTAATGAAAATGCTGCTACACCTGTTAATTCACCTGAGTCTGTTGAATATTCTAGTGATGATCTTGATGAAGATTATGTAGAGCTTGATGATGATTTTATTGAAAAATGCAATGCTACTACTGATGCAAGAAAAATTAAAAAGTTGCTTGCAGAACATGCTGTTAGATATAAACTATCTCCTGATCCTAAATTTGCCACATCTCCTATAAACATTAAGGATAAAGATTATGATTTTTCTCTTGATCTATCTCATATAGCTATTGTTGAGAAAACACCCTTTTGTGGTACTGAAAAAGAAAGTGCTGTTGAACACATGATTGAGTTATCTACTCTGAGTAGCTTGTTTTCTGATGATGTTAAGATGCGTACTTATTTTGTCGCTAAAATTTTTCCTTTCTCATTAAAGGATGATGCTAAAACTTGGTATAATAATTTGCCTCCTGGTTCTATTAAAAGTCCAAAAGAATTGCTTGATGTTTTCTTCCGGAAATACTTTCCTGCTAGTGCTCAACATATTGCTTTGCAGAGAATTTATAATTTTGACCAGGAAGATGGAGAGAAATTGCCTGAGGCTTGGGCGAGATTTTGTTCTCTTATTAGAGCTCGGCCTGATCATGATTTGGAAAAGCATGATTTACTTGATATATTTTATAGTGGACTAACCATTGAGTCTAGGGCATACCTGGATAGTTGTGCTGGTTGTGTTTTCAGGAAAAGAACTCCAGACGACGCTGAAGAATTATTGGCTAAAATAGGCCGGAATCATGATGATTGGTCTACACCTGAACCAACCCCGACACCGATATTGAAGAAGAGGGGTATGATTAAATTAAATGATGAAGATATGAGGGAAGCCAAGAAGTCTCTTAAAGAGAAGGGTATTAAACCTGAAGATGTGAAGAATTTACCTCCTATAGAAGATTTATGTAAGATAACTCCCCCTTCATCCATGATTGAGGTACACTCTCTTCAACGCTTTACTAGGGAAGATATTCCGTATTCAAAACCTCCTGCTCAATGCTTAGATGAGTTTGATAATTATATTGTTAAGCAAGAAAACTTTAATATGAGAGTAGAGAATCATTTAATGGAAAATTCTCGAGCTATTAGTGAATTGCATGATATTGTGGAGAGAACCTCCAATGATGTTAAGATACTTGTTAAACATTTTCATATGGTTCAAACTCAAATTGATCAACTTACTAAAGTGCAAAATGACTTGTTGGGAAATAATTCTAAAGAAAAACATGCTTATGAAGTAACAACTAGAGGTGGTGTTTCTACCCAGGATCCTCTATATCCTGAAGGGCATCCCAAAAGAGTTGAACAAGATTCTCAACTAATTAAAACTAGTGCTCCATCTAAGAAAAAGAAAAAGAAACATAAGAATGTTGTAGAATCCTCTGAACCTGTTAATGATCCTAATAGTATTTCTATTTCTGATGCTGAAACTGAAAGTGGTAATGAACATGATAAAGATAATGATAAGGATGATACTCCTGATAAAGAAGAGGTTGAAGAAGAACCTAAAAAGCATGCTAAAAATAAAAAGTACACTAAAGAAGATTTTATTGCTGAGAAACATGGTAATGAAAGAGAACCTTGGGTTCAAAAGCAAATGCCTTTTCCTGCTAAGAAACTAAAATCAAAGGAGGAGGAACATTATAATAAATTTTGTGATTGGATGAAACCTTTATTTTTGCAAATCCCTTTGACTGATGCTATTAAATTGCCTCCTTATTCAAAGTATATGAAAGATATTGTCTCTAACAAAAGGAAAATTCCCAATGAGGAGATTTCCACTATGCTCGCTAATTACTCCTTCAGTGGTAAGATTCCAAAGAAGCTTGGAGACCCAGGTATACCGACTATTCCTTGTTCCATCAAGAATAATTATGTTAGAACTGCTCTATGTGATTTGGGAGCGGGAGTTAGTGTAATGCCTTTTTCTCTTTATAAGAGACTTGATTTAGATAAGTTAATACCAACTGATATATCTTTGCAAATGGCTGATAAATCTACCGCTATTCCTGTTGGTGTATGTGAAAATGTTCCTGTTCAAGTTACTCAACATTGCTTGATATTAACTGATTTTGTTGTGTTGGAAATGCCTGAAGATGATAATATGTCCATTATTCTTGGAAGACCCTTTCTTAATACTGCAGGGGCTGTTATTGATTGCAATAAAGGCATGGTTACTTTCAATGTTGATGATAAGGAACATACTGTCTATTTTCCCAAGAGGATTGATAAAGTATATGGAGTTAATACAATTTTTAATGTGAAAACTATCAAAGTGGGATCCATTGATTGTCCTATATATGAGCCTAAAGAAGAATATCAAACTCTTGTGATTGGATCCATATCAATTCAATATAAGGTAACATGATTGATTTGAGGTTTATTTCTTCTTATGTCATATAAAATTTATTTGGTAGCAAGACTTGATCAACCTTGCTAACAAGTATATTTTAATGCATAAGAGAGCTAAACAACATTTCTTTCTTTCTTTCTCCCTCCATTTGTTTTACTTGCTGTAGCACTTTTGTTTTGCAATATGCTTTAGTTGTTAAGATTTTGGAAATCATTTTCCTGCGCAGTAATAATTAATTTAACACCCAGAAATGTGCATTTTTCGAAGTTCTCAAAAATTTACAAAAATTATACTGGTAGTCTTATTTTTCGAAGAGGCACCTGGGAGCACCTGGGGCTGACCAGTGGGGCACCCCAGGGTGGCACCCCACAGGCCGGCGCGGCCAGCAAGGGGGGCGCGCCACCCTGGTGTGTGGGTCCCCCTTTGCCCCACTTCAGCATCTCTTCCTCCCACTCTCTTCTCTCTCCCGAAAAAACTCGTACTCACTTTCTCTCACTCGCGTTTCTGCTCAAGAACTCGCGATTTCTCGATCTCCTTGCTCAGCCCAGATTTCTGTCTGAAATTTGGCACATTTGCTCCTTGGTATGTGACTCCTTTGATTGTCCAATTAGAATTTTGTTTGGTTGAGTATATCTTGAATATTTTGCTGCTGTAGATAACATGTTTAGTGAGCTTGCATGCTTGTTCCAAGTGGTAGAAACTAGTTTTGATGCATGTTTAGTACTCTAGCAAGTTCCTATAGTAGTTCCCCTCAATTATATACCTTGAAATCAAATTTTATAATGGTTGTTGAAAATTTCAGAAGAGGAAGATGAAGAAATTCAAATTTGGAGAATTGTTCAAGAAAGGAACAACCAGCACCGGTAGGCCCTCGAGGGCATCCACTCAGATTAGGCGATCCTACAATGAGGATATCATCGCGCCTAGCTTCGCGCCCGAGGAGGACAATGGGGCTCCTAATGCTTCATCCTTCCCATGTTATGATTTTCTGACAAATGCAGGGATATTGGATGATTTCTTCACCCTTGTCAACAGGGCGGGCTTAGCCGCCTACGTGGGAGATGAAAGGGAGCAATACTACATGCTCACCAAAATTTTCGTTGAGAGCTTCAAGTTCCACAACACGCAATATGAGCCGACAGTTGCATTCAAGATCTATGGTAATCCTGTTACTATGGAATTGGAAGAATTTTGTCGTGCATTGGATATTGCCCCTGTAGGTACAGCAAGGAGGATTGATGACAACCCCCGGGACCTGTTGGAGCTCTATCGAGGGATCACCGATGATGATTGCCGCACCATTCAGCGCGGCAAGATAAGAAACATTCAACTCCCCGCCATTAAATATTTTGCATATTACATTGCTACTAGTATTCTTGGTAGGGAAAATACTAGCAATATCTCTAGCTATCATCTTGCTTTCTTGAATGCTGCACTTACTGGACAGACACCTTATCATCTTGGTTCTCTTATTGCTCGCCGCCTGTCTAGCAGGGGGCCTATTTTTGGAGGAACTATTGCACTGCGCATTTTAACACATTTAAGACTCCCTCTTGATTCTAATGATGTGCCTTTAACCCCTAGGAGACTTGATATTGCTGCTATGAAGAGTCATCATTTTGTTACCACTGATTCCACTGTAGATAATATGGTCTATAGAATGTTGTTTGCTGACGGGGATGAGAAGGAAATCCCTCTTCCCCAGCCAGGTTTGTTCAATATTGACAGGCAATCATGGTCGCTCACTAAGGAGGAGGTGGAGGAACATATGAAGATACAAGACTTCCACCAGCAGCATGACTCCGAGGACGCCGAGCCCTCCTACGACTGCACCGTCACATACCCCGATGCTTCCTCCAGCACATACCTGGAACCGGGTCGTTCTTCGTCGTACTACGGAGACACCACTTCATGGGGACCGTGGGAATGAACTCCACTTAGGCCAAAAGCCTAAGCTTGGGGGGAGGTATACCGGCATCACTCATTCTTTGCATATTATGGTTGCTGGATACTTGTACATACTTGTTTAGTTTCTTAGAGTGGTTTTCTAATGAGAGGGAGATGATATTTGGGGAAGTGCTGTCCAAAAACAGATTCTGGGCTGTTACCAAAAAAATTCGTACGCACAGCCAGAACGTTATTTTGAGTTGCCAATTTTTGAGCATGTGCCCCAGGTTGTTATCTAACTTTCATTAGTTGAACACTTTTTGAGCAGAGCAATGGAAGATTTTTTTAATTTCGATTTCTGTACTGCTGTCAGGATTTGGCAGATTTCTGTCATCCTGCTTTTCTGTGTTTCTGTTAGTTTGCATTCTTTTGTTTTCGCCTTGTTTCTTTCCTAAAACACAAAAAGACCAAAAATATTTCTGTTGTTTCTCTTCAGCATTTGTTTATTTGGTTCTTTGCTCTTATTTTACTTCGTTTGCTATCGGTAGTTTGCCGTGAGAAAACCCAAAAAGATTTTGCTTTGTTTGTTTGTTTCTTTTGTTCTTGTTTCCAATTCGAAAACACCAAAAATATTTGCTGTTCTTCTTTGGTTTGTAAAGTTCATCATGAGTTCAATGGTCTTCGGTGGCTGGAGCGTGGTTTTCATTTCATATTATCCAAGCTACACAAGTGAAAAGCAATAATGACGATCTACAACAATTGGATTGTGGTGAGAGGCTGGTATGAACTCTATTTGTTTTCATTTTTGTACATATACTCATCCATGTGAGCATGCTTATTTGGTTCATGTGAGGTATATGTTATGTGAGAAAGTCTAGTAGTTCATGATCTCTCATGTTTAGCTCCAATTTATTAATATGAGTAGCATGTCATGGATGTTCGCTTGCATTGTTTTATTCATAAGTAAGTATGGCATTGTGGTATCCTCCTCTGAATAATTCATTTATATCGACTTGGCACATGCTCACGCATGCATATGACTGAACAAAAGTCAATTAAGCCTCGATGATTTATATTGCTTCAGAGTTCTTGTATCACTTTTATGCCTCCGTTAATTTATTTTGCCGCAAGCATGATTATGACAGTTACTGCTCTCTTGATTTGTCGCTCCCTAGTCTTTTGCTAGCCTTCACTTGTACTGAGCGGGAACGCCGCTCGTGCTTCCAAACACCTGAAAACCAAGTTGTTCCAAAGTGTCCACCATAAATACCTATGCATGGCATTTCAAACCATTCCAAGTAAATTCTCATGCGCTACCTTTAAAACTTTCAAAATGCTTCTCAATTTGTGTTAATGTTTCATAGCTCATGAGGAAGTATGTGGTGTTTAGCTTTCAACCTTGTCATTTACTTTTGACGGACTCTCATATGGACTAGTGGCACATCCGCTTATCCAATAATTTTGCAAAAAGAGCTGGCAATGGGATTCCCAGTCCCAAATTAATTAATTCAAATAGACACTCCTCCATGGTTTGTGATTGTTGGACGGCACCCGAAGGATTCGGTTAGCCATGGCTTGTGTAAGCAAAGGTTGGGGGAAGTGTCATCATCATAATAAAACTTAAATAAAAAGGCACTCTTTCATGGTATGTGATTGTTGGCAGGCACCCGAGGATTCGGTTAGCCATGGTTTGTGTAAGAAAGGTTGGAAGGAGTGCCACATAAACATACAAATAATTCATGGGAGCCGCTCTTGGGAGTCCGGTTGATGAGGTAGTTAGTGTACCCATTACCATTCGTTGACAACAACAAGCACCGCTCAAAATGATTTTACTCCTGTTTTAAAAATAAAAAGCTATAGCGCATGTTAATCCCTGCTTCCCTCTGCGAAGGGTCAATCTTTTACTTCTATGTTGTGTCTCCATTCCTTCTTTGAGCACTATCTTGAGAGCACAACTGTCATTCTTAGTATAATATGCTTGTCTCAAAATATGATTGATTGTGGTATAACTTTGATGCTTTTATCTTTGACAATCACTACTTCTAGTCTTTCTATGAACTCCAGAGGTGCCTGGGCATTTATGTTTTGCCGATCAAATACGGGCAAGCGAGATACCACTTTATCATATTCTCTTATGAACATTGCAATCCTGCTTATATACATGATTCATGATGCTTATTATTAATTGTTGGTACCTCTCCATGATTGACATAGCTGTTGGATGATCTTATTTGCATGTATCTCATTATGAACTGCTTGAGTATTAGCCATAGCATGAGAATATATACATCATATGAGCAAATGTGTTCGTGAAAGTTCTTTTATCGCTCAGTTGTTAACTGAATTGCTTGAGGACAAGCAATAAGCTAAGCTTGGGGGAGTTGATACGTCCAAAACGTATCTACTTTCCCGAACACTTTTGCTATTGTTTTGCCTCTAATTTGTGTATTTTGGATACAACTAACACGGACTAACGCTGTTTTCAGCAGAATTGCTCTGGTGTCTCGTTTTGTGCAGAAATCCAACTTTCAGAAAAACCTCGGAATTTATAGAAGGCCCTATTTTCCCAGAAGACTCACGGAGCCGAAAGGGCAAGCCAGGTGGGGGCACGAGGGCCCCACACTACGGCGCGGCCCAGGGGGCCCGCGTGGCCCTAGTGTGTGGCCCCCTCGGCTGGCCCCCGACGCCCTCCTTCGGACTACTTATCGCCCTCGACCAACGCACGGAGAGAAGTCGAAGTCGCCAGAAACCCTCCAGAGAGCCGCCACATCGCGAAACTCCGTCTCGGGAGCCAGAAGTCTCCATTCTGGCACTCCGCCGGGACGGGGAATTGGAGGAGATCTTCACCGCCATCACCACCAACGCCTCTCCATCGACCAGCCATGTTTCCCCCATCCATGTGTGAGTAATTCCCCCGCTGTAGGCTGAAGGGGATGGTAGGGATTGGATGAGATTGGTCATGTAATAGTCATAAGTTTGTTAGGGCATAGTGCCTAGTATCCGTAGATGTCACTTTTATGATATTGTTGCAACTTGTTATGCTTAATGCTTGTCACTAGGGCCCGAGTGCCATGATCTCAGATCTGAACATGTTATTGATTCATGAAGATATTCGTTGTTTATGATCTTACCTGCAAGTTGTATACACATGTCGTTGTCCGGAACCAATGGCCCCGAAGTGACAATCGGGACAACCGGAGGGATGGTAGTGATGTGAGGATCACATGTGTTCACGGAGTGTTAATGCTTTGCTCCGGTACTCTATTAAAAGGAGTACCTTAATTTCCAGTAGTTTCCCTAGAGGCCCGGCTGCCACCGGCTGGTAGGACAAAAGATGTTGTGCAAGTTTCTCATTGCGAGCACGTACGACTAAATATGGAACACATGCCTATTGATTGATTAGTACTTGGATACCGTTTTATTATTATCTGCAAATGCCCCCGCTTTGATTGTTATATGAGTTTCTCTCATCCATGCAACGCCCGTTAATCCGTCCCTGTGCCTACAGTATTTTAATCCTGCTGTTTACTATAATCACTACTGCTGTCTTTATTTCACCGCTCTGTTATTTCACTATTCCTACTACTATAAAACTGTTACTACTGATAAACTCTTGCGAGCAAGTCTGTTTCCAGGTGCAGCTGAATTGACAACTCCGCTGTTAAGGCTTACAAGTATTCTTTGTCTCCCCTTGTGTCGAATCAATAAATTGGGTAATACTTCCCTCGAAGACTGTTGCGATCCCCTATACTTGTGGGTCATCATACCCCCTCACCCATCACATTTTCTCAAGTATGTTGAAAATGGGGGCCACAACGTTGATTTTATTTGCAATGCCATGTATGTCATGCTTTACTTACTATTGCCTTCAGGTGTTTACTTCATGTTGCCTTCAGATGTTTATATTTTGTATTGTACCTTTGCGGGACGTTTAGCGAAACAAGTCGTTAGTGCTCGCCTAGCCACCGACGCAAACTCTGGGTCTGCTTCAGAGTATGACCGAGCTTCGTTATTGGTAGCTTAGTGGGTTGCCCCCCCTGACTTTCTTGCTGATCTGGGAACGGTCTTATCGTGAGACTTTGTTTTGATCCATCAGGGTCGAGCGTGCGTATGAGTATATTTTTTTAGCACCCATGCATGGTACGGTTATAGACAACTTGGAGCTATTTAAGTCGATCATAGAATAACTTACACCTTTATGTTGTTGTTAACTAATTTGTTAATAACTTGCGTAGTAATATAGCATTACTACAACCAATGTCTAATAAAACCTGTCCATCATTGATTGCCTTTTACATTGTTTCTTCGCTATGAGTGAAGGGGATATGTGTATTTGGCTGGGTTATATTTGTGTAGTATATAGATGTTATCTCTATGCGCTTTCTTATCTTCTCTGAGTAGACGGAAGTTGTAATGTGTCTTTATTGGTTTTAGCTTTGTTGCCTCTTAACCCACCATATAGTCGGGCAATATATAGCCCCCCGAGCATAGTTGTTTCTAGTCTCGCTTGGTACGTGCCTTGGTACTTACTCTCGCATTTCTTCCTCTTTTGTCTCCTCCCCCTTTTGCCGGCAACCGATGGCCCGAGTTTTGACATGTATGAGATGACGATGTTAGTCCCTTTCGGCGTGGCATAGGCAGGGTTATGGACGCCATCGTTTATCTTCAGGACTCATAGTCCAATTTGTATCTTGTCCATACTCGTACTTATTTGATCTTCTGTATGATTTGGATCTTTGTATTGTATATTTAGTTGGAGTCATTGTAATATATGTTCTTTTGTCGGTTCCATTGTGAATTTGTTGTAATGTAACTACTTGTTGATGGGATTCGTAGCATAGAAAACAAAAAATTCCCTACCGCAAGAACGAATAACAAGCCAAGATCCAATCTAGAAGATGGTAGCAACGATAAGATCATGAGACTAACCCTCGAAGATTTCCAAAGCATACGAGATTAGATCTCGTTGTGGATGTAGTCGATCACTTGCCGCTTGCAAAAGCGCGTAGAAGATCTTGACGGTGCCACAGGCGGGCAGCACCTCCGTACTCGGTCACACGTTCGGTGTTGATGACGACCTCGTCCTCCCCGTTCCAGCGGGCAGCGGATGTAGTAGATCCTCCTCGGAATCCCACCAGCACGATGGCGTGGTGACGGTGGTGGTGGAGATCTCCGGCAGGGCTTCGCATAAGCGCTATGGGAGTAGTATGAGGAGGGGGCGGCTAGGGTTTGGGAGAGGGAGCTAGGGCTGCGACTTGTGTACCTCTTGGGGCTCCCCGTGCCCTCCTTTTATAGGTGGAAAAGGTCCTTGGGTCGTCCAAGACCTGCCCCCAAAGTTTGGGAGAGTTCCGGTAGGTTTCCGGTTCCGAAACCTAGTCTACTCGGATTCTTTTGCCAATTTCGAAATTGCATTAAGGAAAGACTCTTTTTCCCTTAAGGCAACGTGGTTGCACCTATTATGGAACCCTCCGGACTTCCTTAGACATCCCGGGTCGTCCCGGACATTTCCGGAACCTTCCATAATATT